>CM023956.1:28494896-28521942 GCA_013407115.1 Glycine latifolia
TATCAATTAGGCCTACATTTGAGAAGCAAAACCACGATAGATCTCAGAATTTATTTATTTTTGGTGAATAATATATCTCAGAATTTGATACTTATACATAGAATCTGCTAGTCTCTCCAGTCTCCATCATATTTATCCGTTAGGAAATGTTCTTAATAAAGTTGCACAAAAAAACAACGGAAATAAATCTAAAGTTACAAAATATATTTTCAGTACACAACTGCATTTTATTTGGCCATAACGAATTATGGCTGAAGAGGGTATCCGGGAAAAATGAGAGTTAAAATTTTGGTATGAGAAAATGGAGCAGAAGAGAGGCTGCAAAAAATAGAGGATTGAAATTTTTAGATGGGAAAGTGAGATGAAGAAAGGTGGAAAAAAAGAAACTGGCTTGGAGTTTTTAGAAGGAAAAGTGGGGCGGAGTTTTTAGGAGGAAAAGAAAATAGAAGATTGAAGTTTTGAGAAAGAAAAGTGAGGTGGAGAAAGCTGAATAAACAAAGACATTCAATTACATTAATTATCTTATAAGTTTCTTTCTTTATTCCCTCTATGATTTTTATTTATAATTTCATATTCAAAACTCTTGTACCAATTCAATTTCTCAAACAAATGTAGTGGTTGTGAAGAATCCTATAAATTATAAAAAGAAAAATGAACATAATTATTAAGATAACAATCCATAAAAGAATACAATTACGCTATTTGGCATTCAATTGTTTCATGACTCTCGTAATTTAAAGTGGTGGTGCTGTACATTATTGAACACGTATACAAATATATAAGCTTAAATATAAATATATAATAATAATATGGAGTAAAGGAGGCTTTAGCCTCCTTCCACGTGTATTCATTTACATGCGGCCCAATAAGGCTGAATAACCCAGTTTGAAGTTTAAAGATTTTTGGTATTGTTAGGCCCAAACATAAGATATCTGGTGTTATCATTCATTTCTTGATAAAAGTAGTTACCAAGTCAAATTCCCCTCTAATACTATATGGTAAGTCAGTGGTACAATTAAAACTAACGATGTAAATACCCATGTAATATACGCACCATAGACAGAAAAAATGAAAAAGAAAAACATTAAGGTGCCTCGATTAGTAGACAGATTTTTTTGTTCAATTCTCCTTAACACCAACTACATTAGTCCATGTTCAACTGTTATCGGAAACACGTACGAATTTGAATTTTCTTTTCTTGTTCTAAATCTCGGGTGTTTTAAAGTCCTATAGGAGGAAGTTTAGATAATAGTTTGAAACGTAAACTCTTGTGGTTATAAGATTAATTTGGTGGTAAAGGAAGAAGAGATAGGAATAGGGATCATGAATTTGAATCATTCTTATAAAAAAACTAATAATTAACATTTATTGATAAATAAAAACATAAACTTATTTCTATTTCGTCTCAAATCATGATCTGACACCAACATTGACTTCTTTAGCCGACAGATGTTATATTGATGAAACGCAACTCTGCACACTCCAAAGCACGATTTGGAAGATGTAAATTATAATCTAAACATGATTTGAATATGAAGGATGTTCATTGCTGTTTGGTTCAAAATCCATCAGCAGTTTAGCACTAGTCTTGCGTTTATGAAACTCTTCCATCTCATTTGCTATTAATTGAGCTAGACAAGGAGTGCAAAGCAAAATAATACCCATTTTCAATACAAATTCTCTGAAGTCCTCGGATTTTGAGAGCAAAAACAAATTTTAGAGGTGGCAGGGGAAGACATCAGAGCTTTTACAGTGTCTCAGATCAGCAGCTTGTAAACAAATTTGAGTCCTAACAATGATCAATGATGATTGAACTATTGCAATAAATCTTAAAGCAGATGATAAAAATAGTATTTACACAAGTTATTTAAGTTCTATATGGGCGAACCCACCCACAACACAAGTGAGGTATGAAGATGACCTTATTTTAGTCCTGAAGCACGCAATCCCCACCACAGTTTAAAAGAATTTATTTCAGGTTGAAGCAAATTGAGTCATGGGGCCAGTTTCCTATCACCTTTTAGTTCATTGCAGCAGTTGATAATTTAGTATGCAATTTGAGGTTTTTAAAAAACATCATTATAGTATAATATTTATTTCCTTTATAGTACTTACAAAATATACAATCTTTGAGGTCACATGCAACTGCATGTAAGAAAGTGTGCCTCGTTTCACTATTGCAGCTATTAACACATAATCACATGAGAAAAGCTTATAGATAGATTCTGCTTCAAAGAATTTAACCATTTGAAATTCCAATGTTCTGTTACAGCGGGTATCACCAACATGGCTCTTCCACCTAGGAAGAAAACTGATGGGTACAAACTGTAAGGCCTAGTCAAATTCTACAAAAGCAGTGTAAACAGTAATGGACCACAACAAAAGAATAACTTCTGTAGTATACAAAATGTATGCTGCTATTTCACTTACACAAGTAAGTGATTGCAAACTACAAAGATGGCCTCAGTCCTCACCACAAGAACATGGGCCATACTTTCCAAGAGATGAACATCAATCAAGGTATGCCTATAAGTCAGCATCAAAAAAATACCTGAAGTAGGTGAATCTAATGTGCACAGATCAAACATTACTGATCCACAATGGTATCAAAACACAAGTGGTTAACAATAATTTAAAAAATGATAATAAAAGAGAGTGAACTCAAATGGTAAGAGCATAGCTTTCCCCTCCTAAATCCTTATACATTGTTTCTGTCATAGGTAAACTTCCACTGCCAGTATACTAGTTTAACATCTAATGAAATTGTGTTACCAGATATTAGAACTAGAAACTCACCTGCCTTTTCTCCTAGACTTGAAAGGGAACCTTGAAGGGGTTGAAGGTGAGTACTCAACAGGCAATTGGGGTGGCTCCAATTCCCCACTGAGCATTCCCACAACCTCCTTAATTGAAGGACGACGAGCAGGTGACTTCAGCAAGCAAAGCAACGCCACCTTGATGCAGAGAAGAGCTTGCTCCTTATCCAACAACTCAATAGACTCATCAATCAGCTCAACAAGCTTCCCATTTCGCGCGCAATGGCGTGCCCACGACAACAGATTCGCCCTCTGAAACTCGGACAAGGGCGAACCACTGACCTGAAGTGGGCGCCGCCGGGAAATGATCACAAGCAACAACACCCCAAAGCTATACACATCAGATTTCTCAGACACTTCTCCACCATAGCCACACTCAGGAGCAACATAACACACAGTTCCCCTCATACTAGGAGTACTACTCACACCACCACTCTTTGGAATCTCCCCACTAGCAGAATCAAAGCTATTATTCCTCCTCCCTCTCCATAACTCACCACTCAACCCATCCATCCACCAATCCATGTTCCCGCGGTTGTTCCTACTCCTACTCTTGCCCTTCCTCTTATCCATTGCATCATCACTCATCCACCAATTATCACCACAATTCTCATCATCACTCTTCACACTCCCACCCTTCCCCTTTTTCTTCTTCTTCTTCTTTGTCGTCTTGGCATTCTCCTCAAAACACTCCTCCTTCCACCATTCCCTCACCGACCTTCTCTTCCCCTTCACAACCCCGTCAAACTTTTCCTCTTCCATTGATTCCCACCATTCCAATTCCTTCTTCCTTTTCTTCTTCTCCTTCTTATTTTTCTCTTCCTTCCCTACCTCCACATCTCCATATTCAATCCCATTCTTCACCCTTTCCTTATTCACATCCCTCCCAATCCACTCCATCACATAATCCTTAACTTTTTTACTCTCCCCAACCCCAACCTCATTCTCATGCTTCCACCACCAATCCCTCACAGAATTACTCTTCAACCCTCTCCCATTAATCTTCTTCACACCCTCCTTCTCACTCTGCACACTACCCTTCTCAAACCCAGGCGAGGCCTCCGTGGCGGCCACCGCCATACCCGTCTCCGGCGAAGTCATCGCCGCCATCTCCGGCGAAGGCGATTGCTCCACACCGAAACCACCCTCCTCCATAAAAGCACTATGAGCACTCTCCACCGATCCACAATCATCAGCAACAACAACAACCTCCTCCTCCTCCTCCTTCTTCTTCATCTTCTCTTCATCATTATCAACACTCCCACATTCCAGAACCTCAATTTCAAACCTCGGAGTCTCCGAGCTCAACCTCGCAAGCCCAAAGTCCCCAATTCTCGGCGAGAAATCGCGATCAAGCAAAACGTTGCTCGGTTTAATGTCGCCGTGAATAACAGGGGGGTCGCAGGAGTGAAGAAAGTGAATACCTTTCGCTATGTTGAGGATAATCGAGAAGCGCGTGTTCCAGTTAGAGAGTTCGGGGCACTTGCGGTGCAAAAGCGCGTCTTGTAGGTTGCCGTTGTGCATGAGCTCGTAGACCAGGAGAAAGCGGCGTCGTTTCGGGTCCGAGGAGAAGTGCGTGGCGGTGATGACGTGGCGGGAGAGGAGCTTCGAGGCGAAGAAGAGTTCGTTGTGGAACTCGCGCTCTCCCTGGTGGTGGTTGGTGGCAGAGTCCATGAGCTTGACGGCGACGGGGGCGCCGGCGAGGGTGCCGGCGAAGACGGGGCCGAAGCCTCCGTGGCCGAGGCGCGTGGAGAAGGAGTTGGTGGCGCGGCGGAGGACGGAGAAGGAGAGGCGGTGGGGCGGGGAGGTGGTGGCCAGAGAAGGGGGGTAGCTGGTGGCGCGTTTGCGGGTGAGGGTGCGGTGGCAGAAGAGGAGAAGGAGGAGGAAAAGGGAGCATGCTGAGACGGTGGCGGCGAGGAGAGGAGTCAGAAAGTGGTAATGGTGGTGGTGGTGGTGGTGATGGCGTGGTGGTGGCTGCGGAAACGGGTACGGATCGGGAGTGTCTGATGACGTGGATAATTGTCGGGATGGCATGTTGTTTGAGGGTTAAGTGGTTAATGGGTTGGTCATGGTTTTGTGGTGATGTTTATGAGTTTGAGAGTTTTAGGAAGAATATGCACAGAAGAGGAAGAAAGAAGGGAGTGGAGGGAATTTTGTCTCTCTTTTGTTTTTGTATTGTATCTATGGAAGACTTCGGAGTTTGGAAGTTAGAGTCTGCCAATGTGTCAAGTCATGTGTGTTTCTAAGTGTAATTCGTGAGATGAATGTTTCTTGCTGGACTTTTCCTGAGCTTGTTTGTTTGGATTGGGATTAGCACCCAGCATCAGACAAGTACGTTTATGGTACTACTACTATTCATTTTCCTAGAATATATATATATATAAAATAAATTTGTTGGATTTTATAACAATTTTCTTTAAACTTATACTAAAGATGATTCTATATTAGTTTATGGTATACAAATTTCTAAACTGGTGATATAAAGAATAAAAAAATGTCATTATTGAATATGGTTGACAAAATTTACAATGAAAGGTAGTCGAAGGATGGTTAACATTCTTTATTAAATATTTTAACTATTTTAGAAGTCAATATTGAAGAAAGACATGTTTTTAATTAATATAATTAATGTTCTATTATTAAGTACTTTTCGTTTTAATTATATTTATAAATTTATTGAGATTATGCTTAGATATTAATGTTAAGTTGAATGAAATTCTATAGAATATTCACAAAATTAAGTTAGGTGAATGCTAATCAATGTGTTAAGAATGTTGATTAAGAAAGTAAACGTACAAATGTTTATTACATGAAACAAAATAAACTTTACTAAATTGAAAACATTGACTATAGCAAGGTTATTAGTAAAATGTATAAAAAGATTTTGAAAACAAATCCTACTTAAAATCTTTTTAAAAGTATAAAATTAAATATTAAATAATGATACAATTATTATGTCACAAAATTATTGAAAATTTTCACATTTAAAATATATAGAGTTAAATCATCAATTTTTTTTGTTTCCAACATATTTTCTCTTTCAAAATAATATTGTTTGATGTATGGTCAGACATTAAACATTAAATATAGATACCTATTAGTAAAGATTCAAACATTGAATCGTTATGTTGTGAGAGATTTATTTTACTAGACTCAACTCCTATTCTATGAGTTAAATTTATTATATAACAAAATATTATATTTATAATTTTAAATTTTATTTTGCAAAATTTATGTATTAATATACTTAGTATTTGTATCAAGTTGGATGTGTACATCTAACCTTCTTTTTGATTTAGACGTTTCCTATAAGCGTGTGTCTTAATACTCAAACTCCTGACGTACCCTGTAAGATCGTTTTTACAGATGTATCTGATCCTTGAGGTTTGTGGGGGCTAGAAGTACTCCTTTTATTATTTATTTATGTATTTTTCTATTACCATGTTTCTTGATTTCTAGTTTGTTTGTGTTAATGTGCACAGCTATATATACAGGCTGGGAATTTATTTATTTTCTATTACTACTCTGTTTCTTGTTTTCTAGTTTGCTTGTGTTTATGATCACACCTACAATTGCACCACAGGCTGGGCATTGATGTTACTCAATTGACTTTGTCTCAAAATATATCTGTAAAAAGCACTTTTCCAGTTGTTATGATTTTTCTTTCCATGTGTACTGACAAAAAAATCAGTGCCTAAGTATCATAATACCTTCTTTTATATACTCATAGTTTATTTGCCTTTTTTCTTAAAATGCAAGGGAAAGGAAAAGACTAATTATTAAAACTTTTATACAGTAGTACTTTGGAATATAATTTAGCCAAGAACTGCCTTAAGTACACCGAATAAGAAATTAACAAATAAAATATTTTATAAAATAATGGTAGTAATAATACGTTTGTAATGCTTTATTTTTACTTTTTATTGTTTTAAAAACACTTGCCGGCTTCACCTTGTAATTATTGAATCTATGTAGCGTTTTAAATTTTTCTTAAGGATTCTATATATATCTCGAGGATTTACTTACTGTTTTATTAAAAAAAAGATTTACTTTCTGTTTATTTTATATTTTAATACAATTAATTGTAATATAAATGAATTTGAGTTGTCGAACATGATTAGGGTTATATTAAAATCACTTCCAGTCATATATTTTACATTAAATTGAATGTTATGTGGAATTAGTTTTGATGGTTAACTAAAACAGCAACTAGTACTTAGTTAATTAATTGATTAATTTGTAACAGTAATTAATCATATGTTTGCCTAAGGTAGGGCTAATGTGAAACCTACTACTTTTGTAATGGCATGCTAACTACTATAAAGGGTTTACATAAAATATCATCAATTATTAAACATGAAGAGAAGATGTGAAAAGTAGAGTTTGAGAGCTTGGCACGACAAGTGGGAGTAGGTGATTTTCCTTTTAACCTTTTGTGCTTCTTCAAACTTTCCATTTTCCTACTTCGAACCAACCCTCGTGCTTTGTTTCAGTCAAAGACCCACACTTGGTGGTGGTAATAGTAGAAGATCACCAAAACGCGCCTTTGATGTTTTTGTTTTGGTAGATTTTGACTTTGTAATCTACTAATTGCAAGTTGGTCGTATGGTGATAGTGACAAATACGCATTAATAATCTGTCTTAATTTTTCCTGTTTTGGATAAAATAGGAAAAATATTCACTCCTTTTCATTGTTGTCTTTAGTTAAAAGCTTTATTCGAAAAGAAATTTAAACATAATTAAAGCAAACATTAAGTAGTGGATAAAAAAATAAAAAATGTTAATTAATAATATACTGTTTATCTGGTTTTTAATAGAAGAATATAATTATTAACTAATAATATATCTAAAGACTAAAGAAATCTATCACAATTAATTATTAAGTAAAAGATATAGATTGTTATAGTTTCTACTTATCTTTGATTTTTATGCATAAAAAAAATAATCCATCTAAAGTCATTATTAGTATGCAAGATTCTAAATATAATAATACTTTGTTACTTAAATTAAATATAATAATACTCTGTATTACCTAGCTTAGTAGATATGTTATTAATTATATCGTAAAGTAAAATTAATTATGCATTGCCTATTGGGCCATAGATTTATCATGTAACGGGAAAGGTCATTTACAGGCTCCGGCTCTCAGACAGGTCATTTATAGAGCCAATTAAGATAGCAGGGAATTTTCTTATAATTTTTTTATATCTATTTTTATAATTAGGAAAAAGATAAGTATAGAAGAAAAAAGTATAATTTTTTTTTACCAATGTTTCTTCTTTTCCTCTTCTTCCATCATGTAAAAAAAGGAATAAATAAAATGAGTAACATGGGAAAGAAAAATAAATAAATTATCGTGTGTGTGTAATACAACACTTGATTTAGAACAAAATTGTTTAATAAACTTTGTCTGCTTTCTATCAGAAAAAAAAGAGGAATTAATTAGAAATTTCTATTCACAGAAAAAGAGACTGTTTTAGTCACTAGATAGAATATAGCAGCATCCACATTCCTTTAAATATATAAATAGAAAATTCGCTATTTTTAAATAAAATTTTATATTCGCATATAAAATATATCTATTTTCAGATGTACCAAAAGAAGAAAGCCATTCATCTTTAGACATCAATTTATAGCATCATTTAATTTCCTTCTACATGCATGTCATGTGTGAGTGTCTTAATTTATTGTTGAAACTCGCATGCCAATGATAGTTCTTTATTATCTCATCGTCGTAAAATTAAAAATCATGAAGTGAGACGGGTCCATGTCCATAACTATCTTTTGCTCATTTATGAGACAGTTTGCAGTTTTTACAACATAGCTTTCTTTTGATAGTAGTATTTCTTATTCATGAATTTTCGATATTTAAAAGTTAATTGAAATTCTTATTAATTCAAATAAATTCACTAAAGATCTGTTTGGTAATGTGAGAAAAAATGAAGAAAAAAAAAGTAAATGAAGATAAAATTTTAAAATTAAAATAAGATAAAAATGTAGATCTCACATTATCTTAGTACTTTTTTTATTTGTTTACTTTCTTTTTCTGTAAATGAACACACACTAAGAAAAAAGAATCCTTTTAATGTCTATTTTTCTTCTTACATAGATTTTAAACGGGAGATCTAAAGTCAAGATGAATCAATGCAATCTTCTTGTCACTTTGAATGATAAACTGTTTTCTTTCTTTAGGTTTGATGATTTAATTTTATTTTAAAATAACTGGAAAATTTAAGAAATGTTTTTGCTAAAAAAAGTTTTATAAAACATTACATATAAGGCTTATTTTTTAATTTTAAAAGAAGATTAAACTGATTTTTAATACTTACATTGCAACAATTGTTTTGGCATGTAATAAAAATAAAATTCACATATACTTATTTTAATGGTTTAATTGATGAATTCACTGCCTGTTTGGTTGGGCGTTCACAATGAACTTGTGTAATCTTTGAAGTAAGAAATACTGTTTCTAATTAATTTTTTTGGTTAATTTGGCATAGATTTGCTTCTTCTTTTTTCTTTGGAAATTAAATGTATCCACGTTCTTATTTCTTTGGAAAAATGCCACCCTGGGATTTTTTCATTCCATACTAATGTATTGAACTTTGATTTTCTGAATTCAAATAACTGTAATGTTTGATTTAGAGGAGTGAAACATCAATGAAAGTGAAACGCGTTTAAATGGAATAAAATAGACATTTAATGGATTATTACTTTTTTATTTTATTATTTACCTATTATTTTTTAATTGAATTTTTCTTCTTTCTCCACTTTCTTTTATTTCAATTAAACAACCTTATTTTTAGTCTCTTTCTTCCATTTGCATTCTTCTCACTTTCTTTCCTTTTTGTCCCTCTCTATCAAACATAGCTTAACCCTCAAAATCTTATTAATTCATTCATTTCTTACAGTCCTGCTCTTGCCCTTCTATACAAAACTACTATTTGACTATTTTTTGGTCGAGTACTTTAATTTTATAAAAAAAATTATTAGATACGCACAAATCGACTAGAATCAAGGAAGAAAGCGATTGATCTAAGAAAGACATAGGCACACAGGAAGAGGATGGTAGTTGTACTTGTAGGGTACCCTTGTCCATAAAGGATACAACCATGTGGGACTAAGGCATGACCCAACAATATTAATTGTTTATACTGAAACACCCAACAAATTCCGCTCCCAGCTTGGTAAATGCATGGTACGTGTGTTTTGAGTTGTTGGATTGGACACACCTATCTAGCCAAGAGTGCAATAGTTTCCCGCAATCTATGGCGGCATATAGTCAAAGTTTCCTAACCCAATTTTCCAAGTTTCAACCCCAAATTTTACCACTGAGGATTTTGAATTTTGTTTAGTATGTCAACTTTAGGAGAACGGAATGATGTTCCAATCCAATGCAGGAAAAAATATACTCATATACTAAAAAATGCTTACAAGTGATCAAGTGTACTTACATTAATTTTACCTTAAGAAGACAAGTGAGTTAAATACAAAACTTTGTCTTAGGGTTAATTTTCTGACTATGTAAATCGAACCGTAAAACAGGTTTGGCTCATATTAATTGCTTGAATAGTGTTGGGACATGTGCTGCCATGTTAAAAGGGAAATTGTCCAGCTATAATAATACCACACAAAGGTTAATTTAAAAGATTTTAAATTGTGTCATATAGGTTGCTCAAATACTAGGCCGATCCATCAACTATATCATATGTGTCAACACAACTCAGTTAGAGTTTTCTGAAGTAGAGAATAATGTGACATTATATATATATATATATATATATATATATTATTTGTTACTCAATTTTTTCCTCCATATATCTAATTTTATCCGGTGTTAAAATAAAATCTCTATCTCAAATTGTTGTTTAAGTAATAAGATTTTGTTGGTATTATTTGGTTTTATATTTTTTTTTTATCTCCATGCTTCATCTTCCTTAAGTTGCCTATTTTTTGTGCAATTAAATAGAATGTACTACTACTCAAATTGCAGGACTAAAACTTTTAAGTCCGTTGTGCGGCTCACAAGGCACAAAGGCCATATTCCTTTCCAATACCAGAGTTCATGCTAATTTTGATCATCATCCGTGATAACAATTTCAGCTTTATACCCAGTGATTTCCTTTAAGCTTGTACTAATAAAAAGAGTCATCAATAAACGGTTCAACACCTTTTGTTTTCACTTTTCTCCTCCAAACATTTTGTATCCAACCCATCAATGTAATTGAATGCTCTACATAATACATTCTAATGGAATGAATATAAGCTTTTTGACCCAAATTCCTATTTTGGCTCAATGAAAAGGCTAATCTATTTTAAAAGATCGTTTTTATAGTATTTTTTTTAAAGACTAACAAGCTAATTTTGAAATCGGAAAATAATAAAACTATAATATAAACTAATGACTTTAAGTATTTAAATAAGTTAAATACATAATCTTTATAAGAGCTTAATTTTTATGCATTGTTACTACAAATAATTTTACGTTATTAACCAATAAAAAATATCATGATTTTCGTAATTTTTAAAGTAATTATTCTAACAATCAACTAACTATATATATTGTAATTGGTGATATTTAACTTAATTGAAAATCTATTAAACAAATGTTTTTAAAATAAATATAGGAATTATAAATATTAATGTTTATAATTGTAAAGTCAAAAACGTCAATCTATCACAGTTCAAACGTTCTTAATATACTAGATTGATAAGATGTCACATCTTAATTAATCCATTATGTATTTTAAAAGAATTAATGTTTGTAATTAAATTTTTTAAAGGTAAAACTTAACCAGACTTGTCACATTTTCATTGGGAGCTTTTAATGATGTGAAGTAATTTTAGTTGCGATCTTTATGCTAATAGTATTACTAAAAGAATTCCAAAACAACAGGACAGGATCGCTGTATCAATCTAACTAAATTTAGTCTTTCTTTTTTGTAGCTTGAAATTAGCTACACATAGCTTACTTCTTTTATTTTCCTTCAATTTGATTTTTTCAGTCAAACTTCTTATACCAGCAAGTGTAAATATTCATAGTTGATCAATGAAGTCAAAGAGAATAATTGTTAAAAGTTGTATTCACATGTCGCGAATTGCGAAAGGAATATTGGTGAGCGAAGTCAGCAGAAAACAGAATTTTAAGGAACTACGTTATAAGGTAGCACAACGGATTTGACTTTTTCGTAGAAAGTATTTTTAATTCGGATTCCACAACACGTTGATTTGATTTGATTAATAAATTACTTATTGTTCACAGTTTCTTTAAACAAGTTTGTAATTCTCTAATCGAATTATTAATGATTTATTATAAATTTCTTGCACAATCCATATTGAAAATCTTTTCCATACAAAACTTTATTTAAAATATTGTAAATTTTTCTTGAATTAAAAATAGTCATGTATAGTGAACGTGATTAATTTCTAACTCAATAAATTAGAGAACATCTATAATTTATGACCCATAATAAAAAAAAGTAATATTTAGTTGATATAAATCACAAATATTTTTTGAAAAAATTAATCCTATTAGAACTAAATAAAATTACTGTGCGTGACAAAGCTCACTCTCTGCCTCTATGCCTCTATGCCTCTACATGTTTGCATTTTGAAGACCATTTATATGTTGGTCATGGAAGAAGCCAACATAAATGCTCTTTTGATCACACTTTGGTAAGTTCATTTATTTATATGTTTAACCATATGGGGAGGTCCCCTTAAAATAAAATAAAAAACATATAGGGAGGTAGTGATCTGAAACCAAATCTAACCGTTTGAAGTTTGCAGCAGTTAAAATCCACAAAGGGTCTCGCATATCTAGCCATACCCTCTTGAATAAGTATTATCTGAAGTTTGAACCTGTCCTTTTTTTGTTCAAATCTGGGACTGTCTTGAATTAAAAACATTACATGATTTTAACCAAAAAAACATGGTTTGAGAAAATTCGTTATCAATGTATAAAATTTTACACAACTAAAGATCGCATGCACTCAAAGAATGCTTAAAATGTAAAATATTTTATAATATCTATAAAAAATTATGATATGTAAATATTCATAGATATGCACTCAAATGTAGTAATAATCGTTTACTTGTATTTTGAATTATATCATACATTAAAATAAAACAACGAAATACAAATTAGTTTTTAAATTTTCTGATTTTTTTTAGATCTACTTAGTAAAAAAATTAAATTTAAATATCAGAATAATAAAAATTGCTTATGGTAAATAATTATATGTATCATTCACGAAGTTTAAGACTGTTATATGATATTGTCTTTCATATATTATATTATATAATATTAAAAGACATTTAACTGCCATCAAGTTGATCATGATTCAACCATAGGTTATAGGTACAAATACCTTCATAGGTTTAATGTTCGACCTGGCTTAAGAACATTGGCTACTTGCCACAAATATTGAAAGAAACGGATTTGGGCTACCTAGGTTTAACAAGATAAACGGAAAAGAATAGGTAGGCTCCATAAATTTTTAAACCAACACAACTTTAACCATTGTATATTCTCTCATTCTCTAAATTCACCTGTAATCTCAATTAAACTGTAGGGGATTCAAATTGCAAAAGAAATAGTAAAAATCAATATTCAATAGAAAAAATTATGCTGCTTTCTTCTCTCCCATTTATACCTTATCTAAGTTTCACTAATTCACTATTATCTGGAGGAGATATATAAGGTGAATTGGATGATTTTAACAAACTAACATTCTAACAACAAACATATGTTGATAATAAAAAGACTGTTATCTGCAGCACAACCCGTAGCCATTTCTAATATGGTACTTGATTTTGCAATACATGGAGAATAGCTAGAACATACATGCATGTCCACAAAAGCATCATTGTGTTGATAACTGGGCAGGATCACGTTCATTACAAGAACAAACCTAGGTCTTTTGCGCTAATATATTTGTATAGTAATTCTTAGTTACAGAACAATTAAAGAGGGAAGTGGAACATCTTGCTTTTGCAGAATAATCAGTGGAGCATCAGCACTAGGCATTTTGCAGAATTAGTATAAGCAAAAAACTAACATGCAAATTACATATTTTTTGCATCAGACATCAATGAATCAAAACCTAGTGAGACACTTTAGAAGTGTGAACAATTACATACATAAAATATGCCGATAAATTCCTTGACCAATGATTTTTAATCTTTAGCGCTAACTGATTAATAAATAACAAAACTACCATAACCATTCATTTCTAGCGCTAACTGCTTTCACATTAGTCGATACAAGTGGAAGAGTTCCGTAAAGTGATATCAAGTCATTGAGACATTTGCTTCTCCTGTGGCTATTCCCTCTCAGACTGCTAATACCCGATGCGCCAATCTCATAGATTTTGCCTGCAAATTTCATGTATAAGTTTTGATATTTCACTAACTTCAAGCTAAGTGATATACATAAAGTACTAGCCAAGACATAGAGATCAAGTTATCGTTTTATCAAGCTTTTCTAGACCTCACAAGCTAGTCTCCATGACAGCATTAATTTTTTTTCTTCCTTTCTAGAGCAGAGAGCAACACATATTTCTGGAAAAGGATAAAGAGAGGCAGGAACATGCAGAAAGCGAGGATTATTCAGCCAAAGACTAAATAATTCAAGGTATTAGATCTGGATCAGATTCAACAGTCTATAATTTTGTACAAGATTGAGCTATAAAGTATAAATATGTCCATGCAATGAAACTGCATGATTTTATGCAGAGAGACCATTAAAAACATAGAAAATTAACGAAACTCTAGCAATTATTGTGTTCTACAATCTATACTAAGAATAAAATCAACCAATTCTAAGAGTCCACGGGAAAAAAATTAGGGTCGTACTATCGAATGCCATGAGATACTAATTAAGTAATATTAAATAAACCTTAATAAATGCTTTTTTTAACATTAAAAAGTGAGTATTAAATAACTTCTGTGTTTTAGAACAATAAGGCTGTGTCTGGCTAGCCATTTTAAATCTTATAGCTTAATTAACTTTTAAGTTTGTGTAACAAAAAATATATATAAATATGTTTGACAAATGAGTTTATCTTACTATGCTATAGTATTTCACTATTTTTCATGCACTATCTGAAGTAGTATCCGAGCATTTAACTTGTCGTTAATTTTTTTTTTCTTAATATTTTAATAAAATTCCTCCTTAATCCCCTCATCTCAATAAAAATCCTCACCCGCAATAAAAAAAACTAAAGCAATAATTACCTACCTAAAAATATATTCTTGTCTATAAAACAAAAATAGAATTAATATGAAAAAATCATATAAACATGTTATGTCATTTTACATTTATGAACTAATTCACAGTTAATATTATCAAACACTTTTAATTCAATAATTTTTTTTTATAACCAATTCAATAAGTTATATTAGTAAATTTTAGTTAAAAAATAGCTTTCCAGCTGATTACTTAATTTTGCCAAACAGACCATATGTCTGATATTACAATATAGGAGCAAAGTAATAATTTTATTCGTATAGTTTTTAAATTTATTCTTGCTGTGAGCTATGAAATATGAAGCTATGATACTACAATAAGGAGCAATGTTTGTGCTAGACATTAATGCTAAATTACTAACTAGTAAATACGAGAATCTAGCATCTTCAAAAAGTACCACAGAATTTTATAATAAAACTTAGTATTCAACACAACGAAATTTCATTAGAATAACTTCATATCTAATTGAAATGCACAGATTGCATCCTTATATTTGTGCTTCGCTACATTGCTAATAGATATGTCTATGTTTAAATCACATGTCTACGCCTGTTTCAAAGGAGCAATGTTTGCACAATTTCCAAATGACAAGAAAAATCTGTACATTGATAGCATATGCGAGAAATTAATTTACTTGGAAAAATACATGCACTGAAACTTCAACGGATATTTTCTTATAAATTTTAGTTATTACTGTAGACCACACACAGCAAACTGAATCCTATCCTTAAAAGTGAAAGAACAAAAAGTACCTTTCACCCATATTGGAGGACCACTTGTAGCATTAGCAACAAAAAGGGACATTGCAATGTCTTCACAAGTTCTGTTGAAGGCAACAAAGTTGAAATTCAAACAATATCAAGGACATGGGATAGAATAAGTGATAAGAATAAATTTAAAATTCTTGAGAGGATTAATCATATATATTACCTCTCCCTGGAAACATAGTCCTGAATTGATGGAGACATCTCGTGAGTATATAAATCCAAGTATTTCCTGTGAAAGAATGCAGCCTTTGAGAGAACCATGCTATAAGTGCCCATCCACCAAACAGACCACCATCCTCCATACCTGTAATATGCAGCATTGTTTTGCTGTAGTATATGAAGAGAAATCTATCAGATACGACATGCAAACTAACATGAAAAGTTATATTCAATAAGGGTAAATCAGAGTTCCATTGTGTTACCATCAAGCAAGTTGCACAAATACAGTGGACACCTGCATGTTTCTATTATTTTTTCTTTCTTTTATTAATAAAAAATAGAGTAGTAACATGTCTTGAGTTTTTCCTACCAATAAGTCATTTCCCATCATTCTGAAAAATATATTAGTTCTGAAAAAGCATCTCTGAAATGAGTTTGTCTGACGTGTGCAAGGGTGTAATGGTGTATCTACTAGTAAACTGTGGTGGATTAAAACACAATACACTTTAAATTAAAATGAGGATGAATGCACCCTTGCTTACTTTAGAGATAGTATCACTTTATATTAGTTTTCTGTTTTCTCCCACCACCCACTCCCTCAACCCCATATGTAGGAGTTGCACTTGCACCATTCTTGTGTAAACAATTAATGAAGTGTTCATCATCATATAACCAATCAAAACTCAATGTCAAGCTCTGAATTTAGCCAGACTTGACCGTATGACCATATAGCTAATCCTATAAAATACTTCAGGTTTCAGCATCCTACTTGCAAGCATTATTGCAAAATGCAAACCTCAAAGTAATATTCCACCTTTGAGAAATTAAGGGGAGTAAAATTCAAGCAGTTCAAATTTAAGTAATAGAATGGGAAAGGTAGTAGTTTACTAATAACTAACCTCCTTATCCAGCCAGTGCATTCGAGGAACAAATCCCACCATTGTAAATGGTGCACTCTGCCAGACAGAGAAAGCAAAATCTAGAGTAGAGCATGGAACAACCACATCATCATCAACTGAAAAAATTGCATCTGTCTTGAGGTCCTTTATTGGCTTAAACCTGCTGTTTGGCTCACCATCTGCATTGATGTCAAATCTAAAATTTGGTTTATGAGCTTTTTGAGACTTCAAAACCACAATCTTATTCAGATATGTTTTCAGACTCTCGGATGGTTGTTCACTTTCACTCCACACCACATGTATTGCATCAGCACTTTGACAGGATGCATAATGAGCAACAGTTTGTTTCAGAAGAGATTTATGCCTCCAAGTGTTTATAAGCACAGTATAGCCACCCCTGAATCATGGATTGAATCAGTTGTATCAGCAGATCAAGCTCAAATTATAAAAACATAGCAAAATAAAACTCAACAATTTTAATCCTACTGGGAGCAAGAACCACATTGAATGTCTGTTGCATGCAAGAAAAAACCACTAGAAGAAAATATAAGGGTATGTTTGATTTCTACTTTCAAAATCTGCTTTTAGCTTTCAAGAAAACAACGACAACAGACATTTGCTCCAAGGTCATGCCCCAGGACATGCAGCACAACTCCTACAGATGACTCACACCCTTGAGTTAGAACCATGAAATAGAAGATGTCAATAAATATCTCCTAAATGTTTACGTTTTCAGGTTTTTTAAAAACATGTTTTGAAAATAATTTTTAAAACTTAATAGATTTTAGAAGAGAAATTCATTGCTGAGTAGTACGAAATTATTTTAGAAAATAGTTTTTACAACCAAAAGGTGAGAACGAAGTCAAACAGGCCGATATAATTGTTTGCCTAAAACAATTAGAAAATAGGTAATCTACCATTATGACTTTCTAATTTCTATAGATAGTAATCTAAAAGTTCTTTGCTTGCACACATCATGCTGAATTAAACAACCTAGCACATCAAATCTATCTTTCGTTTTGAGAATTTCTCCAAACAATGCCATGCAGAGTCCTGATTTGCAACCGTGTAAACCTTCTATGGAGAATTCGTAGTATAGAAACTTACCAAATTCACAATGCACAGAATTTTCAATATTCATGCTAAAAGTAGTTCAAACAAACATCACCACTTTTCAAAAGAGGAAAGGGATTTTTTTTTACAGATCACGTGTATCCTCCGGGGAAGGCAATTCTGCTCAAGCTAGACATGATTCGTGGTGAAAAAATAGTTAATTTCATTAAAAAAAATGAAACCCCCCCAAAAAAAAGACATCGACTGAACAAAAAAGATCCAAAAAACAAAAAGTAGAATTGCAGAGAAAACCCGATCCAATTTTGTTTATATACCTTGAAGTGGAGGAAACCGAAGAGGAGTGGTGAGGGTTCCATCCCATCCACGAACTGAGTCTGGAGGAGACAAAAATGACGACGGAGAGAGCAAAAAGAACTAAGAAGAGCTTAAACTTGGCGGCGCCGAGGAACTGTTTGGCGCGGCGGAGGGAGAGAAAGGGGCGGTTGCTGTAGGCGCTGCGGTTGGCTGCTTTCTGCTTCGCCGGAGAGTCGAAGCCATCGCTAGCGTCGGCAGCGACGCGAATCTGAACGAGGTTGGACATGGCTCAAGATAGAACATGCGGGGAATGATCCGAAGAGAACGCCATAACGATTGAGGTGGCGGAGGTGATGTTGGTTTGCATCATCATCGCCGTGGTTGCGCGTGTTGAGCGCTTCAAACTACAAAGGGGTGTACGGTTCGGTTCCGGCTTCAAAACGACGTGTCGCTTGTTGGACATAGAACCTCAAAACGACTCATGGAACAATTTTAACACACGTATCATTTTGTTTTTCTTAGCCATTAGCTTCATCCTAGAATGAAATCCAATTAATCCAGAGTTTAACATTAAGTAAAATATAATCAAAAATAAATATCGAATTCAGTATTAACTAAATAATTTAATTTTAATTTCAGTAAGTACATTAATCTGTTCGATCACTTGATTAATACAAGTATCATTTGTTGTATATGGATATAATTTAAGCTTTTAAATTATTTTTTATTCAAATTTCTCCATTAACAATCTAACAACTAATTTTTTCAATTAAAAAAAGTTGGATTGAAATTGTCTATATTTAACCTTGTTTATATCATTTTGGGGTCTGACGCATATTCCTTCATTCTTACCAAAACTATTAATGTTTAAGATTATTATAAATATTTTAAGAAATATTTAGTACTACTCACAAACTACATATTTATTATTTAGATTATGGTTGACAAAACTAGTTAGAAAATTAATTGAAAGTTGTAAGCTAAACAACTAATTGAAAGTTGATAATTGAAAACATATTTGATTGAATTAGAAGTATTTGATAAAATTATCTATTGAAATAATTGAAAAATATAAAATTAAATAAATTGAGATATTTATAACTAAAGTTTGCACCAAAAATTACGGTTCATTACCTAAGAAAGCAATGTCATTTCACAAGATTAAGAGATGCATGGAAGCACACGAAAGAAAACTAATTACCATGGAATTATTAAATCAGAATAAAACTATGTTAACTTGTGGGATAGTGCACGTCACATTAGTTCAGTTTACAAAATCAGATTTTCCACCGTGCGTTCTGACATTGGTACTAATTAGTACAAATTAGAGACACAGTAATGAAATTTTAAATCAAATAGCTTTACCAAATGGTAATTTTTTGTCACCATCAGGTAGGTTGCTTTTGCATACCTTCTGCGTGACGTTTTGTTTTCTTTTGAAAACAATAGAAATTATGACCCCAACAATAGATAAAATAGCAACAAACACCACAATTGTAACAAGGAATACAATGCAACGGTTCAAATTGTTACCTCCAAAGCCTGAGTCCACACTAGCCTACGGGTATATATGTTTTTCAGAAAAATGAATGTTATTTTCTTTTTTAATTGCAGAAGAAACATGTCTAAATCTCCACGATTACACTATTATGTGAATGCACAACGGCAATAAGTTATCAGCTGACGTGCCTCATTGAAGGTGTGTTTATGAATAATGTGCACAAGAGATTGTTTTCTGTTACTGCTACACATGCTCCTGTGACCAGTTTGGTTTATTCATGTTGGAAACAGTGGAGATAGTTATATATTTTTGAAGTGTAGCTAATAATGGTGTTGGGAGTTTTAGAGGACAAGACCCACCTTCTCGTAACTAAATTTTGCACCAAAAATTACCATTCATTACCTAAGAAAGCAATGCCATTTCACAAGATTAAGAGATGCACGAAAGCGCATGAAGGAAAACTAATTACTATGGAATTATTCAAACAGAATAAAACTATGTTAACTTGTAGGATAGTGCACGTCACATTAGTTTAGTCTACAAAATCAGGTTTTCCACCATACGTCCTGGCATTGGTACTAATTAGTACAAATTAGAGACACAATAATGAAATTTTAAATCAAATAGCTTTACCAAATGGTAATTTTTCATCACCACCAATAGGTTGCTTTTGTGTACCCTCTGCGTGACCTTTTGTTTTCTCTTGAAAAAAAATAGAAATTATGATCCCAACAGTAGAGAAAATAGCAACAAACACCACAATTGCAACAAGGAATGCAATGCAACGGTTCAAATTGTTACCTCCAAAACCTGAGTCCACACTGGCCTCTGGGTATATATGTTTTTCAGAAAAATGAAGAAATACAAAGAAGAGAACAATGGGATCATCTTATTTGAATGCAGAAAGCTTAGACACATGAAAGCTAAGTACATAGATGATGTATCACCTAAATCAACTTTGGTTTCATGGACTATCATATTTGCAAGTACATAGAGTTTTTTTTACTACTACTTTTTTAGTGAGCGATTAAAAAGTCTACTCCAACAAGAACTCAAAAGTGAAAACACATGCTAAAAGCTAGAAAATGGATGTACTCATAGATAGATCATCAATGACGTTAGGTAAATATTCATAAGCAAAAGGAAAGAAAGTAAAGAAAAAATACTAATGTTCAAGCAAAATACATAGCCATCTGAACAGATTTCTGCTGGAAACCACATTTCTCGTAGAACGCCTTGTTCTCGACGCTGCAATCAAGAATGACCTTGTAGCATCCCATATCCCGCGCATGCTCCATTAGGAATTCGATCATTCTCTTCCCCAAATGCTTCCCGCGTATGCTAGAATCCACAACAACATCCTCAATGTGCCCAACTTTGCCACAATTCCTCAAAAACTTCTTCTCGATTAACACGCTCCCAGTTGCAATGATCTTTCCGGAAGCCTCGTCTTCGATCACACCGATGACGTGCTCGTCGCCGAGAACACTGAGGTCTCGGAATCGATCCTCGAATTCCTTATCGGAGACGGAATCGCATACGCTGAGTTGCTGCAATAACTCGATGAAGCCTTTTCCCTTGTCTGAGATCTCTAATCTTCGGACTCTGTACTTTTGTTCCTCACTGTTTTCCATATCTTCTCTCCTCTGCAAAAGAAGTGATGGAAAACACAATCAGATAATGAAAACTGAAAGAATTGTCATAAAAAAGAGATTCACTAATGCAGAGATTTTTCATTTTTCATGTTCTTACGCTTTGATTCCAATATTCGAATAGTCTCTACTTTCAATTCACTCCTCGATTTTATTTTGATTTTGGAGCAATTGGTAAATTGTGAACCGTCGATCTTGATTTGATGACGTGGCCTAATCTAGACCGTGTGTATGTAAGAAAAAAACTAAAGGAGACAAAACATAATGAATGGTTGTTTAGAGAGAGATGCAGTTGTCGCTAATTCAAAGCCTGGCACCGCCATTGTCAACGCGATTGAGGCTTAGCACCAATTCTTCATTCTCTTCTTCTGTTGTTCACTATGCCACTCTTCTTCTTCTTCTTCTGATTCTGACGTGGAGCCCCTTCACATGACTAAAAATTGCGTTTGAGTTTGTTAACTTTCGTTTGTGATTTTGTTTTGGTTTCACATTCTTCGCACCTTTTCTCATTAATTCAAAAATAATTGTAATAATAATAATAATCAAATTTGCATTTGGTTTAATTGATGGAACGAAAAAATGAAGGAACTAGAAACCAATGAATCATCAGCAAACAGAAAGTTTAAGCGTAGAAACTGGTGGATGTGCTGGATTTTAGTATGCTTTTAATCAGGTAGGTTTTCCACCGTACGTCCTGACATTGGTACTAATTAGTACAAATTAGAGACACAATAATGAAATTTTAAATCAAAAAATTTTACCAAAAGTAATTTTTCGTCACCACCAGTGGGTTGCTTTTGAGTACCCTTTGCGTGACCTTTTGTTTTCTCTTGAAAACAATAGAAATTATGACCCCAACAATAGAGAAAATAGCAACAAACACCACAATTGTAACAAGAAATGTAATGTAACGGTTCAAATTGTTACCTCCAAAGTCTGAGTCCATACTGGCCTATGGGTTTATGTATTTTTCAGAAAAATGAATATTATTTTCTTTTTTAATTGCAGAATAAACATGTCTATATGGGGAAGAAAATCCACAATTACATTGTTATGTGAATGCACAACGACGATAAGTTATCAGTTGGTGTGCCTCATTGAAGGTATGTCTATGAACAATGTGCACAAAAGACTGTTTTCTGTTACTGCTACACAGGCTCATGTGACCAGTTTGGTTTATTCATGTTGGAAACAGTGAGAATAGTTATCTATTTTTGAAGTGTAGCTAATAGTGAGAATAATTATATATGTATATAATTAATATTATTTGATTAAGAAAAATTCATCTATAATTTTATACTAAAAAATCCAAAATAACAACAAGCCAATTCAAAATGCAAAATAAATAAAATGAATCTAAGTCCATTTCGAAATAAAATAAAAACTACAGAAAATAATAAACGGATACAAAAAGCAATATCTAATATCTAATTTCCAATATATATATACATATATATAATCTTCTCTTTGATGGCTTTGTTGCAGCGCACCTAGTTGAAACAAGACAGTTGAGAGTAAAAAAAGCTAAGAAAGTAACAAAATAATGAATATAAGAGAGATGAAAGAAAGAATTTGCGATTTTTGTCTTTCTGCTTTGCTTTGGAAATACCACTCGGGGAAGAAGCAGCAGTGTAGCATAGCATAGCATAGGGCTTGTAAGTGGAAATACCAAAGCTTTTTAGTTTTCAGAATATATATTATCATAAATACTAGGAGTCTAGTAATTAATTTTTTAATGAGTTGGTTTTGGACGAATGTGGTGTGTGAAACAATGCAATGAACAGAGCAGAGGCAGAGGTACATAAATGAGATGAAGAGTGACATAGGATAGGGAGGGTTTTGATCTGACGCTCACTATCTTTTTTTTCCTCTCAAATTCTTCTCTTAGATGACTTTGCCTTTGGAGGTTGTTCTCTCTCTTCCTCAACGACGGTTTTCTCCGATTCGTCGCTGATAACGTTGCTCCGTCCTACCTCTAAAGTCATTCTCACTTCCTCCACCGTCACTCTCTGCACAGCGTCGCACCCACACACGCTAGTAACGACAGAGATGGCGTGCCCTGCTGCGGTGAGCGTGAGTGCCTAAGGCCCTGAGCTAAGCCGTGAAAGAATGAAGAAAAGTTGAAGCTTTTTTTGTGTTTGAAGTTTTTTTTTTCCTTCACCAACCCGATCCAAGTCCTAAAAATCAGTCAAATTTCTGATTCTTCTCAAAACTGTCCAATTTTCTCCAGGCCACATGCATGGCCGGTTCATTAGCCAACTCGGCCCGATTGATACTATGGTTCCCCGTTCAATCGATCCAATCGGCCGATTTGAACCGATTTTAATAACATTGGGTTAAAAAAAAAAAAAGCAGGCGAATATAATATTATTCTATGCCAGTATAGTATTGTAATAGACTCCTAGTAGTTATGATAATATCATAATCTGAAAACTAAAAAGCTTTGATTTTTCCGCTTACAAGCCTTATACTATGTTATGCTACTGCTTAGTGGTATTTCCAATGCAAGACAAAAATCGCAAGTTCTTTCCTTCATCCCTCCTATCTATTCATTATTTTGTTTCGATGACTAGATATTGCTTTTTGTATCCCGTTTATTATTTTCTGTAGTTTTTATTTTATATTTCAAAATGGACTTAGATTCATTTTATTTATTTTGTATTTTGAATTGACTTATTGTTATTTTAAATTTTTGAATATAAAGTTATGGATGGATTTTTTTTAATCAAATAATATTATATATATACATATATATATATATATAATATAATTTTGATTTTTTTAATATAGATCGAATCAAATCAGGCTAATTATTGACTCATCGGTTAGACCACTGATCCGTCATATCAACTGTGTCAATTACCAAATCGATTTTCACAACACGATGAAACCTCCACATATTGAAATAAAAAAACGCTTGATTTTTCCTGTATCTTTTTCTCTAAAATCACAAGTTGAATGGGAAATAATTATATTCAAATCCGAAACATTGACCATAACATCCAAAATCCTGAAAATACTACATACTAACCCAAAATCAAACGTTCATTAGCTTTAACTTTTTCAATAATAATAATGATAAAAAGCTTAAACATTTTTTTATACAGAATCTTTAGCTTTTAATTGGTTTAAATATTTTTAGTCCTTATAATTACATTTTTATTTTATTTTTCATCATTACATTTTTATTTTATTTTTCATCATTAAAAGATTATTATTTTTATTTTCGTCCTTGCAAATTATGATTTTTTTTATTTTTCATCCTTTTAGTGTTTTTGATAACATTTTGTTACTATTTAAAACATTAAATATACATAATTTACAAAGACAAAAAAAAATATTTTACTATAGCTTAAAGCATAAAAATAAAACACACTCTATTATAAGAAAAAGGCAAATCCTTTTTATTAGAAGGGGAAAATTGATACAAATGAAAAGTCATTCCTATAGATAAATATAAAAAAGTGAGGGCTAAGAAGAATGGTATGCAAAAATGTAACTGAACTAAATTAACTAATTAAGTTTCCTACTATAAAATAGTAGTAGTATTTATTTTATATTTAATATAAAATATTTTCACACAATCAACTAACAAGTGTTTTTCAACAATAATGTATATTAATTAAAGTCTATTATAAAATATTGACCTCTATCTGTCTTTCAAAAACAAATAAACATATTTAAATTTAAGTCCAGAATCATTTCCTCTATTGCTAATAAATATCTTTAACATGGTTAGCAACTCATTTTGAACCTCATAGATCAAATTTAAGACTTCAAGAATGAAACACATATATTAAACCAAATTTCAAAATTGATAATAAAAATATTATAATAAAAATATTTAAGATTTTATTGTTCGTTCTTTAAATATTGTTCAGATATATCAATAACATATTCAAAATTATTTAATTGCAAGACTGAAAGTTATATAGCAAGACAAAAATATTGACAAAACATCCATAATTATTCATCACTTGAAAATAATAAAAGTATATTTTTTCCAATCTCCATTATAAACAACAACCAAAAAAGACATATTTTATATTAAACTATACATAATAAAAATCCTTAAATTTATTAAAAACTTTATTAAATAAAAGTATTTTAAAGACCGAAAGCAGTAATATTATACTCCTAAAGTGTATATTTAAAATAAATAAAATGATAGAAAAGTGTAATATGGAAAAGGATGACAGAATAGTTTCCTCTAAATTAAATAAAGAATCCTCGCGTAGTTGCAGATATTTTCCTAACCCAACTTGTGGTAGAAAATCCGACTGTTCATAACCCACCAACCAACCAAGTGATCCACTAATCTGTTTATAAAGAACATCATCAAATAGGCCGAGTAAGCAACAAAAAGAAAGGAAAAAAAATCAAAGAGGAACAGTCAGTCAAATTCTAACTCCTAAGCAGTCATGCGTTTCAATTTGACACTGCACACACAAATTAATAGTAGCTAATAAATGAACGAGATCTGAAAAAGATTAGTTGAAGTAATCGCTTCCAGATTCACAACACAAACACTTATAACAGCAAAGAAGAAGACAATGCTGCCATTTTCTGGAGCATTAGCACAGAACAAGAGATACGATAAATAATACGGAGGAAAAAGGAGATTCATCCTTAGATCCGAAAGAGATGCGTGACGAAAACATGCAGATAGTGCTAAACAAAGATGTTCATTTATGCAGAAGGAGAAAATCAGTATATGTAAAAATCGGCCGCAACAGAATCGTTATGAAATGAATGAACAGAGAATCGTAGATTTACTCAATCAATCGAAACGCGGAGGACGGAAACGATTAGATCGAGCGAGAAAACGGAAGTGGAAAATAAGAACACTAGATTCAAGCGGAGAGAGAAGCAAAGATAGCATTGATTTAAACAATAAAATAAAAAAGAATAAAGATAAAGAGATAAGGAGAGAGATGGAGAAAGAAAAGTACCTGAAAGTGTGAACGAGAAGGTTTGTTAGAGCGCACAGAAAATGTGTGAAGAGGAGGAGTGAGAGAAGCGGCAAAGACTATGAGAACGCTGAGAGGCCAGTGTGTGCGCTAGAGGGATGAGCGATGAGCGATGAGCAGGGGCACTAGTGCACCGTCCAATGGAGTTGGGACCCACGGGGTATATTTTGACACCATCATTTTAGTGATATATATATATATATATATATATATATATATATTAATTAATTTTTATCATAATATATATATATATATATTAATTAATTTTTATCATAATTAATCTATTAGATTAATGGAATGGAACATCATATTAATAATTTGAAGATCATAAATTTAATACTTATATGCACCATTATTTTTTTAAATATATTTTAACTTACCAATTATGGTGTATGTATTTTTGACATGCATCTATAGAATTTTTTTAAATGACTTAGGTTGCAGAGTTTATTAGGACTAGGGTAGATATCAAGCTTCAAAACTCATATACAGAGATATGATCATTTTCTATATAACTGTTTGTAATTTACTCTTTGACATATTTTTCTATTACACTTTTTTATTATAGGTTAGTTTTTTTTTTTAAGACGGTGTTAGTAAAAATTTAAACAATACAAAATTATGAGAAAATTTATTAAATAAAATATGAAATCCACTTTTTTTT
>CM023956.1:28524613-28539683 GCA_013407115.1 Glycine latifolia
AAAAAAATGTTCATTGTGTAGAAGTGAAAGACATAATCATCGTAATTGTCCATACAAAGAAGTTGACAACTAATGTTATTTGTATTTATTTTTTACTTTTCTTTACTTTCTCATCTTCATTAAATAATGATTAATCTTTTTATGCAACACATATAATTACTGTTATTAAATGTATTTTATTTGGTTTTAATATATCAAATACTCATCTAATATAATTTTAACGGTACATATAATTATTCTATTGAATTCTTTTTAATATTAGTATGCCAAATCAAATGATTAATTCTATTAAATTTATTTATTCAATTAATTCTTTTAAATTTAATTATTCAATTTTTCTTTTAAATTTAATTATTCAATTTTTTCTTTTTTAAACAACGTTTAAATTTTTCATTTTTTATTTTAAACTTGCATATTTTTTAAAATTATTTAACTAACAATTTTACATTTTCTATAAGTAATAAAAATTTGGAATTTGCTACTCAATATATAAACAAATTTATTTGCTACTCAAATAATAATAAACAATTAAATTAATAACAACATTTTTTTAAATTATATCTTTTTTAAATTATATTAAATTAAATAAATAATTACTTTGAATATATTATTTATTAATTTGAAAAGAAAAAAAAGTCAAATGATTTCATAAAACTTTAAAGTCATAAATATATTTACGACTTCCATTTTAATTTGAATTAAAATAATTAAAAAATTAAAAAAATAATAATAATTAAAATCATAACATTTATTACAATACACACCTTAGTGCCAAATGGAACGACTCATTGGAAAATGAAAAAACTTTTGTTCCCAAAAGATTATTACAGTAAATTTTTACCCCCAATTTATAAAAAAGCCGCCAAACTTTCTCATCCGTTCATTTTTTTTCCTCGTCACTTGTTTTCTCTTGACTTGCCTTGCCTTATATCATTGACTTACTGTAGAAGTCTTTATACCATCATAAAGGAAACGAAGATCGAATTGTTTACAAACAATAAACCAATAGCAGAGCTAGTATAGTAACACGCATCCATGGCTTCCTACAAGATTCTCTTGCTCTTTATCCTTGTTAGCTTCCTCAATTTTGCAACTACTCAGGCACAGGATGAAAGCCCCAACCCTCTCTATACATACCATAACTGCTCCGGTGGCAACACTACCGCTAACAGTGCCTTCCAATTAAACGTCAGGACCCTCCTCTCTTCCTTATCATCAAACGTCCCCAGCAACTACGGATTCTACAACACCACAGTCTCTGCAGAAAACCCCTCAGACTCTGTCTTTGGACTCTTCATGTGCAGGGGTGACGTTCCTCCTCAACTCTGTCAACAATGCGTCCAAAATGCAACCCAGCGACTACGCTCACAGTGCTCACTGTCCAAACAAGCTGTGATTTGGTACGATGAGTGCACGGTTCGTTATTCCAACCGCTCATTCTTCTCCACCGTGGACACTAGGCCTAGAGTTGGCCTGTTAAACACTGCAAATATCTCAAACCAGGAAAGCTTCATGCGTTTAATGTTTTCTACAATAAACAAAACTGCAGATGAAGCTGCTATGGGTGACAACAAGTTTGCCACAAGGGAAACAAACATATCTGATTTTCAGAGCCTTTATTGTCTTGCTCAGTGCACTCCGGATTTGTCACCGCTTAATTGCAGAAGCTGTCTCAGTAGAGTTATAGGAGACCTTCCGTGGTGCTGTGAAGGAAAGCAGGGAGGGAGAGTTCTATATCCCAGTTGTAATGTTAGGTATGAATTGTACCCTTTCTACCGCTCCACAACTAGAACTAAACCACCAGCGTGGGTTCCTGCATCAAATTTTTCCGATTCAGATTCGCAATTTTCAGAAGACCCAACTTATCTAAACCACAGTTGCTCAACTAATGTAACTGTTGACACAACTTTCCAAATGTATCTCAAGACCCTTCTCTTTCCCTTGTCTTCCAATGCCACAGATGGGAAGAAATCTTACAAGGACATCGTAGAGAACAGTGTGTATGGCCTCTTCATGTGCCGAGGCGATCTTCCCTCTCAACTCTGCCAACAATGTGTCCTCAACGCAACCCACCGAATATCCTCATTGTGCAATTCACTTCAAGAGGCAATCATTTGGTACAGCCACTGCATGCTTCGATATTCCAATCTGTATTTCTTCTCAGAAGTGGAAGAAAGTCCAAAATTTGACATGCTGAATGTTACCACTTCCTCCACCAGCCCCATTCCCGATCAAGACTTCTTCACTTTTACATTATCAGATACCATACTTAAGCTGGCGAAAGAGGCAGGGGATACCAATGAGAGATATGTCACCAAATCATTAGAATTGAGTGATTTGCAAACTCTGTATACTCTTGCTCAATGCACGCAGGATTTGTCTAGTGATGGTTGTAAGAACTGTTTGACAGATATAAATGCAAAAATTCCATGGTTCCGCTTGGGAAGCGTAGGGGGAAGAGTTCTATATCCGAGCTGCAATCTCAGGTTTGAATTGTTCCAATTTTACAGGGGTAGTGGTGACGAAACTCAATCGCTAACGCCGGGTAATCATTCTACACCAGGCCTTCAAGGTAAAGTTGACTAGTGATATTTGTTTATCTTATTTTCCTTAGTCTCTTTAGTTTTAGTATAGTATGAAAATTTGATATCACTATTTTGATATCTCACAGGCCCTTTCTCACACACACACACTGGTGCAGATGAAGGGAGGCGAAAACTCTCTTTTATTGATAATAGTCTGCCAAAGTCACATAGATCTCTTTACATAATGTATTATTTATAAGCAACGAAATTAACCTAAAACAATTCAAATTCAAATCTAAATAATATATTTCCTAATATCTTTCTATAATAACTCTCTATAATATCTCTCTCTCCATATCTTATCTTTTCTCATATCTTTTCCTACCCATATCTTTTCACTTATCTTTTCACATAATACTCCTTTTAAATTTAAACTACGTAACTAACAATATTTATTTAAACGTTTATTCTAACAAAATCCCCCCATAAACTTTAAATACTTCTTCCATCTTTCATTCTTATCATCTTCTTGCAATTCTCCAGCAGCAACGTCGGTAGTGGCTTTGTGAATATATCTCCGACTTGTTCTCGGCTCGTCACATAACTCAACTCCACCTTCTTCTCTTTTACTTGATCTCGGATGAAATGAAACCTGACATCAATATGCTTGCTTCTCTCGTGATTGACCGAGTTCTTCGCTAACTCAATTGCCGACTTGTTATCTACTCGGATCTCGGTCGTACCGACTTGAACTTGCTCCAGCTTCTCCAACAAATTCCTCAACCAGACTGCATGGCACACACACCAGGACACTGCAACGTACTCGGCTTCACATGTTGATAAAGTCACAATTGGTTCCTTCTTTGACATCCAGGCAAACGCTGTATTTCCCATGAAAAATACATAGCCAGCCGTGCTCTTCCTATTATCCACGTCTCCACACCAATCACTGTCCGAGTATCCCTTCAATCTGTAATTTTCCGACTTTGAATAGAAAAGTCCTTGTGTGATCGTCCCTTGAATGTACCTTAGAATCCTTTTAGTCGCCTTCCAATGAGAATAGCTCGGCTCTTCCATAAACCGACTTATTATTCCAACACTTAAACACAAGTCCGGCCTCGTGCACGTCAGGTATCTTAAGCATCCGACCAAACTTCTATAGTTTCTCGGATTAACTCGTTCTCCTCCATCATACTTCGAAAGTTTTGTACCGGGTTCCATAGGTGTTGAAACCGGGTTACAATCCGCCATCTTAAATCTCCTCAATATTCCATTTGCATAACTCTCCTGAAAGACAAAAATTTCATCTTCGCCCTGTCTGACTTCCAAACCGAGAAAATATTTCATCAAACCGAGATCATTCATCTCAAATTCTCTCGACATTTTTTTCTTGAACTCTTGTGTCATCTCTTCACTATTCCCCATGAAGATCAAATCATCAACATATAAAGCTACAAGCAATAAATCATCACCTTTCTTCTTAACATATATGGCATGCTCATAGGGACATTGTTCAAAACCGTCCTCCTTGAAATATGTATCAATGCGGGTATTCCAGGCTCTCGGTGCCTGTTTCAGTCCGTACAAAGCTTTCTTCAACCTTAACACTTTCTTTTCTTCTCCACCCTTCAAGTATCTCGGTGGTTGTTCGAGATACACTTCTTCTTCAAGTACACCATTCAGAAATGCCGACTTGACATTCATCTGATAAATCAGCCAACTAAATTGAGCTGCTTGCGAGATTAACAGTCTAATTGTCTCTATTCTAGCAACAGATGCGAACACTTCATCATAGTCTACTCCTGCCTTTTGTGAATACCCCTTAGCTACAAGCCGGGCTTTATATCGCTCTATCTCTCCATCAGCATTCATTTTCTTCTTATACACCCATTTGACTCCAATGGGCCGACTTCCTTTTGGCAGCTCGACCAACTCCCAAGTATCATTCCGTTCAATAGCTTTGATTTCTTCATCCATGGCTCTTTGCCATTTCTCATCTCGGACTGCTTCTTCAAACCTTATTTCTTCAGAATCTGTCAACAAACAAACAAGATGGACTTCGTTAGTTGACTCGTACAAATCCTGCAAACTCCTCATCCGGGGTCGTCTCATCTCGTCTTCATCATCTGTCTCGCTCCTTGCCGGGATCCAACTCGGTGATCTGTCTTCCTTCTCGTCTTCTATCACCATCTTTCCGAGATCTGATTTGATCTCGGATGGACTACTCCAATTCCATTCATCGTCTTCATTCACTTTCACATCTCGGCTTATCAATACCGTCTTGGTGCCGGGATCTAACAGCTTGTATCCCTTCGTCTTCTCGTCATATCCAATGAAGATAAACTTCCTGCTCTTGTCTTCTAACTTGCTTCTTTGCTGATCAGGAACGTGTGCATAGGCCACACTCCCGAAAACTCTCAAATGGCCCACCGATGGCTTTTGGCCCGTCCATAATTCCTGTGGGGTCTTTCCATTCAATATGGAATGCGAACAACGGTTATGTACATATATAGCACACAGAATAGCTTCCCCCCAAAACTTCTTTGGCATTCTCTTCGTTTTCAACATTGATCTCACCATGTCAAGAATGGTTCGATTCTTCCTCTCAGTTACTCCATTTTGTTGTGGTGAGTATGGTGCCGTCAAGAACCTTTTGATGCCATACTCCTCGCAATATCTTCTAAATGCATTCGATGTGTACTCTCCACCTCGGTCAGATCGTATCGACTTGATCCTCCTTCCAGTTGCATTCTCAATCATCGTTTTGAAATTCTTGAATACCTCAAACACTTTGGATTTTTCTTCCAGCATATACACTCAAGTTTTCCGACTAAAATCATCTATGAATGTAACAAAATACCTCTTTCTACTGAAGGACCCAGGCGTAATCGGTCCACACACATCGGTATGAATTAACTCTAGTGGTCGTCGTGCTCGGTATCTAGCCGACCTCTGAAATGGACTCCTCGCATGTTTGCTCAGCACACAATCTTCACAGAATCTCTTCTCACAATTCATTCTCGGCAATCCGTCCACCATATTCTTATTCACCATCTCGGCTAGGCCTCCAAAGTGAAGATGCCCAAACCAACGATGCCACAAGGATGCTTCATCACTCATCTCGGCTTGCAAACAGCCGACCTCCACACTTCTCAGGATTAACTTGAACATTCTATTCTTCTCCATCTGCACTCGGGCTATTAGTCGTCCTTGCTTTTCTTTCAAGAGGAGAACTCGGTTTGTCATGATAACCGAGTAACCTTTCTCCATCAGTTGTCCGACGCTAAGAATATTACTTTTGAGTTCGGGTACGTAATACACATCTTGAATACGTCCAACTCGTCCATCTTTCTGCAAAAATCTAATCGTACCTCGGCCTTTCACACCGACCTTTGAAGCGTCTCCAAAGGAAACATGTCCGGCTTCTGTTTGTCTCAAACTACTGAACAAATGCTTGTACCCACACATATGATTGCTTGCACCAGTGTCTATAAACCACTCCATCTCGGATGCATGGTTAACTTCTCCTCCAGCCATCATCAGAACTCCTTCATCTCTTACTTCTTCTGCAGCATAATTCGCAGTTTCATTCGTCCTTCTTTCACCTCGGCAATCTTTCGCAAAATGACCAACTCGGCCACAGTTGTAACATCTGTCCGAATTGCAATCTCTCGAATAGTGTCCGTACTTTCCACATTTATAACATTCTACATTTGAATGTCGGCCTCTTCCACGTCCTCGGCCTCCTCGCCAATTCTGCTGACTCGATTCAGTCTGCTCCTTGTTCCATCCTTCTTGACCTCGGCCTCTACCAGCTCGGTCATATCCACGTCCACCTCGGCCTCGTCCTCTACCCTGGAAATTTTGAGAATAGAGCGCCTTCTCGTCCTTGACTGAAACTTTTGTCTGGAGTGCTTGCTCCAGTGACTCTTCTTTCTTCTTTTTCTTCCTCTGTTCATGCGCCTCCAACGAACCAGCAAGTTCGTCAACGGTGAACGTTGCTAGGTCCTTTGACTCCTCAATCGCACATACAACATTCTCGAAGTCATCAGTGAGAGACCTCAGAATTTTCTCCACCACTCTGGTATCGGGCAGCATCTCTCCGCTTCTCTTTAATTGATTCACCACGGTCTAGACCCGAGTAATGAAATCGAATACCCTTTCTCCTTCCTTCATCTTCATTCCTTCCAACTCTCCACGGATAGTTTGAAGTCTGACTTGTCTGACTCGATCAGCTCCCTTGTAGACATTTGCAAGAATGTCCCACGCCTCCTTTGACGTTGTTGCGCCAGCAATCTTTTCAAATCCGGAATCATCAACAGCCCGGAGCATCATATACAACGCTCTTTTGTCTTTCAAACGCATCTCCTTAAACCTTTTGTTCTGCGCCGCCGTGTATCCTGTCGTGGATTGTGGTTCTTCGAAACCATCTTGGACAACCTCCCAACTATCATTAGCTCCCAACAGAGCCTTCATCTGGATACTTCGGTTCTCATAATTAGCCTTCGTAAGACGGGGTAATGGCAGACTACTACTCAGACCACTCTCCATTCTCTCAAGCTCTGATACCAATTTGAAAATTTGATATCACTATTTTGATATCTCACAGGCCTTTCTCACACACACACACTGGTGCACTCACACAAACACAAACACACAAATTTACTGGGGGCGAAAACTTTCTTTTATTGATAATAGTCTGCCAAAGCCACACAGATCTCTTTACATAATGTGCTATTTATAAGCAACGAAATTAACCTAAAACAATTCAAATTCAAATCTAAACAATATCTTTCCTAATATCTTTCTATAATATCTCTCTCTCCATATCTTATCTTTCCTCATATCTTTTCCTACCCATATCTTTTCACTTATCTTTTCACATAATACTCCTTTTAAATTTAAACTACGTAACTAACAATATTTATTTAGACGTTTATTCTAACATAGTAGTCTTTTAGGTTAATTTCCGGGAGATAGAAATTTGCTTTCTGTCACTATACTTGTAGTACAATCATAGCATATCACTATTTTAGTTTCTAAAATTATCAGACCACGTGAACTTAGTTTGTGAAATTATTCAAATTTAAAACCATCCATCAAGCTAGTTTAAGTGTAAACTAAAAAAGAAGTTAGTTCAATTGTCAACCCCAGTCAACTAATGGTATCGTGGTGGCTCTTGTGTTAGCCCACACATGGAAAACTAGTCATAGCAACCATCTTTACAACATTTCTTTTACAACGTTCACCTGCTTCCCTCTTCTTCTTTCATTACATTCCAAAAACATCCCTAGAATTGATCTACAATGTTAGATCTCCAAGAAGAACAACACAAAGGCAACGATAATGGACAATTGCGTATCAAAGATAGAATAAAAGATCAAAGTGGAAGTTGAAGTGCATACACAAAGTTCAAGGGTCAATGGTTGGAAAAATAAGAGTTGTATTTGCAATATTGCTATGTGATTTAACAGCATCTATTTGAACCTCAAAAACTTGGAGGAATCCAGGGAAGGCTTCTATGCATACTTGTTTTTCTAGCCATTGACCTTTGATTGGGTGTTGATGATGAGTTTGATCATTAATTTACAAAATAAATATACCATTAAAATTTAGAATGATCAAGCAAATCCATGTTGTATGTCATTCTACCTTAAAATTTAATTTGGATGGTTCAATGACTGATTAATTAGTTTGATTATTTAGCACCGCCCTTAATTAGCTTGGCCAAAGTATCTACTTACAAATGCCTAAAATGTATTATGGACTAGAACGTCGCATACTATTTGGAGGAAGCGCCAACCACTAGTACTTCTCATATTATGAAGTTGTCTATTATATACTACTATATGTGAGCAATATGTTGACTGTTTTGCAGGGGGAGGAAAAGACCAATTGCGAACAATAATTTTGATTATTGTACCCACAATTGTTTCTGTGACGCTCTTCTTTCTTGGCTATTATTTGGTAAAGAGGAAAGCAAGAAAGAGTGTTAAGACTATTCTTAGAGAAAATTGTACGTATTATTGAAAATAAAATAAAAAAATGTTAAACCTATGCCTTTTTTAAGTTTCAAGGTATTTAGAAACTTAATTAAAATTCTATTATATATATTTGATTCAGTTGGTCATGAAAGTGCCACTTTAGAGCCACTGCAATTTAGTTTGGCTGTAATTGAAGCAGCAACCAACAACTTTTCAAATGATAATAGGATCGGCAGAGGCGGGTTTGGAGAAGTTTGCAAGGTGAGAAAATGTGGCATATACTTACTTTTTTGTTCTGGTTTTTCACATAAATAATGATTTGATTTCCAGGGCATTCTTTTTGATGGGCGACACATAGCAGTAAAAAGACTCTCAAAAAGTTCTAAGCAAGGCGCAAATGAGTTTAAGAATGAAGTTTTATTGATAGCCAAACTTCAACACAGAAATCTTGTGACATTCATTGGATTTTGTCTTGAAGAACTTGAAAAAATACTTATTTATGAATATGTGCCAAACAAGAGCCTTGACTATTTTTTATTTGGTTTGACACTTGCCACCCTTAAACTCCTTAATTATTTAATGTTTATATATATATATATATATATATATATATATATATATGTGTGTGTGTGTGTGTGTATTATTTAATTCAACTTAAATATTAAATTAAAAAAACATTTCACACTCACATTTCTCAATGTTAAACAAGCAGATTCTCAACGAGCAAAGACGTTAAGTTGGCTTGAACGTTACAACATCATAGGAGGAATTGCTCGAGGGATTCATTATTTACATGAACTATCTCGACTCAAAATTATACACCGTGATATTAAACCTAGTAATGTTTTATTAGATGAAAATATGATTCCAAAAATTTCTGATTTTGGTTTGGCTAGAATTGTTGAAATAAATCAAGACCAAGGGAGTACAAATAGAATTGTTGGAACATAGTAAGTTTGGCATAATATTATTCCTTATCCTTTCACATTTGTTGCTTCTTCACATAGTTTGTTTTGTCTAAATTAACATTATTTTTATTCTATTTTATAGTGGTTATATGTCTCCAGAATATGCAATGCTTGGACAATTTTCAGAAAAATCGGATGTTTTTAGTTTTGGAGTGATGGTTCTAGAGATTATTTCAGGAAAAAAGAATTTAGGCTTATATGAACCTCATCGTGTTGCCGATGGCCTCTTGAGTTGTGTGAGTATGATAATCTTCTAACTATTTGGTTCCTGTGCATTATTGCTTATATGTTTCATTTTCAATGGTAACTCAAATTGATTTAATTGCAAAGACGTGTACTAACTTGAATTTTTAATTTGACAAATTGTTACAGGTTTGGAGACAATGGAGGGATCAAAGACCGTTAAGCATACTAGACGCAAGTATTAATGAAAATTATTCTGAAATTGAAGTTATTAAATGCATTCAAATTGGTTTGTTATGTGTTCAACAAAATCCTGATGACAGACCCACAATGGTAGCAATTGTTTCATATCTTAGTAGTCATTTAATTGAATTGCCAAGTCCTCAAGAACCTACCCTTTTCTTACATGGTAGAAAGGATCCTACAGCATTTGCACAAGAATCAAGTTCAAGTCACAATATCAATGCTTCCACTCCATTGTCTAATAATGAAATGTCTATAAGTCAATTTCTTCCTCGATAGTAAATTATTTTCCCTTTATTAAGTGTTGTTGTTTAGATCTAGTAAAGAGTATTATTCTTAATTATTGTTCAAACTTGAAGAGGCTTAATATAATGGATATCTATAATGTCAGTATGATTCGAATTTTCATGCCAAGGATCAGTTGGTCACGGTCTGAAATATCTTTATTCTTTGTGATCTATAACTATTACTGTTAAACATACCAAATTGCAAATTTGATGAAAATATTTCCTATGACTTTTAGTTTTCTTACAGGTCATACTAACTGATAATTTTTAATTGGTTAACAATGTATACTTTCTGAACTAACAATACATAACCGTTAAACTTTATTATAAAACTCATCAAATTTATTATTCATAATAATTACTTATTAGATGATAGTGTAAAAAACTTTTATACTATCAATACATATACCATTTTCTCTAAAATTAAGAGATGCATTAGAATATATTACTAGAATTTCTCCTTTCATTAACTTAAATTTAACATAACTCCCACAAAGCATAAAATCCAAGTCACAAAGAAAATCACTTTGGCCTTACACATCTCATGTCCCTACTTTCTGCATAGAGTTCTACTACTAAATTTCACCTTTCACGGCTATATGCAAAAGGTGTATTGCTATGTGTGATTAAGTTAAGTGCATAACATTATTACAGCAAAAAACTAAGAACAAAGCCTAGAACCAAACTCATGAGCCATTTCTGAGGGAATAGTTGGTGTGAAGAAGAAGGAGTCTCGCACAGATTATACCCATACCACGTGCCATTGGGGATGGAGCTGTTGAAATCGAAAGTAATAGGCTCTGAGTTGTAGCCATAGATTTTCACACTCTCAGGCTCCCAACCTTCCTCTGCCCCAGATCTATATAGGTACACATAGCAAATGGGAGATGCACATGCACCATCTATCTGAAATGTATCTGAAGAACACTGCTCAAATGTCCTTGAAATTGGATCATCCAGTCTTGGTTCATATACCTGATAAATAATAGTAATATTGAAAACATAAACAAAATAAAGTTTCAAGTTGCTCCATAATTAAGCTTCCTTAACTACTGTATGTATACTAGTGTGTTTTTAAGAGCTCAATCATCAAGTTGGCTAGCATAAACGAGCACTTTTGTTTTTAAATAAGCTAAATCAATAAATCGACTCTTCCTAATTCAGATTTCACTTTCAAAAGTGCTCTTTGCATGTGCAATTTACAAACATGGGTTTTTAAGTCATCAAGCTATTTATTAGTGTTTTAGTCAAATCCGACATTCACCCAAACAAAAGTCAAATTCAAAATGTATTCAACCACAGAAACATTCCAAAGTGATTATCTTTTCATTAAGATATTTTTTTAAAGGCATTTTCAATAAAGACATTAAGTAGTTACAAATAAACTATTGATATGATAATCATGAAACTTTGACCACTATAGCTTGCAGTTTAGTCTATTTATTGACCATATTTCACGAATCCAGTTAGTCAGTTAACACAAGGAACAAATGATGAATATATCTGATTAACCAAAAAAAGTTTGATGAATATTTCTGAATATTTAATTCCATATCACAGTATAAATTAATCACTTTTCATTAGAAATGAGAAGCTTCAAGTACTTTGTTAATATAGCACTTAACAAGGTTTTTTTCCCGCCATTCTAAACACATGTACTTTTGAGCCGTAAGAAGTGATATCATTAGGTATTTAATTAGTTTACACTTTACAACAGTCGATTATATGGACGTATTTTTTCAGTTTATTTAGAAGAAGAAAAATATTTTTTTTCAATTTAAAATAAAAATAATATGTGATAACCATGCAAGTAATAAAAAAAAATAATAATAACAACAACAAAACAAACCTGCCCCCACACACAAAAAGGAAAAAAAAGAAAATAGCAGCAAAGTAACATTGTGAAGCTCCTACAAAATACAACTGAATATTCATGACCAAGATTCTCCAGTGGAGCTCAATTTTAATTAGCGGCTTGTTTAAAACTCTTTCTAGAAACAAAAGATTCATCAATATTTCCTTCAAAATTAAATCTTGAACCCGTTAAATACACTCCACAATAAATAATGAAATTGATTGAAGGAAAAAGGCAAAACCTGGTTGCCATAAGCATCCCCAAACGTAATACCGATCTTATCCGTAGTGAACTTGGGCGATGAACAACTCGTAGATATAACTACCAGGTAAGAACAGTTCGCTGCAGTCTTCATCTTTTAAACACACAAATAATAAAACAAAACATTATTTATTTAGCCTTCATATTATGCATATATAAAACAACACCAAAATAAAAAAGAAAAAAAAAAGGTTTAATTTATTTATAAAAAAAATCAGAATTTTAGTACCTGAATATATCCAACAGAGAAAGATTCAGCTGCATGAGGTTGCACAGAAGCAGATTTGGACTCCGATACTGAAAGGGTCAGTGCAGAGGCAAAGCAGAACCAAAAAAGAACAAGCTTTATCATTTTTTGTCTTAGAAACTTAAAACCCCAAAATCAAAACTCAAAAGAGAAGAGTAATCTGAACTCTGAAACATATATAGTCAAAGTTCAATGACTCTTTATTCTGCTTTGGAAAACACTGTTAGTCACCACTATGGTATTTATATGCTTCAAGGCACCGCATAGATTGCAAAAGGAAAAAACGTCGTCGTATGAAGGAAGGGTAAATGCGACATTACGATTCGCGTACCTTGTACACGTCGTTCCATGTTACATGTTTATTTTTTACTGGCTCTGTACATTTTCCGTGCGTTGCACGAGTTTGAATTTTTAAATTGAAACAGGACAACGTTATTATAAAAAAACAATACGGCACCACGAGCTTCTTTTAATTAAAATGAAAAAAAAAGTGTCAGATTAGTTTTTTTTTGTTTAATTATTATTTATTCATCGTAATAATAACAATAATAAAATTAAAACGTGCAACGAAAAAAGGTTTTGTGAAAAACGTCTTCTTCAACCTACAACAACTAATTAAACTGCCACAACGAGCTGGTTATTAGTGGATAGTAATAGCCAAATCCAGGATTCTTTTGTTGCATATAGTTTGTAGAAACGAAGGTGAAAAATATATACGTCTATATAAAAAAAAAAATAAGTAAGCATTATATGTCTATATAACATATATTAATATATAGTAAAATTATTTTGAAATATTAATGATATTATTAATTAATAATCAAATATAGTATTATTTAAAAATCAATATTAATTAATTATTATGTTAAACAATTAAATACTATATCACTTAAAAAAATTATTTAAATTATATGAATTTAAAAATGGTAAAATAACCAAAAAAAATAGAATAAAACTTACACAAGTTTTATGTGTCAATTAAAAGTAACTTAATATAAAATCTCAAAATAAAATAAATTTGTATTCTGAATATGTATCTAAATATTATCATAAATAAATAAACTAGAATCTAGTTATAATAATGATCAAATCTCAAATGTAAATTTGTCCGCTTGGTGTATATAAATTCAATGTATTTACTCCTAAAAAATCAATTACAGAGTTATTTGTCTCATGCTAGGTGCATTCTTCTTCGTCGTCACATGTTCTTGTTCGGCACCACAGTGATCCTAGGCACCCCTCCTCCCCGTTCTTGTTGACCTTCGCGGTGGTACTGGATGTATTCTTGTTTTCTGCACGTGTCTCTTCTATCTTCTGTTCTCTAATTTTAATTTATTTATTATTGATAATTTCAAGTCATGCAAAACAACACTTTAAGGTAAGTTCTAAAAATTTATTTTAATATTATTTTTTAACAATTATTCTCTCTAACTTTCAGTTAAAGCTTTGCAAGTATTTTCCTTCTGATTATGTTATTTTCAACTACAAAACTTCAACTTGGTATTTTATTTAAAGGAATCGAGGCTAGTAACATTTGTGCCTATAATAACTATACAAAGATAAAAAATTTAATATTATAAATAATAACACTAAATTTGTGATAATTAATATTAAATACTAAACAAGGAAAATTTATAGATAATTTAATGTGTATTAATTAGTATCACAGTTACAAATAATATTATATCATTTATTTAAAATATCATAAAATATTGTAGATAGTAATAAAAATATTGATTAATATATATATATATATATATATATTAATCAATATTTTTATTATCAATATGTGAATTAATGTTGTAATCTTTGATCAAATAAAATTAATATTATAACCCTCCATCAAATATAAAGTAAATAAAAATAGCAATATAGTGAACATAAACAATACTAATAAAACGTAAAAAAAAAAAAAAACCAATACTAACTAAAATTATAATCTTGAAAAAATACTACAATAATAGTCTAAAATATAAAATTTCAAGAAAATAATATTATTATCCAACGAAGTCAAATGAAATTTGTCTTTAATTAAAAATTACAAACACCTGCCATGATACATTTTCGTATATTATTATGACTACCTAGGAATTCAACCTAGCTCGTAGTCGTAGGAGCATGAATCCCTGCGTCTTATATATAAAATCATCATTTCTATCTTTCGCCTATTGATGATCAACTTTCACCAAGATAGCATTCAAACCATTGCAAAAAATAATTCGAAAATGGATATGACTCTATAAAATCCCAAATTTATATCGAGACAACAAAGTCTTCGTATAAATCTGAGTTGCTATAGTAAAAAATTGTCTAAACGTATCATGTAATAACATTTACCTCCATTGCTTTTGTCACTTGTGCACCTGCATGCTCATAAATGTTCAATTACTACTATAAAGCAAAAGCGACCATAACAGCAATTGAGAGGGTCAATGGAGGTTTATTCAAGTCTTCAAATGCAGGGGAATGAGAAGGTTCTAAAGGTTTTTCTCTTTTGGCCAATGCATCTTTAAACTT
>CM023956.1:28555827-28738720 GCA_013407115.1 Glycine latifolia
AAGTTTTGGACGGACACAGCACTTTTAGATCGATACAACAAATCATAAAATAATAATTTTTTTTAAAGAGAAAACCTTCAAAGGATAATAAAGATATATAGTTATAAATAAACGGCATATTTGTATGAATTATGAACTATGATCAATATTTTTATTTATAATTTTCATTTCTTTCAAATATCTTTTTTAAATTTTAATTTAATTTAAACTTTAAATTGATAAACTTTATCAATTTGAACAACTTTTTTTAGATAAATTAAATCTTAAAATTATTGTAGTAATAATCTTAATGAATCCTAAATTTTTTTAATGTGATCTTAATATGATATGTGAAAATTAAAATTAAGATAAATAAAAACTATAATCAAGAATTGATTATCTGTGTTTGATCATTAATCTTTTTTATGTTGACCAAGAATCAAACTAAATATCAAGAGATTTATAACAACTTGCACATATTCATTGTTTAATCAATTGAGTTAAACACTTTTAGTATCAATGAAGATAGAATTTGAATTTGAATTATTGTTTATATTGTATAGATACAGGATGTTAAAATAGTTTAGATAAGAAGAAGTTTGAATTATTGTTTTCTAAAATTGTGTTTAATTTGTTAACATTATTTGTATAAATATACCTCATTCATGATGTAAAAAATGAGATAAATGAATGTATAAATGAATTATTATTCCAATTGATGTGTATCTGATTTTTAATAAATATGAATTCTCATATTTGTTACTTCTATCAAAATGTATAATACTATATAGGACAAATTATGTTTTTTGTCTCAAAATTTTTTGCAAATTTTGTTTGTACTCCTTAAATGATATTTTTAGCATTTTTTGTTATATATTTTCTCTCTGTTAACAATTATAGTAGTTCATGTTGTCAAATAACAATAACTATGTTGATAGAGTAACTTATCATGTTATCAAGAAGTTTGACAAGATAAACACATATAATTTTTTTATATAAACTTTATCTTTAATATTTCATCAACTAGTGAGACACTATCAATTGATGGATGAGGGATTATAACGATGGTTTACAAAAAATAAAAATTGTATGTAACCCTATAACACATTTTGACTTGACAAGTTATTGACCTGTCAACGTGATTGTTGCTTGGTAGTGCTGCTTGATAGCATGATTAAAAATATTAACTTTTTATATTAAAGATTAAAATTGAAATTTACAAAAAATTTAAAGACAAAATATAATTAATCTTATTTTTATTACTAAAATTCAGTAAAAGTAGAAATATTAACCACTTGACGACCTATAAAGCTCTATTCCAATTCCCTCTTTCCTATTGTTGTTGGTCATGGAGTTCCTTGCTTGACTCTTCCTTATTGTTAATGGGTGTGTCTATTCCTCCTGAATATTTTTATGAAGTGTCCAAGAATTTCTTGTTGTTATCATATAGTATTCATTTCTACTTGATGATAAATAAAGCATACGTATTCTGTTTTATATCTTAGAGATTTAATAAAATGGACTTGTTTCTTTCGTTTTTGACTTCCATTTTCCGGTTCCCCTTAATGGGTTTTAGATGGCTTTTGTTGCTAAGGCTTTCTAAGGTGAAGTAGGCAATTTATTTCGTCCCGGTGAAGCTCATAAATTAGTCGTTGGATTTATTAATTAAAAATTGAGCGGTTTTGATGGTTTATCTGTTACAGTTTGATAGAGTGTTTACAAATTTACACCTTGACCCCAAGTTACTTTCTCCACCGTTTCATCCCCTAAGTTCACCCTCCTTCGTGTTTTTACCTGCCAGCCAAAAGGAACTTGTCGTCGCTTGCCGAAAAATAAAAGTTCAATCATCAGCTTGGCAAAAAAATAAATCTACTCTTATTTAAATAGTGATCTAGGCATGTGCAATTTACAAGCATGAGTTTAAAAGCCATCAAACTATTTATTAATTAGTGTTTTTTAATTAGCCTAATATCACAATAGAAGTTAATTAATCACTAGAAATGAGCAAGGCTCTAGGCTCTAGTACTTTCACTACCTTGTTAGCTACCAAGCTTTTTCTACCCTGGTAGCCATTCTATACAAAGTATAGATGCAATTTATGAACTTTTAGGCAATAATAAGCGTTATATATAATTAAGTATCTGTTCAGTTTACTTACTTTTGTAAAAAAAAAATTAAAAAAAAAAACCTTCTATAACCAAGCAAGTAACAAAACTACTGTCGATCCTAAAATAAATTAATAAAACAAACCAATGCAATAAATAATAATTGAAAAAAACTGTGCTCCACCTAAGTAAAAAAAGCAAATAAAGAAAGAAAATTTAGCTCGAAATAAACATATCGTGAACAACAAAATTGAATATCCATATTCTTGAGCTCAATTTCGATCTTTAAAATTAAGCTTCTATAACCAAGCAACAAAACCAATGTACCAATGCAATAAATAATAACAATTTTTCAAAAAAAAAACTGTGCACCACCAAAGTAAAAAAGCAAATAAACATATTGTGAACAACAACATATTGAATATATATCCATGATTTTTTAGCTCAATATCAAGGGTTTGTTTAATTAAAATTCTTCTGTAAACAATATGTATTTGTCTCAACATTTCGTCCAAGACTTAATCTTCTTGGAACCCCCTAAACGTAACCTGCAGGTTTCCATGAGCATCCCTAAAGTGAATAGCTATGTCCTCCATTGTGAAATTGGGCGATGAACAACTTGCAGTTATGATATATCACTTGGTAAGAACATGATGTGTCGTTCAATGCCTTCTTCATCTAATAATATTGGACACAAAGAATAAAATAGAATTAAGTTTTGAATCGACCTTTATATTTTACACACAAAAAGAAAACAGAAAAAATGAGGGTTGTGACGAAAATTAAAGAGATAGCACTAGCTAGTAGTACCTCAACAATGTAGCCATAGGAGTTGAACTAAGTTTCAGCATCGCAACGTTCGAGAGAATGAGACGTGAAATCATGTGAGACTGAAAGGGTCGTAAGTTCCGATGCAATACTGAACAATAGAAGAAGAAGAATAATCCTTTTACTTGACTTTAACCTTATTTCGTTCAAAAAACTATTTAATTAATACTTTCTTTAAAAAAATAGAAATATTTATAATCTAAGCACACATTGAAATTCCCTTTTTTTTTGTTGATAGATGTTAAGCTAGAGCCCAACCAAATACGTAAGATAAGGGGAATTTTCTTCCCGGCACATTTCTTTTTGCATTCGATGATAAAAGAGAAAATAAAAAATGTCATTTCATAAGGTTCACATGGATTGTCACATGTGTAGGTTTTAAATTTGTAACTTTTTTACTATTAACACGATGTTTAAATCGGTCTATATCAATTATGTTAAAAAATAATTAATGACACTATATATAATATTAAAATTTTTAATATATATTTAATACACATATAAATTTATATAATAAATTTTATAATAATTAATTTTGAGTGGGGTGTGGAAGAAATATGCTGAGGTGCAGAAGAAAATCCCAAGATAAGCCCATGTATAAACACTGGTGTAATTGAAACTGAAACAAAAAAAAAAAAAGCACACTTGGTTGAGTGGTGAGTGCTTCAAGCGATGAAGCTAAACAGTGTCAGAATCTGAGTTCTTCAAACTCAAACCCTAAAAAAAATGATGTATCGTTTTTTCTCTTCCATTCGCCATGGCGGTGGATCTTCCCTCAAATCTCTTCTCGCGCCGAAACCCACACTTCCATTCGACGCCGCTCTACGACCTCGCCGTTTACCTCAAAACGACGGTACTCTTCGAATCCCTCTGCTTTCATTTCCGTCGTTTTCGAAATGGAAAAAAATTGAAGTTTTGAGGCGTCGTTTCGATGTGTGGATATCTTTGCTCGAAACTGTGGAAATAGAAAATCGTGTATGGTTATAATTTTTTGACGGCGTCGTTTCGATATGTGGATGGATAGGGATTAGAGGCAGTGTTTTCTGTTTTCAAAGAGAGAAAAAAAAAGAGATAGGAAAAAATGACAAAGTGAATGTTCGATTTAAGTTGCTGACTTGTGTTGTTTCGTTTGTGTGAGTTGATCCTTGAAGTTGTTAATTTGTTACGGAGTTCACTTTGCTGAAGTTGTTGACTATGCTGAGATGTTGTTCATTAGGTTTGAAATTGTGTGTTTAGTGTGTGATCTTTTTTAAAATAGTATGTGATATGATGTTCAATTTGTGCATGAGTGATTTGCCCATTGTTTCCTGTTATATGCTGAACCAAGGTTTTAAAAAACAGCCCGTGACTTTGATTTTTGGCCACAATGTCGAGGTTTTTGGGGACTCCTTGACCGCAATTGTGGCCGCATCGTTTCTGAAAGTTTCCCTTTTCCTTGACAAATAATAATTTCTGGACGGCTGCATTTGATGGGCCTTTTTTTTTTTTTTAGTTAATTTTATTACTGATTTCCTTTCATTTTTTGTTGAGAGATTGGGGCGGTGGTGATCGGTTGCTTTATTTATTTGGGTGTTCCTGAATTGTGTGTTTTCGGTTCTGAGCTGAATTGTTTGAGATCAGCACTTGTATATGTTATCATCAATATATGTTATGATCAATATCTGAATCCTAAATGGTTGAAATCAGGAAAGGAGTTGTGGCAGTAGTAATGGATCCATTGAATAACTCTATGTCTCTATCATCTAATTTGCAAGTAGAGGTTTTCTTTTTCCAGCTTATCTCAACAATGTTTATAAGGCATCTTGTTCAATCTTCTGAAACTGCAGGACATGTTAGAGGATTTTCAAGCTCGAATTTTGATTGGAGGAATCTTATTGTGAACCGGAATGTGAATGCTGATGCAAATGCAAATGTTCGTCCAGATTCTATGCAGGATGCAGAGAACAGAAAATCTGAAAAGTGGAATAATATGAGGCAGAATATGAATGTGGATGCAAATGCTCCACCAAATTTTGTGCAGAATAGAGGGAACATAAACTCCAGAAGCTGGAATAATATGCGACAGAATTTGAATGCTTCTCCAAATTTTATGGGGAATAGAGAGAACATAAACTCCAGAAGCCAGAATAATCTGGGCCAGAATGTGGATGCAAATGCAGATGCTCTTCCAGATTTAATGCAAGATAAAGAGAGCATAAACATCGGAAGCAAGAATGATGGTGAGACTGGCTGGAACTCTAGGCCTATGGACTTTGTAAGAGGAATTATAGATGAAGATAACTTTATGAAGGGTTCTCCATATGATCAGTATCAATATGAGCAGGATGCTGATTTTGTTCATATAAAGATGTTGCGTAATAATACCTTTGTTACTGTAACAGATTCTAAAGGAAATATAAAACTCAGTGGCTCTGCTGGTCCATTGAAAGACCTGAAATCAGGGCAAAAGCTTTCTAGGTATGCAGCCGAGGCAACTGCGGAAGTTGTTGGCCGAAAGGCTAGGGGTTTGGGATTGAAATCTGTTGTCATGAAAGTGAATGGATTTACTCATTTTAGGAGAAAAAGGAATGCAATAATGAGCTGGAAGGAGGGCTTTACTGCTGGTTCTCGAGGGGATAGAAATCCAATTGTATACGTTGAAGATACTACTAGAAAACCCCATAATGGTTGCAGACTCCCAAAGAAACGACGAATTTAGGTGTTTGCAATTGAGGTGGACGAATTTAGGTGTTTTCAATTGCGGTGGTTGAAGAAAACATTATTTAACTTGGATGAACACACTATTTAGGTGCTGTTTTGGGCACATGATGTTATTTTTGTTTAGCACATTTCATTGTGATTCTAGTTGTTACTTGTAGTTGTAGACTGCGTTTGCTGCCTCTTGTTTACAGTTTGTACAATGTTGAAGATTCAATAACCAGAATTTTCTGTAACACTATTCGCAACTGAATGGGGTTCATACTTGTTGATCTTGTGTTACTGTTGACCATGGCCCCCAAACTCAATATTTTTTTTTTTTGCGTAAATAAATGAAATGAAAATAAACTCAGAAAATACTTACATTCCGGTGTATAAAAAGGAGATGTAATATTTATATACACACACATACATATATACATATATATATATATATATTCTTATAATAATTTATACATCATTTCTTTTGTTTATCTTTTTCATCACATATTAAATTTATCTTTTAAAAAAAAATGTTTTATACTACTTAAGGGATCATATTCAATGTCAGTCGAACTCTGGTTTTGTAGCGTGGTTTTGTAGCATAGTAGGAGATTTGTATTTCACATTGTTGGTTTCACAGTTGGAAGAGTATAAAATATGTCATCATAATTCTTCTTACTTTCTTAGATCGTTCCGCAGTTTTGGACAAGGCAAGATTTACTCAGTGACACACAACTTAAGATTTTAAATTTTAACTGGTGCCGGTTGACGAATGAATTCACTGATTCTGAACGGTATAAAACATAATAAACACTATACTTAGACGTCAAGGAGGACAATTTATTTTAAGAAGTCTGTTATAGTCAAAAGCATGGGAGAAAATGTCCAAAGCAAAACACGTATCTCTCAAATCTCAGAAATCACTTTCTAGCGGTGGTTGTTCACTGTCGCTCGCAGCTGACCTCAACAAAGTTATCACACGGATATAGGTTAAAATAGACAGTAAAAGGAAACACATTCATAGCATAAGCCACGTTTTATTCAAACATTGAAATGCCAAGTCTGATCCGCAAAAAAAAAAAAAAAAAAGTCCTTAAAATATTTAATGTAATTCTCTAATAAAAACAAGCCATGATCATCATAATTTTACTTTTTCAAAAGAAGAGGGCCAACATTATCTCCGGTGGCTTTGTTGTGCTTTACATGGCTTCCATCACATAGAGGAAAAGTCCCTGATCTCCAACATCTGCACCCAAGCACTCAGAAAGATAAGATTTTTGGAATTCAAATTGCATCAAACACACACTATAGGTAGGGGAAAATCAAGACTTTCCACTTAACACAGGTTTCTAAGGAATGCTTTATTTTTCAACCCTTAACTTCCAAACCACATCCAACAAGTCCTTTTGCCATTACCTTATAAATGGGACTTTAAAGTAGTACAACTACCTAGGCTAAAACTTGTTTTATATGCATCAAATGTTGAACATTATCCTGTTGAGGACATTTGATACCAGAACAGATGTTTGATTATACTTCGATATGAAACGTATATTCCATGCCCTGGAGCATGAAATAAACCAGAATAATTCATCTTCATATTCATGCAACTTGTTTTAAGCAACAAACTAAGGCTTCACAACTCTGCATTTGACCATGAATGACACCAAGCAGGCTATTGACTCTCGAACAGTTGATATTTTCTTTTTCTAAATTGTACTGGTTAACACATTAAATTCAATGATATGGTGCATACGATACACTCTTCTGGATGAAAATTGAGAGCAGAACCTGTCATAATGCAACTACTATAGTTCTATTTTTTCCCCTTTCTATTTCATTTGGCTCCCAATGAAAATTTTTAGAAAAAATAATCTTAATTTATCACAATTAAATTAGTAACATGCTATCTCAAGAATTTATTTCCCTGAACCAAAGTGAAAACATTTAGAGTTTTTGTGGAAACGAATTAGTGGAATCATTCCCATATATATTTTCATGATAGAGCACATTTTTAAACCAACAAACATGTTAACATCATAGAAATTAGAAAGAAGTTTCAGTCCTCCTGTTGCACACTACTTCAAATAAAAATAAAAGAAAGCTACGAAAATTTCTCCTCAACCAAGCACATAGTGGCATAGAAAAGTATGGCATAACGATAGAATTATCCAGAAAGTAAGAGCTTCACAAACTGAACCTTACCTGCAATAAGGAGTGAGGGGCTTGGAGAGTTCAGTTACCACCACAGAATCTACCACTTTCTCTTCAGTCTTCCTTATATCTGGATTTATGCTCACAGCCTCAGCTTTCACCAACACTACACGCCTTGGCTTCCCACCATCAACACCAACAAAGGAACTAGCCTTGAAATGGGTACCTAAAACTCCCCTTGGGGTCATGCCATTGCAGAAACCTGCACCAACGTGGCTCAGAACAGACTCCATTAAAAAGGGGTCTCTCTTTCTCACTCTTTCTTTCTCTGTGTTTTATGAGTTTATCTTTTCCTTGGCTTCATAAATCACAACTACTACCATGCTATGCAACCGAGTAGTGGATGAGATAAGACAGGAAGAGGATTGAATGTAGTGACACGTGTTCCTGAACTTGTGGATACCACACTCCCGTGTTCTTGTCCTCATAGGCACTTTGAATGGACACAAATAGACACGTTGCTCTTCTTTATTTATGGTGAGAAAAAAAAATCATTAATTATTAGGACCATTAGGCGATTGTCAAAAAAAAAAAGGACCATTAGGTGACCACTCAACTACTATGTGACATTTGTAGAGAAAGAGAGAAAAAGTGTTGAAAGTGTTAAATTACGAAAAACTGTAAAACTTGTAATTACTCAAGAAGAAAAGAATTTAATGTTAATATGTTATGATCATTGTCACACGGTAAAGGGTCATAAATTTTGTATCATGTTGATGTTATGCTGCTATATAGTAATAATTATCACCGTGATGAATCTTTCAATACAATGCAACATGTACTTTTCAACAAAAATAACATCTCAACGGCTCAACATGCAATGCAACATGGACTTTGAAGCTTCCTTGTCATTAGATTTCAACATCTTCCTATGAAAATCCTGAGAACTTAACAAGAAAGATGCATGCAGAAAGTAAAAACATATTCCTTCAAAAATTTGAATTATTTATATATGTGTACATGCAATGCAATATGTGCTTTAAATACTACTGTTTTCGCTATTATTACTTTTAGACCAGAACGCTTCAATCTGAAGTGGAACAATGTCAAAATTATCGGCATATCCTTAATTTTGGAGTTCAATTTTGGTTCACATTGAATATTATGTAAGAATTCAAAATATGGAGTTATAATAATCACATGTTCCATAATAAAAAATCACCACATGTAAGCATAAATCCGAATTTTCTTCCGAAAGCAAAAGGCCACCACATTAGTTGTACCACCAAATAATCAATGCCATAAAAATTATAAAAAAAAATGTCCAAAAAGTAAGAATGAAAGAGACTCAACCACCACCAAAGATTATAAAAACAAAACGTAAACTTTTCTTCCTTTCAACAAACTAAACTAGAAGAGAAAAAAGAAAACGAAAAGAAAAACTACCAAAATAAAAATCATATAGTATTTTTTAGGTAGGTATTTCCAAACAATAAATTGTAAAAATAACTTAATAAAAACACATGTATAATATAAATATTTTTTTTATATCTTTATTCAATCATGCTTTATCATATATACTAAGATGATCATACCTTATCATATATACTATGATAATTGACTTTCCTATATTAACTTTAAATATTATATACAATATTTTTCAATATATTTTTTCATAAAAACTAAACTCTCAATTTTATAAGAATTACCATAGTTTTTTTATAAAAATAATACAATATCAATAAATTAAAAATCATAATATTTCTAACTTCTAAAATTATTGTATTAAAAAATCATTCATAATTATTCCTATAAAAAAAACACACAGACCCAAAAATATTAATGAAATTACACAAAACCCCCCCTGAACATTTGACAAAAGTGTCAAATGAATAAAGTTTCATTGACATTCACATTCACACCAACGATAATGCAAATGCAACTAACCAGAAAAAGTGTAGCAAACTTCTGAAATCAGAAAAAAAACCGTTTTCCCTCTCTGCATTGTCTTCCTTCCTTTCCATTTCTGTCTTCCGTGCCTTTTCCCAGTTTTGCGGGGAACCCAATTTCCCTAACAAACCCGAAAATTGCACGCACAGCTACTTCGCCATCGAAACGACCATGAAGACGGCGATTCTGGCACCGAAGAAACGGCGCGCGTTTGGGCTCTGGTGCTGCGTTTTGTGCCTCGCGATCTGCGCTAGGGTTTGCGGCGGGGCCAGATCCGACCAGGAAACGCGGGAGAGGTTCTACGGGAACATGCCCAATGGCTCATCGCCCGAATCCAATAACACCTTGGCCAAGATGTTCGATCGCGTTCTCGAGAAGGAGTTCTCCGAGAATGACCAACCCGAAGGTTTTGTTTTTCCCATTTTCTATCTGTTTTTTAAAAATATATATATATATATAATTTTGTGTAGAAGAGTGTGTTTGCTTGTTTGGAAACTCGTTGAGGATGCAAAAATCACGTTTGGGAAGTGGAAGCTATAACTATTAGCTTGTGAAAATCACATCACGAATGTGGAACCAAACGTGCTAGTAGTTTATAGTTATGATTTTTATTCTTATTTTGTGTGTGGGGGTGTTGGGGGGGGTTGGTTTTGGAGAATCTTAAAGCCAATTACGAACTTGTAGTTTTGTTTTTTGGTCCATTGTATATATTATGTAGTCTTATAGCTTAGAGAAAAGAGAAGCCCTTGGCCCAGAAGACCAAAGGTGAGGGATAAAGAAGCAGATTGTTTGTTTCAACTTTCAAGCGAGATTTTTGTGGAAAACCCCCCAGCTTGTCCTATAATGCCTGACCCAGTGTGGTTGAGGGAGGATCACTCCTATTTATGGGAATGCGCTTTCTAATTAACTTGTGACGGTTCTCACCCTTTCTAGGGGTGGTGTGGATGGTGCCTTTCTCTCATGTCTGGGGAAGGTGGCGTCTATCTTGCTTTAACCACATGTGAGAAGATTCTAGGACTTCTTTAGTCTGGTGGGCTTGGGGGCCCACAGGCTTCTGAGGTAGGCTGGTGATCATGGTTGAACTGAGGTATGTTGTCTTGTCCAGTCAACTATGGTCGGTCAGTATGGGGTTTTGGGATCAACCAGTATACTTGGGTGTTATGCTTGGTCAGCCTGCCCGGACACTCCTATTGGGTAGCTGTGAAGTAGTGAACTGGTTACTGTGTTGAATTGAATATGTTATAGAAAAAGATGGCTTTAACTGTTGAAGGAGTTCTTGACTTGGAACTACTAATGAAAGGGGTAAGTGAGCATGTGCAGAGGAGATTGGCATGTGGGTGGATTTAATCAGACAATTCACCTCACTTTCAGGTCTCACTTCACCAGTCTGACATTCCTGGGCTAGGATGATTCATTCTTTTCTTTGCAAGATGATAAGCAGGAGGGGTGAAACTGCAGATCAACTGGCTTCCTTTTTATCTTGTCCTTCATAGTACGGTGATGGTGGAGTGTTATAATTCTCTCTGATGGTGGAGTGTTATAAACTTATAATTCTCTTTGATGGTAGAGTGTTATAATTCTCTTTGATGGTGGAGTGTTATAATTCTTTTTGTTGCACAATGAGTGCTAATAGTAATAGCATCTAGATATGCTGGATCTATAAAGCAAGGTTTGAAGGAGAATAGTATTGTTCTAAGTTTGTGAAATTAGCAGTAAGTCATGGTAGGAGGGATGAACTGTACTTGTTGAGAGAAGTGTTTGAGGTTAAATTCATGTTGGGAGATGCACAAAAAAGTTCATTTGCCCCCTCAATGCATCCTCATGTTTGATCATACAGAGTTCATGAAGCTATAGCTTTATTTGACAAACAAAAGAATTGACACTTAAAGTATTTTAAAATGTATTTTTCATGGGTGTATTATGACTGGTATGGCAATGATAATATCTGCATTTATCCTTATAAGCTTTTACTCTTTATACTAATTGCTGCACTGTCACAATTTAACAGTCTTTTTGTGGTTTTAATATGGATGTTGTCATGGATGATATGTGAGTATTAATTATAGTCTAAATGTTACTCACTTTTACTTTCAATTGCTACTCGTAATCTATTTTTCAGAGTTTGCTTGTGAGATGATATACTAGATTCAGCTATCACAAATTAAAATGTGAATCAGAAGCTCATTGATTTATTTGAAGTAGGTTGTCTGCTATTCTCACTGTTTTTTTTCATCTTTAACAGAACCTGACAAAAACAGCTTCAATAGCAGTGTAGCTGATCAGCAGGTAGGTCTGATACTCTGTGTTTCAATAGTTGTGTTGAATTGGATTATTTCAGCTAAAAACAAGCTGATGTTTCATTGTGTAATGTGTATAAAATGATTCCTGGACTAAATCCATGTCAATTTCGGTTTCAAATATTACATGAGAAGTGACATGAGTGTATATCCGAGATCTATTTTTCCCTCTCAAATCTTCACCCATCAGTTTAGAAGTCTCCATCACTTTTAAGGATAAGTGTTTGCTTATTGATTTTATTACTATCTATAATGTTAAATATGAACTTTTCATTCTATTTTATGTTCCTCTAGTCATGTATGCATAATATAACTCCAATGCTGATGTTTGAGCTATTTTTGTCTTGGTGTAGCTGTTGGATATTTTCATATTGTGCTAATAATTACTTTTTCTTGGCTTGGCTGTTGAAATTATATTGTTTTGTTAGGAAAGGAGGAAGAGAGAGGAAAGCAATACCAAGAATAATAAGATTATATGATATGGTGTATAATGATGTTATCCAAAATATCAAAGTACTAACCAAATGGTCCTTTTACACTAATAATTAAATCCAAAACAATTGTAGTACTACTGGTATAAGCCCAAATGCGCTAATAAAAATTATATGATAAGACTACTCACCCTTATTAAAGTTAAAATAAGGAAACCAATAAGGAGATATAATGAAAATAGGAAACGGTTCCTAAGATTACTTTCTCAATGAGATGACTAATTTAAGATAGTATAAAAAGATATACCGAGTATATTATGAATTTACGATATATTCGAATACTTTCCATTTTCCCCCTAATTAAGTGACTGTGGGTAAACAGATTATTCCCGCTTTTAAATTTAAAGATGAGTTTTGACCATCTGGTCTTCTTCTGCAGGCTGTATTGGAGACTGTAGCTAAAATTACTCATGATAAAGCAAAGAGAAATGATACACATGAGGGAAAGTATGGTTATACTCATGTTCCAAGATGTAGTTTCTCAGTTGCATCTTATAATGGATTATTGGATGCAACTTTATTTATATACTCAATAATTTTTTTATTCTTCTTAAACGGTTTTTTTCCTCAGTGCCACAAGAGCATTTCAGTTTCAAGATGTGTTCTCACTGGAAAATGAAGATTCTGACGATGTGACAACTTTGATTGACAAAAAGGTGGGCTAAAAGATCTGAAGCCTCTGGGTTGTTCTTCAATGATATATGTTATATACTACTTTTATTCATGTTTCAACCTGCTTACATATTTATGCTATTGCATGGCAGGACAATGTCTTTGTGATGTCAAATAAGAAATCCAAATATCCTGTGCTTCAAGTGGATTTGAGGTTTGACATCTGTTATAATTTTTTTCCTTGTAATTACTACTCAGGGAATTCTTTATCAGCTTGGTTGACTAACTGAAGCATACTGATTGTGTTAAGAATTGCTTAAAACTTGGACAAATGCTATGTTTCTGAGCTAATTTCTTTTGTTAATGAATCTGTATTGCTGGATTATGGAATTTGTTATTTTGATGATGTATCAGTGTTAGAAATCAAGTAGTTTTCAAAGATATAATTGTGAAAATGACAAACAAATCATCTTGTTTTCCTCTTCCTGTGCTTTTCTCTTTTTCCATGTGGAAAAATAAATGGGTGTAGATTTTTCTTTACTTGCTCTTGGAAGTTTTACCAAATACTTTCAAGTTAAAACTGTTTTTGTGTGCTGAAAATAGAGGGGCCAGGTATCAATGACTTTTAGATTTCGAAGGATATCTTGCTTTCCAACAAGTATCATTTCTTTTTTTCCAAGATTATAATTATGAATTTATGATAATATTAGACAGTGATGCCTTTGTATTTTGTCATTCTTGATTTTTTATTTAGTTTCTGAAGTTTCTTCTATTTATTTTCTACCATGAGATTTGATCAACCCTTGAATAATTGCTCAATCATGCAGGCTAATATCGGATTTGGTGGTTGTCATAGTTTCTGCAGCCATTGGTGGAATTGTCTTTTCCTGTTTGGGGCAACCGGTCTGTAATTGTTACTATTTCTCATTATGATATTTGACATCCTTTATGCAGTAGATGATTTTCATATTTAAATTATATTTTAGTGATATTATGTTATTTATTTGAGTGGACTTCAGTGATAAGTAATCTATGCAGAATGTTGGATTTCATCCACTTTTTTTTTTTAACATGTAGGTTATTGTGGGCTATCTTCTTGCAGGCTCCCTTATTGGACCAGGTGGTTTGAAGTTCATTAGTGAAATGGTGCAGGTAGGTGGTTGTTCTGAGTGACACACTATTGTTCTTTGCCAAAACTTGTAATGAAATTTTTTAGTTTCCGATCTGTCTCTATAAAATTTGTGGTCTCACTTATCTAAGTGGTTAAAGATCACATTTTTTCGATGTACAATCTTGAGATTTACATTCCTCCATATGTGCACACCATGATACCATCATAAGTTTCCATTGCCATTCAATGGTTCTCCATCCATTAATTCTCTACATCTTTTAGAAATTGTTTTTTTTACTGATCTGTCAGAGCCTTTGCTCAAGGTACTGATGGCTGCTCTCAAGCAGGACCAAGGATGGTGATTGCAAAATTGCCAATAGGACCAATAGGACAGTGAAGCAATTATCATGTACAGGGCTGGGATTTGAACCCTTAAGGTTGTGTTTGTTTCAATGCTTGGAAAGTGAACTTGGGAATGTGACATTCCTATGTTTGTTACAAGCTTTGAAAAAATATTCATGGGTATGGTTGATTCCCAGGATAGTGAAATTCCTTTATTTTATTTTATTTTATTCCAGGAGAGAATGTTGCATTCCCATGGGAATATTGGAAGTTACCTTGTAATGTGGTATTAACTTTCCTTCCCACCCACACCACAATCATTTTGAATTTTCTAAATAATTCCCGATGATATTAATTTCTAACCAAATATACTTATGAATTTATCAAGCAATAACATTCTTGGTTACAATATTCCTAGGAAAGTAAATATATACCTTGAAACGAATGCCACCTAAGTAAGATGTTTCAAAGTTAGGAATTTGGATATATTTGTTTCTTTAATGGTTGGTTGGGCAATTTGGAAGCAATAATATAATTAGATGATTATTAAGGGCTTGATTGGTGGCTGTTGGGTACTATTCACGAAACTAGAAATAGATTTGGTGGCTTCATAACCTCCCAGCCTCCAAATCAGGCCCAAACAATGGTAATTTATAGTCTTAGGATACTTTAAGCATTCTTTAGAAGAAATTGAATTGTGTAATCCAATAAGGAAAAAAGTACGTAATCTGATTTTTTTTAAAATAAAAATTGCTGTCATTTAAAAAAACACTACTTTAATATAACTTTAGCCTTTTGAAAATAAATTTTGACCTGTACAAGGATGAAATCTTGATTCTAACCTCATGCATGATGTAAGCATGTTGAGATGCAAATACTTGATAGGGATTTTGAAAATTATTAAAGAAATCTTTTGAAAACTATGAAGATACCCTAAACATTTGAAGTTAAAATGATCAATCAACTTAACATATTAGTATGATATATACAATAGTAATACGGCATATAAAGTAACTTTTGATGGTTCATGACTGCCTACTCCATCCATGGAAAGAAACATTGAAAGTGTGATATTTCCATTGGGTTTTTAACTTTAAACTTCAATTTAAGCTGTTAATTCTTTTTAGGTTGTTACTCAGTTGTTTTGCATTGGATAAGCTTCTTTTCCTTCACTTATATGCAGGTTGAAACTGTTGCACAATTTGGTGTAGTTTTTCTTCTCTTTGCTTTGGGGCTGGAGTTTTCCCTGGCAAAGGTTTGTTATTCATGCCTTGCAAAAACTTCTCTGTTTTACCTATTTTAATGCTACAAGCTCGATTCTAGCTAAATCTCAAACCATATTTTAAGATTGTAAGGAAATATATATATTATCCTCATCTAAGGCTTTTGTTTTGGGTTTGTAGATTACTAAAATTTCTTTCTGTTTCCATTTTCTAATTTTAAAATTTTTATGCATGAAGTTAAAAGCTGTGGGACCTGTTGCTGTTCTTGGAGGGCTACTTCAAATTATCATTTTTATGTTCATGTGTGGCATTCTTTCCATGGTATGGTGCTGACTTGGCTGATATGGTCTTGAATAGAGTTAAGGAGTTACAACTGTTTTATAATGGACACCAAACATTATTGTCCATTTGGTTTGCAGTTATTTGGAGCCAAATTGTCTGAGGGTGTTTTTGTCGGTTCCTTTCTGTCAATGTCATCAACAGCAGTGGTATGTTTTCACACCATTTCAAAACATATTGTATACATTGTTCTCAGTGGTTTTTAATAGATTCTAAGCATGGGTTCATTATTTATTTTTACCTTTTACCAGGTGGTGAAGTTTTTGGTGGAGCGGAATAGTAATAATGCTCTTCATGTTCAAGTTACAATTGGGACACTTATTTTTCAGGTATCTTGTTGAGTTTTAAATGTTAAACTCATTAGCTTTTCTTAAAGTAATATGCTCAAGAGTTAGACTTATATTGCGTATCAATCTTTCCTCTACCACTTGTTATATCAGGATTGTGCAGTGGGTTTACTATTTGCTTTGCTCCCAGTTTTGGGTGGTAACAGTGGCCTTTTACAAGGAATAATGTCAATGGGAAAACTGTAAGTCTGTCCATCTGCACATTCTTTCTCTGATTTCACTGTATTATTTCATAAACTCCTTTTGCTTAATGATCAATAACAACTTGTTCAGTCAATGCAAGCCAATTGAACTGCATAGTGTTGCTATATATACACCTTTCTGTTTTAATATATGCTGAACCTGAATTTTAGCATGCACTTTACCTCCCTGAAGTTTTTGTCCAAATTAACTTTATTATAATGATACAAGCTCAAAGATCTTATAATTTAGAAATGCAGCTTGTAATAATTTTTTTAGCTTAAAATACATGAATATCTTACCAAGATATATTGAGATTTGTCTTATAAACTGGATAAAGTGTACCAGTGGGAGACTGTAATTTGTGGTTGAACTGTGACACTATACTGTGTAAACTTGTGAAAGCAGAGTGCTGGGAAGTATGCTATAGCATAGTGTTGGATTTTTGCTGAAGAGAATGACCAAAAAAATGCAGTTTTATTGAAATATAGGTTTTTTGGGGGGAGGGGGGAGGTGCAATTTGCCCTAAATTTAGCATATTGTCATTGGGATAAGATCTAATCCTCTAACTATACTTTTAACTTCAGGTTGCTAGTGTTGTCTTTGTATATCACTGCTACATCTGTATTGTCTTGGACATTTGTTCCTCGCTTTCTTAAACTGATGATGCGGCTGTCATCTCAGGTTAGGCTAAAACATATTTAATTTGCTACCATTTTCCTAGCACTTTTAGTAGCTCATGAATTAATTTTTCTTCCTTTCTGCACTCCAGACAAATGAACTTTATCAGCTAGCTGCCGTTGCTTTCTGCTTGCTATCAGCATGGGTAAGAAAAACAAATGCTGAGTGCTGTTACTGACTCCTTATCATTCTGTAGCTTTTTTTATCCATAAAAGTTGTGCACTCGTTAATGACATTTGTCTGCTAGACTGCAATGTCATATGCATGTTATTTTGTGGAGTACTTGTATCATTTGAAAACATGTTACGTGTGTGTGGATTGGGGGGTGGGAGTCCATGCTGCCTTCTTAGAAAAGGGATTTAGACCCAATATAGTCTAGTGTATCATCACTCTTATTATATGCAATCTATTAGAGTTAAAAATTAGCAATGATGCTGTGCATTTTGCTAACTTTTTATAATATCTTTCCAGTGCAGTGATAAGCTTGGCCTTAGTCTTGAGTTGGGTTCATTTATGGCAGGTGTTATGATTTCCACAACAGACTTTGCTCAACATACTTTGGACCAGGTATCATTCATAATGGATAACTTCTGAGTTGTGTCCGACTTTTTTTTTTTTGCACACGTATAGTACTTTCCTTAATAGTTTCTTTGCACACATTTATGAGATATTGTTTGATTATCATTATCTTTTTTGAAAAACAACCTTGTGTTCCTATAATTGGCTTATTCTCTGTGTTGTCCAAACTTTGTAAGATAGGAACTGGTCTAGCTTTACTTCTAAAATGTTTTGGGATGTTTCTTTTCTCCCAAACTTCTCAGGATTCAGTTTCTCTTTTGGATTGTCTATTGTATTCAGCTAGGCAGCCTTATTGCTTTATGTACTTTGTTTTTTTCCCCTTTGTAAATTTCTTGTTTTGAAGGATTCCTTGTCATCCTCCTAGTTAACTTCCTTCTTTTCTTTCTCCTATCAAAACACATTCAAATGATGTGTTTAGGATAATTTACTGCTTTTGAATTATGAACTATGAACTATGTTTCAGTTGTCACAAGATTAAAGAAAAACGTTCTCCTAAAAGTGTATGTTTGTTGTAGGTGGAACCAATTCGTAACCTATTTGCAGCTCTCTTTCTCTCAAGTATTGGAATGCTTATACATGTGCACTTCCTTTGGAACCATGTGGATATCTTGTTGGCATCAGTTATTCTGGTTGTAGTTGTTAAAACTGCTGTTGCTGTTATAGTTACTAAGGCCTTTGGTTATAGCCTTAAGACATCATTTATTGTAAGTTAATGCAGTCAACTTGTTGGATGATATATTGATTTACTATACATACTTTTATATATTGAGTGTCTGTTTCCATGACAACTTAGGTTGGTATCTCACTTGCTCAAATTGGAGAATTTGCTTTTGTCCTCCTGAGTCGTGCTTCAAATCTTCACCTTGTTGAGGTTTTTTCTCTCTTTGTGGCATTGTTTTACATTAATGTCTGAATATTTTCCTGCTGCTTGGATTTTGTAATTTCCATTGATCTTGGTATGGCCACCTGCTGTGAGAAATTATGAACCAAATAGCTTTTAGTAAGTGGCTTTGCATGCATGCATGGTATGGTACATCTGATCAAGAAAGTTTAGCATTTATTTTAATCTAGTTTGCCGATGGATAAAGATGGATGGCACGGCAATCTGATTCAACAATAATTAAGAACATTTTGGATTTCAAGTGAAGAAGCCTCACATTCAAAATGAATGTCCTACATGAGAACCATAGAAGTGGGATGACCCATAGAGTTATAATGCCTTAAGGTTGGGTCAAGTCAAGATGTGGGGTTAACCCATAAGGTTGGTTCCTTGTTAAGCACATGAAAGGAGATCCCCCAGTGTTCTTGGTTGTCCTGACAAGCAGGTTTATTGGTCAATGGAGACATTCAGCAACTTTTGAGAGATGATCCATTATTTAACTAAGTGACGTATCTATCATTTAAGAATGTACCCTGAGACTTTTTATGTATTATGCCAATTTGCAGATGATAGCTCCGAATTAACGAGTTAGTTGATAGATGAAGTAAGGAGACAGGCAAGTGTAAAGGATTGAGCTCCGCTATTAACTTCTTCATTTGGGAAGTTGGACTTCACTTCTAGAAGTATGACAGTGAAGTATGACAGTGAAGTATATGATGGTTTTCATTTTACTAAGTGGATAGATAATGTGAGGAACAACAGCATAAAGAGGGTGTCTTTGGTGTATTTCCCTCGATGGCTGCAAACAGAAATAAAATCTACTGCGTTTTAATCAATGGAGTCCATGAGGGAAAGAGGGGAGTTAGCTTTGCTATTTGTTATGTAAATGCTAACAACACACTCTTTACATAGTCTTTTCAACACGCTTTATTATTGGGTAAAATTCAAGTGGAGTCCACTAAATATGGATTGGAGACTACTAAATAAGGGGCAGAACCCACATCATTTTAGGAACTCATGTGAATATCACCCAATAACAATGTGTTAAAAATTATATTATTAGCATTTCTCTGTTTGAAGATGGTAGAAGGTGGTTTGATCTCTGTACGTGCAAAGACCCTCCAAAGAAATGGAAAGATCGCTATATTTATGGTGCATTACATAAATTGACTAGCAGAAATATTTTCTTATGGGCCCCAAAATATAAGTGAAAAACTATCCACAAGCTTCAATATAGGTGATCTGGTTGCACTGAAAATTCATTGCCTTTTCCATTCTTCTATGATCACACCCATACAATATGCAGTGTAATTGAAGAAGTTATTTACATCTTCCTGATACCTTTTCTCGATTATTTTTAATGATTTGTGTAATTTTCCCCTGTTTTATCTTTCTCTCTCTCTTGCTGACCACTGATTGCAATATTTTAGGGGAAAATGTATCTTCTTCTTCTAGGGACAACGGCTCTCAGTCTGGTAATTTCATTTACATCTTGCTGCTCTGTATGTTCCTTCCTCTGAATTATTTAACCTTATCACTGATTAAATACAGGTTACAACTCCACTTTTGTTTAAATTGATTCCTGCTATCATGAATCTGGGTGTTCTCATGCACTGGTTCCCCTCTGAAAGTAACACACAAATTGAGGTGTCTCTTTATTTCTCTCTTTTTTTTGCCCTCATATATATGATCTGATAACTGCTTGCATTCACAAATAACTAGGGTGCTTCAGAAACCTTATTTGAGCACGTTAGAAACATGGTATATAACGTTTTGAACTCACATCGATCATCACTTTACCAATCAACATTACAAGTTTACTGCGACATTTTGTCAATCACAAATCATATCACTGGCTTGAAGGGCTGAAATCCTTCACCTAATTGTATTTTATGAGAACGTAAGTGTCATCAAGTGCTTTATGAAATTTCTTTGAAGGCAGACATTCCTCACCCTAACTACTGGCAATTCCAGCCAAATTTTTGTTCTCTTGGCTCTTTAGATGCATTCCATTTCAAGAATTAGGTTACGCTGGATGTTTCTAATATGACACATTCCATCATAATATATATTGTTTCTATTTTCTATTGAATTGAGAATCCTTGGCTCCATATTTACAGCAGTATTGGAAAACCAAGGATCCTCTGCTAATGCTAAAAATCATAAATGGTATAACAAACAATGTAACCTGTCTTTACTCTTAACAGGGAAAAGCTTCAGTGATTGAAGCAAACAGAATGTTGTGAGTCTTCAAGTTTCCAGGACATCAAATCAAATAGTATATTGGAGGCAAATATCTACTTTTTGGTGACTAGAGAAATCAGGATTCTTTACTGTGTTTCTGTTGCAAGTTCCATGATGATGAGCTTCACATGAAACAGTCAGCATATTCAATTCTTCCATTGAAAGTTAATGGAAGATCTTGTGTATATAGGCATATGATTTTTTGTATTAATCAAGCAATGTATATAGGAAATTGTAGGCCATTCTTATTGCTTACGCTAATCCTATCACATCATACGCTGGTTTGTCTATAATTGCTGCTATAAAGTTACTACAGATGAAACTAGAAAAGAATTCACGGTGTAACTTCTTTGAAGATTGATTCCACCAACACTGTTCTGTAACATGTAAGGAGCATTTAATGAAGATCTCGATGAATAATTATGGATCGTGATTCGTGATCGTGACCAGTACTGAGTTTATGGCGTTGAAGTACTAATTAGGTGTAGAAATAAAGGTTGTGAAAACCAGAATATTGATTGAACTGGAAAGGGACTGTTTCACAATTAAGTGTGTATTAACTCAAAAACTGTAACTGTTTTCAAAATAAAATTAGAATAAATATATAATTTAGTCTTTGAAAATGTTATATGTATTATTGGAAACTTTTAAGAATTCAGATAATAGGACCACTTATTTTTTCTGAGGACTAAATTATATGTATTACATATTAAACAAATCGGAGTTGACATAAAATTAATAATCCTCTATATTTGAAATAGCTATTTTGAACAAAAGTTTTTTTAACAAGTTTTTTAAAGATTTTTTTTAATCTTTTATCTCTTTCAATCTATTATTAATTTTCATTTTCATTTCTAAATTGAGCCACTTTTTAAAAAAAACTACCAATAGTTTAAAGTAATTTATATTTTAATAAAAATGATTTATCATAAATTTAAATTATAATTTACATATTTAAAAATATTTATTAATAATTTTTATAAATTATTGTTGTATAAAATAACTATTTATGCTAATTGCTTAATATTGCCCAAACTAAAATAATAGTAATATGTTTTAAAAGTACAATGTAAAGTTTCACAGATAGGTGAGAATGACATGTTACTATCATTCTTTCTTTCTTTTCTCTTTTTGGAGAATGGGCCACCACTATGAGGCAACGCCGGCAGACGTGCGCCGCGGACGGTGGGTTACTGCCGAATATGGTGCCGGCAGAATCCCCTTCTGATTCTCATTGCAATTGTTGTGTTGCTAATTGCTATTCGTATTCATGGACCCAAACTAACCATATGTGATTTTGTCAACTTTATGTCCTCTTAATTGTCATTTCATGATTTTTATGTATATACTTGTCCTCACTAGTTTTTACACTTCTTTTGTTCCATAAATATAGCCACAGTTTATTTTGGGTTATTGTGGTGAATGTTGGACAAATTTGTAACATTATTTTGGAGTAAATTATTATTTTGTCCCTAAAAGTATAATGCCTTGTCATATTAATTCTTGAAATTAAAAAAGAAATAAGTATATGAAATTTTTAGTTATTTCATCTAAGTCTTTAAACTTAGTTATTTATTGTCATTTTATTCATTCAACATATTTTAATATTATTATCACTCAAGTTATATGATTTTTTTTTAATTTTGAATTAACGTAAATAACAAATTGCACTCTCGTGGGTTTATTTGAAACTCTCTTAGTTTCAAGGATTAACATGGCAGTATTATGTACCTCCAGGAACTAAAATAGTGGCTTACTTGATTGTTTTGTTTAGGTTTAACATATTAATAGGTCCTGGAATATTTGTTGAGAATTTTTAATTAACTTCTTAAACTAAAAGTTATAATTGGGTCTTGGATCTTGTAATTTTTTTTTCAATTAAGTCTTTGGCGATTTTTTTTATTATGACATTGATTGTGAAATATTTATAAATTTTGTTGATAATTAATTTTTATAAAAAAACTTAAATGATCACATTCATTAAAGTCTCTCGTCACAATCATATTTTTAAAATTGCTCAATTATAACTTACTACAATAATAATAACAATAATAATAATAATAATTTTTAGCTGTTTTACTAAATTTAGATATCCAATTACAAAACCAAAGAAAATTAAGGATCTAATATTTTTAATCTAAAAACCTAATTAAAAATTAATTCAGATGCATTAACAATGTCATTCAATCATAAATCATCAATAGAACTTAGAATAAATTTTAAAATAATTTTATAAAAGTCAAACAATTTATCATATATATTCATTTATAATTGGATGACAACGTAAAATTATTTCACATTAAAAAGGTATAGTTTTTTTCTCGTTAAAAATTTGTAAAAATACAGTAACCTATTGGTTTAATTAGTATTTTTTTCATTGGTTTATGTTTCATCTTGTTAAAAAAATAGTTTAAAGTGTTAATTAAATTCTTGATCCCTTATTTTATGAGTTTTCACTTTTAATTCCTCAAAAATATTTTGAACAGTTTTGGTCCCCATGCAATATTCTTTCCTTGCCCTCGATTTAGCACCATCAAGGATAGGTTGGTTCTTTGTTTTGTTTTATTTCTACTGAGTACAAAAAAAGTGCTAACATTCTATTTTTTTTATTATTTTTCATTTCTAATATGTTAAACGTATATTCATTATTGTACGAATAAAATAGCTTTTGTTTCTATTTATTCTTCGGAAGAAGAAAAGTTGCGAGTGAGATAGATCGAGAAGGATCGAATTTTTGGGTTCAAACTTCTAACGTATCTGCATTTTGTTTTTAATTATTTTAATTATTACTAATTTTCCTAATATAAATAATTTTAAATGAAGTTGATTTAGGTTAAAACTGATATTGCAGTGATGTGAGTATGTTTGAATGATTTTATTGTAAAATTAAATTAAGAACAAAACTCTGTAAAAAGAATATATCTAAGACAAAGTTACTTAAATTTATAATTATTTTCAAATGTTTAAGTAAATCTAAAATTTTCTCCAACATAAAATCAAACATTAAAAATTATCTAAAATTAATTTTAGACTCAAAATCAAAATATATTTAATTTCTAATCAAATTTATTGTATACAAATTCTGAGACCAAATCCGATTATCCACAGAAAACTAAAGAAAAGATAGATATAATTTTATAAACTTTATTTTACCAACAACATTCGTTTGCAACAAATTTTCAAACATATACTCAATTCTATACAACATGAAACAAAAGATCAGATAAGTGGATGTCATATACTGTTATACTTGCATTGCAGCTGTAGAGTGTTATTAGCTGCAGATAATCTGAAGGCCAAAGCAAAAGACCCTTGTATTGTATTGTATGACCAAAAAAAAAAAAAAATAGTACTACTAGTATTTAAGAACCTTTCAAAATAAAATATTTATTGCCTTTCTCATATTTATTAACTATGTCGCTCAGGTAAGGTAACATATTCACGTGATTACATCGGCCTTAATAATTCGCCAAAAAATGTTGGAAAACTTTGGTACTTTCCTCGTTAACTGCGTGTTTGAAATGACACTTTGTACTTGCGGGTCAAAATAAAAGCCACGTCAAAACAGGTTAAACAATGCAGAAGCTATAATTATTTCCTTTTTTAAAAATACAAGCTATGACTATTTACTATCTTGATATGTGGATTAAATTTGACATAATGTTATTTTAAATAATAAAAAATTGTTTTAGATCATCCCTCATGAAAATTTAGTCCAGTTTATTTTTTATTAATTAAAGGCATAGCTGCAACTTGCAAGCATTCTCGATATTTCATTTTGGTTCACGTAAATTAAGAAATTGAATCTACACGACACAATTTGGAGGGAAAAAAAAATCTTGAAAGATTAACCCAGATTTTATCTTTGATTAGAGACAAACCAACATTCCCTTTTGTTCAGATTTGGCTCTTTCTTCATGGAATTTGATCTGATGATGTGGATTACTCCTTGGTTCTTTGAATTCAGTACATAGAAATGGGTCACATCCTTCAGAGGCAAAGTGGGGCTTGATGGTGTCATTACGTTGTTAACAAAACAAAATGAAAAGAAATTCTCTGCCCCAACAAAGGGAAATAAATGAACATATTTCGAAATAATAATATAGAAACGAGTACATAAAGAAAACGAAATTTTTTTTTTGCCAATTCTAGTTCTAGATAAATGAGTTTATAATTGAAGTGGGAAAAGGACTGAACTCTGAACATAATTGAATCAGCTTTATACGTTGCAAGGCCTATTTATTGCTGAAGTCCTGAAAGCTGCTGCATTAGCTGAACACTGTTGCGCATTTTTTAAACATTGTTTAAAAAGTACAGCAACGATTTCAATGGAAAGAATGAGTTTTTCCCCCTTAACAAAATGATAAGTTTAATATGGATTTTTTTTTTAATATTCGTTACAAGAAATATTTTTTAATAATTTATTATAGTTCCCGCATACATTTCTTTAGCTACCCTTTCCTCTACTCCTAAACATAAATTACTTTATTCACAGTAAAAGAATTTTTATTATATTTCATGCTGTGAATCTTATAATGTATTTAAATGGGACGGGTTGGCTAATATTTAAATAGCACTAATTCAACCCTAAAATATAATTCATAATTCTTACAATACAGGTTATCTTTTGTTTATATATATTATTTTATCATATAATTAATTTCATCAACTAAATTAGTTTACAAATTGTTTTACTTGTTTTAATAAAAATATAAAAAATACTCAAACATAAATACAAAAGTGATTAACACATACTAATTCAACATAACAAACTCGAAGAATAAAAAACTAAAGAAAAATCTAACAAGAAATTATGATTCGTGTGCTTTGTTGTCACATTTGATTCACTCCATTAAATAATTTTAATATTTTCTTTAAAAAAATATAATTCAGTCCCAAAGTCTTCTTTACATAGTTTTTTTTTATGATGTTGGTTCAATTTTGTGTTCGGTTGATTAGAGATTGTGATACGATATTTTTAAAAATATCATATTGTATCATATTTTAATTGAAATACTTGAAATTGAAATATTAGATAACTATTATACTTGAGTAACGAAAACACACAAATCATAATTTCCATGGACTATATAAAAAGGGATGACACCAAAATTCGGATACCGGAGATTCAGGTATTTTGTTTGGAGTCTTGTGTAGAAAAGGAAGGTTCATGAGTCATAACCAAGAGTCGTTACATGGCTTCTTTTATTCATGATGAGTAGTGGCTTTTTTGAAAGTGATCTTTTAGTTGAATATATGGTTAGTCAAAGAAAAGAACAAGACTTCTAAAAAAGGTTGACGTGAAGATAGAGATTTTCAGTTCTGAATTTTTATTCCTTCAATACTGGTAATTTATAACGCTTTACGTACAGATTTCATTGAGAAAGAAAAGAGGAAGAAGACGAAAGAGAAGAAAAATTAGCAAGAGTGGCACTTCACATTTTTATTTTTCTTAAGGAAAATAATAACTAACAACTATCTGTATATTTTGGTTAAAAAAAAAAACTACTATCTATATATCTATATATGCTACATGTAACACATAGCATCTTTTCCACGTAAGATATTTTCATGAAATGTGCTGGCGAAGCTATCCAAAAGATTAATGTAAACTTAAAATACAAATTAAAAGACAATATTAAATAAATAAAAAGTTAAACATAAGCTATTAAAAGTATAATTTTGCCTATGATTTAAACAAAATGTATTATTCTAAATTACTTTAAAGTTATTATGCCTAAATAATAAATTTATTTTATTCATACGTGATTAATTACAAAATAGTTTTCCAATTAATCTAAAGACAAGATTTAAATATAGTTGCTTAAATGATTTTACTTTATTCTCCAATGAACATTATAATTTTATTTCGATAACATATACAATATATTTAAAGTTTAAAGTCTTACTAATCTTTGAAATAACATTACCAAAGAATTCCACACACAAAAAAACATTACCGAACAAAGAAATCTTTGAAATAAAACTCTACAATTTATATGTACTTTTTTCATAAAGAGAACTTTACAATATATTATTGCTCAAAGATATTAAAAAAAAAGACTGCATTTAATTGTTTTCCTTAATTCAGAAATTGTACTAGTATTTACTGCTTATCTCTATGAACCTGCGTATAACAAAAGAAGTCTATAATGCTGTCAGAATCCTAGCACGCTCCATGCTCGCCAACTTTCTCAGTTTCTCTTATTAGATTTCCTATGGTACCTAGTACTAGCATACTTTTGACTTAACTAAGTTCTTATTCCTTAAATTAAATTTGTTCGAAATTCAGATTTGAATGATTAAACTTTTATTTTACAAGTCAAATTTTTAATTTCTAAATTTTTGTTTAATTGTTAATGTGTCTCAATATTTATAGTTATTAAATTATGAAACTTAAAATTTTAATCATTTAAATCTTATTAAATAAATAAAAAATAACGAATTTAAACTTTTGTTTAAAAGACTAAAAATTCAAATTTTTTAAAATTTAGAAATCTTGATGAGTCAAATCAAAGTATTGGGATTAAAAATCTTTAACGAAAAAAAGTTAAAAAAATCTTTATCGATCAAAAAATATTTAAAGACTAAAAATTAAATTTAAAAAAAATCAAAACTAAAAAATTAGTTAATCATATATTTTTTTTACTTCTAGTAATATTTTTGAAAATAAATGGTAATATTTTGAAACCCTTTTTTATGAAAGTCGTAATAAATAATAAACAAAACTTATAAAAACTATTAAATCTTATAGTAATACTTTTATATAATAATAAAACGTGTTCAAATTTTGGGTTGGGTAACCTACATCCCAATCTTATAATAAACAGAACTTATTGTATCACTGAAGTTGCCTTTGATATTAAATATATTAAAATGAGTAAAGATCAAATTATTTGTGTCTGATATTAAATATATTAAAATGAGTATAGATGAACTGATATAATTTTGATAATTATTATATTATTTTTATAATTTAATATAAAAAATTATATTTATTGAATCAATCTTAAATTATATCTATATATTATTAAAATTATTATGTCAAAATTTATTAAAATTAAACAATAATAAAAAGATAATTAAATTATTCATATCTAAATATATTTTAAAATATTTATATTACATCAATTTTAATTTATATAAATGAGATAATAAATAATGATATTTAATTATTTATAGACTTGTTGTCGAGAAATAGTGGAAATGCTAACTTTTCTGCTCATATTTGTTGGCATAGTTAATGGATTTTGGCCTTTTTCTTTACTTTTTTTCATAACCATGCCCCCGGTAAAATTCTCACTTTCAATTGATACTTTACCTCCTCCAAAAAAAACTCCATATTAGAGACGACCCAATGTCGTATAAGATAATCTTAAGCATTTGCTTATAATAAATGAAAATAAAATCTAAAAAGTTAGCTAGGAATTCTTTCACGACCATTACATGATTTCGCTTAAAAGGAAAAAAAAAAAATTAAACATTTGGTCCATTAAAATAATGAATTGAGTACAGTAAAAAGTAACAAACATAACTTTTAATTTATATCTTATAAAAAATAAGGTTTAATGTAATTTATGTCTATTATATTTTGTAGTTATTTTTTTATATATTAAGTTTTAAAAAAATTATTTTGATTCGTTATGTTTTTGAAATATATTGTTTTAAATATTGTTCAATTTTTCGTAAAAATATTAGTGTTTTATTAATTTTTTAAATTAAAAAATGATCAAAATAATATATTTTGAAAACTTAAATGATAAGAATCAAATTTTTAAAAGTTAATGTATAAGAGTAAAATAGTTGCGAAATATAATAGACTAAAAGTAGCATTAAGCATTTTTAAAATAATTAATTTTACATAATGATGATTAAAAACTACCATTATCTTTATTTTATTTTAAAAAAATAAACAACTAAAAAAATTATCATCTCCTTCAACCTCTTACAAATCTAAAAAAGTAAAAAAAAAAAACAGCATCACATGAGATCGAACAATGTCAACACTTAATTTAGTTGGAATCACCAAAAAATCTTATATTTTTTATTTGAAAATCAAAACCTTTCATACAATCATGCTATTGGAAATAGAAATAGGTGAGATCATAATAAGAGTTGACTTTGATGAAAGAAAAAAACATGACTTTAACTCATCAATTAACCCAAATTTGAACGAGAAAGTCACAATGTAACTCTTTGTGAGCTCTGCGAGCAAGACATCTATTGTTGCGCATGGTTGGATCGAACAAACAAAGGATTTTTCATCCGACATCTATAGTCGAACGAGTGAAGACAAGCAACGCAAAGAGGGGTCAAATGGGGCCCTTTCCCCATTTGGGGGCATTTTTTTAAATTATTTACCAAATGGGGGCGAAAAAAAAAATTACCATTTGGGGGTAAGTCGTGCCACCTGGCACGACTCCTATTTTTTTTTTTTTGTTTTTTAAAAAATCGGTCACTAAAATTTGGTCGCTAATTCGGTTTCTATTTCAGTCGCTAACACTTTTTGCGACAGAATATTATGGTCGCAACAGGAAAAAAAAAAAACCACAAGATTCTGTCGCAAAAAGTGTTAGCGACTGAAATAGAGACCGAAATTAGCGACCAAATTTTAGCGACCGATTTTTTAAAAAACAAAAAAAAAAAGGAGTCGTGCCAGGTGGCACGACTTACCCCCAAATGGTAATTTTTTTTTTCGCCCCCATTTGATAAATAACTTTAAAAAATGCCCCCAATGGGGAAAAAAAATCGTCAAATGGTGCGTTTAATTAGAAGATGATTCTAACTAGCCTGATTGGTCAAACCTTATCCATAAATGGGAGTTGTCAGTCTTCTTTTTTGTCTTCTTCAATGCAGTGTTGTCGTAGGTGGCAATGAGACAATTGTTGTTGTTAGGCAAGGCGGCAATTCTGATCGCATTGAAAGGTTGCGACATAGACAAAAGCAGGGACGAGACAACAATCTTTTTGGGTTAGCGGTAAGAGGCACAGTGACAAAAGAAAAAGGAACCCTTACTCATTTTGATTGAAAATAATTGATTAATAAAATTATTATTGTTATTAAATGAATAATAATAATAATAGAGTAAAGATTATTGTTGTTTGTAATTTCAAATTCATCTTTAGTTCATTAATTTAGTAATTTTAAATTTTCAAATAAAAAATTGTGACAATTTTTGTCATTATGTTAACTTAATTATTTTAAAATTTAGAACATCAATAAATACTAACATTTCTTACAAAAAATTTAAAAAATGACGGATACATTTTAAAAACATAAATAAATAAATAGAATGAAACTTTTAGAGCAAAAGGAGGTTTGAGGAGAGAGTGAACGTAGGCGCGTGTGGCATAGTTAGGAGTTAGGACTCGGGACTTAGGAGAAGTACACATTGGCAATGGCATTGGCAATTGATATTGTTATTGGTTTGTGTGTAGAGTCCGATAGACTAGAATGACGGCTACTACCACTCTCTCTCTCTTCATAACACCCTTTTTATGTTTTTCCCTTCCCTTCACGCCAAACGCCTGCACTCTCTATACTGTCTCGTGCTCTGTGACTGTCACTCACTCACTCAAACACCAAACATGCCCTTAACCCATTCACCATCTCTCTTCTTTGTTGTTCTACTCTAAGGTGACCTTTTTTTTACGTGTGGTGGCAATGGAACTTGTGTTGTTGTTGGCTTTTGTGGGCAAGTTGAGAAGGCACTTTTTGTTGCTTGTCGTGGGTATGGTGCTTGTGCTGTTCCTCTCTCCGTTTGTGTCACCTCTTGGTGATGAAGGTGTGTGTGCACGTACTCTCACTTTGAGACACCCCTTTTTGTTCATTGTGTTTCCTTTGCATCCCCCATTGAGAAAACAATAGTTTCTCTCGCATTTGTGCATGGGGTGTCTCTAATGATCACGTTTAGTTAAGTTGGAGGGTTAAAAATGTAAGCTTGGTTGTTTTCATGGGTTTTCCCAGAGAAATGGAGTGAGTGAGCTCAGTTAATTTGGGGTGCTGTTTGGGTTTTTATTTTTTTAATTATCTGTTGTTTTGTCAATAGTTACAGAAAGAATAATTTCATTTGTCGGTTTAATGTGATTGTTGTGAAAGCAAGCGACAAAAAAAAACGAAATCCTTAATATTTCTTTTTGCAAAACATAAGAAAAAGAAACAACAGTTTTATAATTGTTATAATATAAAGTCCTTTTTCCCCCTTCAATATTATGTAAATTGGCAGACTAAAGGCGTCATTATTTTTCGTGATTTGGAACTGAAAGAAAAAAAATGCTTTAACGAACTTTTGTATTTTTTCCTCACTGTTCATGTTTACTGTTCTTTACGCTGTTTCATTGGTAATTTTGTTGGAGGCTAAGCAGAACTACTGCGTTTTGTTTGTTTATAAAGTTTGAACGTTTGGTCTGTCAAAAAAAAAAGTTGAAACATTTGGGACGTATATTTTGTTGTAATTTGTGTACTTTTTTTAATTCTTTTTGAGTGTCTTTGTGATTTGATCTATCGTTCAACGTCCCTGTGCTTTGTGAATAATCAAATGTAACAAATCCATGCTTTGTTTTTTGTTTTTCGTTGATATAGCAAAGCAAATGCCTTTTGACCAAAAGGCCAGTTTTTTTGTTTTTATTTTTATTTTTTATCTCATTAGTTTGAGGAGAAAAATATAAAAAAATAGTATGTGATAAAGTAACAGTCAAACAAGAACTAGTGTTCATTTATGCATTTAATACAGATTGTACTATATTTAAGAAACATGAACTGATATTTTTGCAATATTAATATATTTATATAAATTTTTATATTAATATTGATATTAATTTGCACTTGTATATTTTTATTTAGCTTTTACGGTACCTTGTTAAACTAGAAAAAAATGGAGTCCTCAGAATTAATCACCAAATCCTGAACTTGTCTCTTTTAAAATATTTACTACAGTGTTATATCTTTATTTTGTTTTTTTCAAATTACTCAATTGATCTCTAAATATTTGAGAATTTTCAGTAAGGTTCCAAAATTATTATTTTTTAATTAATTAGTTATTTTTTGATCATGTAATTTTTTAGTTGAATCCCTAGAGTTTTTAGAACTGTCACAAATTGTCATTTTCTTGGGGTTTCAAAGTGTCGTAGACTAACACGATCTACTTTTTTTAGTTTAAGAACACAATTAAAAAAAATTAGTTAAGGGACCAACTGAGTAATTTAATCTTATTTTTATCCAATATTTTTTCCCCTTTAAAAAAAATCCAATATTTTTCATAGATGGGTGGTAATGACTTGTTGCCTCAGGTATTTCTAAGCAATGGTCTAATTAAAACAGATAAATGAAAAGAGTTGAAATTGTATCATGTTGGAAATTACATATAGAATGGATGATAAGATAGTTTATATTATATAGTATCTATAGAAATATAGATATAGAAATTTTGCAAAATATTTTTAGAACATCAATGTGGGTCAAGAAAAAGGTGCACCTTTTGATTTTGGGATGTATTTTTGAGATAAAGTTATTGTATATGGAGTCATACAAGGTGTCAATTTTCATATGTTCAAATAATATTGCACATAGATTTTATACACCCATGAGATTTTGATATGCTTGACATTTCATGCACGTGAAATATAGGACAAGGATTGATGAAGATTAAGGCTTCATTCAGCAATGTGGCAGATGTTCTGCATGATTGGGATGCTTTGCATAATGGTGACTTCTGTTCCTGGCGTGGAGTCTTGTGCGACAATGTCAGCCTTTCTGTGCTTTCTCTGTGTGTTCTCTATCTCTCTGAACTGTTAAATCGTGTTAATATATTTTATTAGCTACATTTTCTGTTAGCATTAAGTTACAATGCTTCCTCTTGTTTCTAAAGGAATTTGTCAAGCTTGAATCTTGGTGGGGAGATATCACCCGCCATTGGTGACTTAGTAAACTTGCAATCGATGTATGTATTATATCTTTTGGTATATTTGATTATACACTTTTCTCTTGGCTCTTATTTTTATATTTAACCTGAATTTTGCTCTTCTGGCATTGACAGAGACCTGCAGGGAAATAAACTAACTGGTCAAATTCCAGATGAAATTGGAAACTGTGCTGAACTTATTTATCTGTATGAACCATGCCATGATCTTGTTTCTATTTACTTATTTATGTGTCGTTCTTTTCATACCCTGCTGGAGTTTCCCATTATACAAATGCTGATCACATGTTTTTCTTTGTTTAATTTGGAAGGGATTTGTCTGATAATCAACTATATGGTGATATACCTTTCTCCATATCAAAGCTAAAGCAGCTTGTCTTTCTGTAAGTTTGAAACCAGAACTTGTCATTTAGTGTGTTTCTTTGGTTTTTCATGCTACGACAAGTCCTGAGTTGAGCTGGTGAATGCAGGAATTTAAAGAGTAATCAGTTGACTGGTCCTATCCCCTCAACGTTAACCCAAATTCCAAACTTGAAGACTCTGTAAGTTCTCATTTTGTCATTAATGGGGTATAAAAAACAAAATTGCAATCCAATGTGAGTCATGTCACAGTTAGGATATTGCTATACATAGTTCTAATAGTCATATGATTATGTTTTTCAGTGATCTTGCACGAAATAGACTTACTGGTGAGATTCCTAGACTGCTCTATTGGAATGAAGTCTTGCAGTACCTGTGAGTTTTTTTTTCATAATTTGTTGGTATCATTTACATTTACCGCTACTACATGTTTCTTATTATAGTTTACTATACTATGCAACTGTAATTTATAAAAGTTTTGGGTTAAAAAAGCTTAACTGTTTTTGAGTTGCTTATATAATCATGTGATAGGGGGTTGCAAGGTAACATGTTGAGCGGAACTCTGTCCTCTGATATCTGTCAATTGACTGGTTTGTGGTATTTGTGAGTATTTCAACCATTTCAATGAGGTTTCTCTTTTTATTTTTTTTTTAAATATCCTTTTAATCTTCCTTGGTTTATTAAATTTGCTATTTTGTTCTATTTAACCTGAATTCGCAGTGACGCTAGAGGAAATAATTTGACTGGCACCATACCTGACAGCATTGGAAACTGTACAAATTTTGCAATCTTGTATGTTACTTCACTGATGCATTCAGTAGCTGTGTTGTAGTTGGTTTTTGTCCAAATTGTTACTTTTTTAAATGAATTTCAGGGATCTTTCATATAATCAGATTTCTGGGGAGATTCCCTATAATATTGGATTTCTTCAAGTAGCTACTTTGTGAGTACATTTGGCTGTGGACCTTGTACTACTCTAATGTTTTGCTGACATATCAGATTATCTTCTAAATATATCACTTCCTGGTAGATTTTTTTTTTGTCATCTTGTTATCCAGAATCGTATAGAATGCAATAATCATTGTCTTCTCTTCCCAGGTCGCTTCAAGGAAATAGACTAACTGGGAAGATTCCAGAAGTCATTGGTTTAATGCAAGCACTTGCCATTTTGTAAGACTAAGTATACTAATCATGAACATATTTATTTATTTATTTTATATTTCTGGAAATAATTTTGGCTCACTGATGAATCATGTATTATTTGTATTATCACATTGTGGAAGGGATTTGAGTGACAATGAGCTAATAGGACCCATTCCTCCCATACTAGGCAATTTGTCTTATACTGGAAAGCTGTAAGTATAATTTCACCCAATGATAATAACTCTTGTTAATCATTACTTGTCTTAGTTTGTTTCTTTTATTTTATTTTTTTATCATTTAGGTACCTTCATGGAAACATGCTTACTGGACCAATACCTCCTGAACTTGGCAATATGTCAAGACTAAGCTACCTGTGAGTTAATATCCAATTTTAGCGCCCTCATGATCTCCTGCTTTCTTCATGAAGTTGCTAAGAAGATTTGTTTTTTCAGGCAATTGAATGACAATCAATTAGTAGGCCAAATTCCTGATGAACTTGGGAAGCTCGAACATTTGTTTGAATTGTGAGTTTTAGTCATTCTGTCTCATGGTCATTTTGTATTTTTCAGTGTCAGTGGTGTTAACTTGCTTCAATTATTGTCATCCAGGAATCTTGCCAACAATCATCTTGAAGGATCTATTCCACTTAACATTAGCTCATGCACTGCCTTGAATAAGTTGTAAGGTTTCTGAACATGGAATTTTATTGAACATTCTGTAGTTATCAATAACATAGCTTGGAGCATTGTCCAATCATCATTTGTTTGCTTTTGCAGTAATGTGCATGGAAATCATTTAAGTGGTTCAATTCCTTTGAGCTTTAGCATCCTTGAGAGCTTGACTTACTTGTATGTTTCATCTCCTGTATTTAGACTTGTTTCATTTGTTTATAGTACATTTCTTCCCAACTTATTAATGTGATGAAAAAGTTTTGTTGGACTTCCAGAAATCTTTCTGCAAACAACTTCAAAGGGAGTATACCTGTTGAGTTGGGCCATATAATAAATCTTGACATGCTGTAAGTTTCATGAAACTGTATCCGACTTGTCAAAATTACTATATATGCTGAATTAGTTTTTTCTGTTATGTTTTAGGGATCTATCTAGCAATAATTTTTCAGGGTATGTTCCAGGGTCAGTTGGTTATCTTGAGCATCTTCTGACCTTGTAAGACGAAAGCTGATATTAAACCATTTAATCTACCTTGTACTTTTGAATTTCACTTGTTGATGCAGTTGTGATATTTCTGCATTGTATTTAGGAACTTGAGCCATAATAGTCTTCAGGGTCCCTTGCCTGCTGAATTTGGGAATCTTAGAAGCATACAGATTATGTGAGTTTTGTTTCTCTTTTTAAAGGTTAAAATTCGTAGTCCTATGAAGTTGTCTGTTGTGGTGGTTTAAGGATCCATAACTATCTGTTTCTGCCTCTAGTGATATGTCATTCAACTATCTGTTGGGTAGCATTCCTCCGGAAATTGGTCAGCTGCAGAATCTTGTGTCTCTGTACGTCAAGCAATAATACATTTCCCATTTGATGTTTATTGCACTGCACATATTCAGAGTAGCATGTTCATGACTTTTTTGTTTTGCTGAAACTGTGATAGGATTTTGAACAACAATGATTTGCGTGGGAAGATTCCAGATCAGCTTACCAATTGCTTAAGTCTTAATTTCCTGTGTGTATTCCTAACAGCTAGCCATTGTCTTCTTTTAATAATTTTCTTCAGTGTTGTGATTGAGTGTCTCATGTCTCACTGCTTTGTTTCATGTGTTAGAAATGTCTCATACAATAATTTATCTGGGGTCATTCCTCTCATGAAGAACTTCTCACGGTTTTCTGCTGACAGGTATTGTGGAAAAAATGTAGGAATTTCTCGGTTTCAACATTCATTTATCAATGATTTTAATGTGATATGTTGCAGCTTCATTGGAAATCCATTATTATGTGGAAATTGGTTAGGATCCGTATGTGATCCTTACATGCCAAAATCCAGAGGTGCGTAACATCCATCTGAAATGACTTGATAGTTACAATTATATTTATATATAGCATCGGTTTGTGTGGGGTAAAAAGTATTTCAATTCAATGTATTAATGAAACTTATTCTGCACTTTTTTGTTCAGTGGTTTTTTCAAGGGCTGCAATTGTTTGTCTTATTGTTGGTACCATCACATTATTGGCCATGGTAACTATAGCAATCTACAGATCAAGCCAATCAATGCAATTGATTAAAGGATCTAGTGGAACTGGGCAAGGCATGTTGAACATAAGAACTGCTTATGTTTATTGCTTAGTATTATTATGTGAGCCAAATTCTCACTCGTTTTTGCTTTTGCTTCCTTCTCTTCAGGGCCACCCAAGCTTGTAATTCTTCATATGGGCTTGGCCATCCATACCTTTGATGACATTATGAGAGTTACTGAGAATCTCAATGAGAAGTATATTGTAGGGTATGGTGCCTCTAGTACTGTGTACAAGTGTGTTTTAAAGAATTCCCGGCCAATTGCGATTAAACGACTGTACAACCAGCATCCACACAGCTCAAGGGAGTTTGAGACAGAACTTGAAACTATTGGCAGTATCAGACACAGGAATCTTGTCACTTTGCATGGTTATGCTCTAACTCCTAATGGAAATCTTCTTTTCTATGACTATATGGAGAATGGCTCTCTGTGGGATCTTCTTCATGGTATATTCACTAACCTTGAAACAACTCCTTATAAATTTTCACTGTGTTTTGAAATCTCATCTTCAATAAAATAACTCGTATGTGGTGCATTGAAATTGGAATTTTCCTCAGATTAATGATGTCTTAATCTTAAACTTGCAAACACATTTGCATCTTTTGTTCAAGGCAATTCAAAATAAATGTAGCTTTAGATTGTTTTTATGACATCATTGTCTTATCTTACAGGTCCCTCGAAAAAGGTAAAACTTGATTGGGAGGCACGTGTGAGGATTGCCATGGGAGCTGCTGAAGGACTTGCTTACCTCCATCATGATTGCAATCCTAGAATCATTCACAGGGATATAAAGTCTTCAAACATCCTGCTAGATGAAAACTTTGAAGCTCGTCTCTCTGATTTTGGCATTGCCAAATGTTTGTCAACTACAAGAACTCATGCGTCAACGTTTGTTCTTGGAACAATAGGCTATATTGACCCTGAGTATGCCCGGACATCTAGGCTGAATGAAAAATCCGATGTGTATAGCTTTGGCATTGTTCTACTTGAGCTACTAACTGGGAAGAAAGCAGTGGACAATGATTCCAACTTGCATCACTTGGTAAGTATATCTGCATTATTCAATTTTTGGTTAATATTTCTAAAGATTTGATCTTCAGTCGAGCCGAATATTGTCGTGTGATCCTGATCCATAATATAGCAGACTTCATCTAGTGAGACAAGGCTTTGTTGTTGTATTCAACTTTTGGATTATCATATGATATAAGTAATGACAATTATGTGGTTTGTTAGGTTTGTTTTGTTTATTTGGTATGATCATATTTGAACAAGAAATGTTAAGTATAGATCAGTGGTAGCTCTTGTTTCAGCAACCTTAATACATCATTTTTTTTTTTTTTAAGTCAACTCTTGGTGCATCTTTGGTAATACTTAAATATAGAGAAATACTCACTTATAATTTTCAAAAGCTCACTAGGGAAGCAGGTAAAAGTAAATGATTATTTCTTCAAAAGCTAAACCAAACACATTTATATCTTCAATATGCATAAGTCCTGATACATGTGTTTGAGATATTAAGTCTTTTCCTGTTAAAGCTGGCAATAATAATGTTTGTAACATGGCTTGCAGATATTATCCAAGGCAGATAACAACACTATAATGGAGATTGTGGATCCTGAGGTGTCTATTACCTGCATGGATCTGACCCATGTTAAAAAGACGTTTCAGCTTGCTCTTCTTTGCACAAAAAGAAATCCTTCCGAGAGGCCAACCATGCATGAGGTTGCCAGGGTTTTGGCATCACTACTCCCAGCACCTCACAGTAAAAATATATCAGTACCTTCTTCAAAGACCATTGATTATGCACAATTTGTGATTCAAAAGGGAAAACAAAACAACCTCCACCCCCCACAAATGGATAGGCTACAACCTCAGCAGTTCTCGAATGATCAATGGTTTGTTCGATTTGAGGATGTTGTATCAAATAACAGCCTCTAGGCACTTCATGTTCAATGCATCCATTATTCAATGTATCTCTTCTAGATTGACAGTAAAGAGAATAGAGCTTATGGAATGGTTTCTGCAGACATAACTTATGTGAATTGAACTTACATCACGAGAAGCATGCCAAGTAGTGCCCCCCCCACCTTACCTATATCAGTAATGCAGATCTTATCATACAAATGTTTATTCCTCAATTTGCATGCAAGATAATGTAGAATGATAATTCACAATCATCTCGAGTTTGTAAATTTTCATCGAATGACGTAAGGGGTTTGTAAGTTATACTGCATGCTATGTAAACAGTGAATTGTCAACTTAAGTGGTACAGGAGTTGAGTTTAATAGGCCGGTATTTTGGTATGGTGCACAATTAAATGATGCTGGTAGCATGGGAATCAAACCCGTTTAGCAAATGAGTCAAAATAGAACCATATAACTTGAAGAAAGTTGTAGAATTTTCTTTTTCTGAAATAATACATCCAAATTCTCAGTTAAAATTCAACGAAGTTAACTCCCCAACTATATATTGAAATGGAACTGGTTATCATCTACATGGCATCTTTCTTGTAGGAATTTATATAAGAGAAGGAAATGTATGTTTACCACAAAGATAAGAAAAAGAAAATGTATGATACGTGTTCACACGGGATTTGACAGAACTCTTTCATGGTGGCGTTCCTCCACGAACGGGGTGGGGGGGGTAAACACTCAATTTAGAAAAACATAGAGATAAGCAGATATCAAGAATGAGAATGAAATACTTGAACTTTGGTGACTTTCTTTTATAGAGGTGAAATTTGATACAATTTTTTAAATTTCTATTTATTAAATTAAAATTAAAAAAGATAGCTGAATTGAACGAAAGCAAAAAAGATTCAACAATTTATAAGAATTTTCCCTTGGAGATAATGTAATTAGAGAAAGATATGATCTTATCTTATCTTTCCTTTAATGATAGATATTTTTTAGATTTAGAGGTTATCTTGTATCATTCAATATAAAGATAGAATTTTCTTTTTTCCTTATTTAAAACTGACAAATTCTCTGAATCTAAGTATCCTACTCGGCTGGCTGCCTAATGCAAAGACTTGCTGAGTCCGAGTAGGACATATGTCCCTCAAACTCTAAGGCAGATTGTAAGAGTTTTATCTTGGTAATATTTTGGTTTCACTATTTACTAGCCGAGTATTCAATTGATTGTAGTCAAATCCAAGAAGTACATCATACCTAAATGTTATCATAAATGAAATGCAATAAGTTTTCTCTTTTGAAAAAAAATATCGGTGTAATTTGTAAGATCTTAAGTAATGATAGAATGAACAATCAATCTTCATTTTCTTTAAAAATGAATTTAATTATAATGCTTTAAAAATATAAATACTTTTTTATACTGTCATTTAATTATAAATTATTAAGTATGGTATGATTATAACCTTTTGTAATAATTAATTTGAAAATCATATTTAGGATATTTTTGTTGATAATGTAAAAATATTTACATTTGAAGTATATATCAAAGTTAAATTCAAAAGAAATTGTGAAATGCTACACAAAATATGACATTGTTCATCATCACCAAGAAATTTGGGTAAGATATGATTGACACCTTAAATATTGAGGGTTTTGAACTTCTAAAAGGTTTTTCTGCTTGGTATTGACAGTTGGTTTCATAAAAGAGAAATATTAAGCCTTTGATGAACTTGACTTGTTAAGAGGATTGTCTTACCATTTAGCTTATCTTGTACTATTTCATTACAATAAAATTATATCATTAATGATTTCTGATTGATCGACAATAAAAATCTTTAATGTATTAACTCAAGTTATAATTCATCAACTTTAAACAAAATAAAAAACAAAACTCAACCCACTTTTCAAACACAACAAACATCACAATGTTGTTTGATTTTCCTTAAATTCTTACTTGAAGGTGGGTAACTTGGGGCAAATTCAAACCATTATTTCGCTTTAGTGGCATCCCAAAATGTTTCTTAGGGCATGAAATTGAAGGACCGAGGTATTCAATCTCGATCTCTTCTTCCATGACACCTTTCTCTCTCTCTCTCTCTCAAACTATCTCTCTGTTGTCTCTCTTTCTAGAGCCTAATGACCCATGATCAATGCACAAGCACCATGTTTGTACCCAATTCAGATTCAAAAACAAGTTTTTAACTTTTATTGATTCTCCAACATTGGTCTCCCTTATTTGACTTAAAACCACAAAAGAAATGAAAAAACAACAAAAATTACAAAATAATGAACGTTATTGGAAAGAGAAATTAAAATTTCAAAATTACAATGTCAAATTCCGTCACCTCCTCTCTCGTTCTTAGTGTGTTAATTAGAATTTTGAATTTTTCTATTGTTGTTAGTGTGTTGTTTTGTTGCTATGATGGTGTGAGAATGCAATAATTGAAGAAAAGGAGGAATGTGGAGGAAGAAGTGATGTGGGAGAGAATGACAAATATTTTGTTGGTTAGAGAAGGAAATGACAAAGAGAGAAGAAAAAAAAAGTTGAAGAAAAAGGTATTTGATTGATTTTGTTTAGATATATATGGTGTCTAGGTTACCGATTTTTGAATTTTAGGATTGGTTTAAAGATTAGTTTAATTGTTATTATTATTCTTTTGTTTATCACATTAAATATTTTACTTTGCTTAGTTTATAATTATTATTATTAATAAGTTTATTATTTTATCTGTGATGCTTTAAATAGTTTACTATAACTTTACTATATTACTGTTATTTATTATATTTTGATTTTTTTAATCTTCAAAATAAAATAAAAAAGAGAAGATAAATTGGAGTTAAATGAAACCCAGCAGACTAATTCAGAAAAAAAGAAAAGAAAAAATAGTTGGGCCCATTATTAACCTTGAAACCCTAAATCTTTAGACTAGTGAGCTCCCTCCTAGGATGCTGCTACCCAAACGCCGTTAACAGTAGTGCTTTCAGGTGACGGCACAGTCGCGTTTTATTAGTCAATTGCCGCCAGTTTTCCCGCAACGGTGAAATTGGAAGCACAAACATGTCTGTTTCTGCGTCACAAACCGAAGAACAAGTCTCAACCAGAAAACCAACAACACTGTGTGAAGAATGCAAATCGAACCCATCGAAATACACGTGCCCTGGTTGCTCCTTACACTCGTGCAGTCTTCCATGCGTGAAGTCTCACAAAGAGCGAACTGGGTGTCGTGGCAAGAGGAACCAGACTCAGTTTCTTCCTCTTTCGAAGTTTGATGACAGTGTCCTGTTATCTGGTACTTTGCTCCTTAAACCTCGTATTCTGTCTCTGCATGAGCAGAAAAAACGACCCTTTTACATTACTTAATGTCCTTCGAGTGACCAAAACGACCCTTTTGTCAGGTCGTGTTAGTTTGAATGAGAAAACACGATTTTTTTTTTCGGAATAGAGAATTGGTTGATGTGCCCATTAATTATATTTGGTCAAAATTATGTCTTTATATTATTTTATACTTTGAGGATGCACATCCTTGTTCATGGTTCTTCTTAGATTTAATTATCAGCATTTTGCATGTTCTTCATTCATCATGTTTATTGTTGTTAGTGTCTGATTTTTTGTAAATGTGTACAGCTGCACTTGGATAGTTTTGTTGGTGGATTCTTCTAAGTTATCTATGTCTGAATCTATGTGTTTATTTTTGTGATGTTCCCCGGTTAGACTATAATTTGCTGGAGGAGGTGAAGAGGGTGGCTGAATCTGCTCAAAGAATGAGAAATAAATTGGGCATTTATGCCTATTTTAAGTTACCTCATTACCTTAGAAGCCTAAAGAATGCTGCTGGGAGCAGGAGAACCAAACTGATGTTTCTCCCTAATGGAATGTCTAAAAGAGAGAAGAACCGGTCTCAATATCACCAGAGGTATTTTCATCATTATATAACTAGCTTTTGTTGCATTAGGAGGACGTCCTTTTTGCACTTTGCTAATTACTGTTTCCTTGTTTAATTTTGATCTTTTGGTATATACTGGTAAAGAGGATATGTGGGGCTCTTATTATAAGGTTTTTATTATTATCAAGTTGTGATGATTTCTTTTTAAGACATTGATGCCAAATGGAGATGTAGATTATAAGAATGCTTCATTTTTAGATTGCTAACTTTTGCTTCATACAATGCTTTCAGGAAGAAGTTTATATCTTGGACAATTGAATTACATTTTCACTCAACAGATATTGTTTTACTTGACCATGGGTGAGTAACATAGATGAATCCTTTAATTTGGAATACAATATTACTACACCTTATATTCCCTATTGCATGCTTGGACTCTATAGAATACAATTTTTAAATTATGCTCATGTTCTCCAGAGTTGATGAAAATACAAGCTTTTACTCCATTCTAGAGAAGCATCTCATGCCTGGTCCTTGGAAGAATCAGCTAAGGCAATTTTGTGAAGTCCAGCTGGATTGTCTAAAGCTTTTCATTCGTAAATACCCGAAGGTAGTTTTCTTTACCTTTTCTATGGTTGAAATTCTGTATACTACTGAGCTGGCAGACTTGTAGGATCATGTTGACTGAACACATCAAAATATGATTTCATATTAGTTATTAATTTTTTCTTGTTCATGCGAATACAGGGTCCCAAGTCACCTTTCAAAGAGTTGGATATAAAAGCGCCAATCAGACAACAATTAGCAAATATAGTCATTATGGAGTTTCCTGTTGTTTTTGTTTACTTGCCATCTCATAGAATCAATTTTGAAGTTATTAAGGATGTCAATACCAGCAAGCATAAATCACTGCAGAAAGATTGTGAAGACTACCAAATCCCTCAAGGTTTATCATTTAGGGAGGAAGTGATAGAAGATGACAACAACTCTGCAGATCCTCAGGTTCTCGATCTCATGAAGCAAGTGGAATCAAGTTTATCACATGAAGTGATGACCCAAAATATGAGTTCTGAGAAAGCACCAAATGATTCCTCAGGGAAGTCTCTGTTTGAAGGAGCCACTGGGGGTAATCTTTCGCATTCTTTGACAGAAACCAATGAACTAAAATTCTCTGAAGACATGGCATATGACTTTGATCAGGATTTGATGGATTTCTATACTGATATCTTGGATCAGACAAATCCTGGTGATCTTTTTGATTTTGATAGTGAATTTGCCAAGAAAGCAGAAAATGAAATAGATTTAATTGGTACTAGTGATTTATTCCCTTTGCCAGAGGAATTGGAGGAAGGGGAAATTTTAGAATAATTGGTAGCTATAATTCAATTCTGTTGAATAGTTGGAGAGAAAATGAGAAAACATTGACAACGTCAATAATATTATATGTTTTGGGCTTGAGGTCCATTGCTTTCAATTATATGTTTGAAGCTGAGTTTTCAGTTGTGCGGACATGATTTAAAAGTTCATATTTTCCTTTATATTCAGCATGACAGATTTAAGATTGCTATCTTTTTATGCCATGATAGAACTTTAAAAGAGTTAAGAATTTCACTGTCAAAGATGTTCTTAGTCCAGTTTATTTAAATAGTGGTATCTTTGAAGATCGCTTATTAAAAATATAGCAAGTTATCATCGATACTGTCAATATCTCGATCAAAATGCATCACAATAACTACTGTATTGTGAAGAACCTGTGGTGGTCAAACAGCTTAAAAAATCCACAGATGCAAGCACCCAATTTGCTTCTGTAATTCCGAACTTTCATCCTTCATTAATATCAATAAACACTTCATTTTTTTTTATAGTTTACAGACCTCGTTTAAGTAACATTTCAAATTTTATTTTTTTGTAAGTTCACAATACAAGCACCATTCCATTCCATTCGTTCTTTTCCTCTTTTTTTCTCATTTCTCCCTTTCACCTTTTTTTTTTATTTTACCTTATTTTTTTTCTCTTTTCTCTTTTGTTTTTTTTTCTTGATTTATCATTGAATTCATCTACCACTAATCCCAATTAATTTGGATTAAAAGTGTTGTTGATATTGATATTGATAATGTTGACAATACAAACGCTCTCACATTACTTAACAAAAGAACTCCCTCACTCCAAATGTCTTGATACAGTAATCAAACTTATTTCATAATTGATAATAAAAAGAATCTTATAATTTTACTAAAGGAAGACTCGCTCTAGAAGAAAATCAAAACTGCATTTGGTTTCCGTAATCCAAGGCAATGGTAACAAGGATGGAAAGACCAAGCTTAACAAAATTCAGCAGGACAGTGCTTAACCATTACCAAACATTTTCGACTAGTGAGGATATGAATGTGCGAATGTGCAAATGTGCAATACTTGGGGATATTTCAAGATACATCTCAAAACATTTTAAAAAAAAGATACTTTTACCTCTGAAGTTATCCGGTCATTTTTAAATTTTAAACATTCAATGAGTGTCCTTAAATAAATAAATAATGTATGGACACTATATTATTTGACTGAGAAAAAGAAGTAAAAGAAAATATAAATATAATAAGAGATATAATGAAAAAGAAAGGAAAAATAATATAAAAAATGAATTTTTGTATGCGATGTATGATTGAAAAAAATGTGAACTTTTCCCTTGTTAATGTCAGCATGTTAAGTATTAAAATTTGGGAAAAAACATCTTTAAAAATAATTAATTAAAAAAATGTGCAAAAAAGAAAGAACTTAAAATAAGTTAATTGGAACACAAATACTTTTGGCAATATTGATGGTGTGCAATAGCAAAGTTAAGGAAAAGACCGTATTTTACAATGAGTATGATGACTATTGAGTGGTTGTAACATGATTGTACTATGTGTGGCAGTTGTACGAATGTGTCGTTTCCCTCACAAATATCATCCCCCGAGGCCAAGGTACCATTTTGTATGCATGCAAATGATGCAAATATGAAATGTCAATTATCATCAAATGATTGAGCAAGTCAAGTATACGAGATTACGAGTAGTACATGATATCATTTCCATACATAAAAGTTGTAAAAAGCTAAAAAGCATGCACCAGCCGGGAATCGAACCCGGGTCTGTACCGTGGCAGGGTACTATTCTACCACTAGACCACTGGTGCTGATGTTGAAAGATTTATAGGTACATAGATTTATAACTAATAATGTTAATGTTGCCCACAATGGAAACTGCTTCATATTTACACTTGAGAACAATAGGTACATATTCTGAACAAACATTGTATTATTTTCCCCCTAATTAAACAAGATATTGTGAGGCCTACTTGCCATTGCACAGTAACATCATGTGGTGGTCGTTTGATTGCCATTCAAATATCACCATATCATACTTGTACCCTTATCCTCACATTAGTCACATATCCTCATTGTACGTACCAATCCCAGCTCATTCTAAATATAAGAGATGATTTTTATTTTGTAATCAAATGTGTAATACATTAATAGTATGTAAAATCAATTATAGTTAAATGATTCAAATTTAAATGTAAAGTGATATGTATATAAATAAATAGATGTGGATCATATAGAGATTTTTTTAAAAAATAAAATAAATAACAGATCTTGCATTTAACAAAAGAATGATATTTTTGCGATACACATAATATGCAAGTCGGGATGAATTCTATTTATTGTGAGATTTATCTATATTTATTCAACAATAATTAAGTATTCTCTAGACTTATATATAATTAAGTAAAAAAATAATATCATATATTGGACTTAAATATAAATAAATTTTAAATAATTTGATCATATTTAATATTATTCCTAAAATATATTTCATTTAATTCTAATTCTATTTTTAATGATTTTTTTTATTTATGATATCAAATTCTAATAAATGACATTTTAGAAATAACCTTATTTTTTTGCTTGACATTAGTAAAAATAAATAATGTCAAACAACTTTCTTAATTAGTATGAAATTAATTATTTTTGTTATTTTTCTTATAAATAGATTCAGAGGGAGTATTAGTTGTTAAGGTTATTACATTATCAATACTGGTGACAATACAGTTCATGAGTTTTAAGGGTAGTAAAACACGTGGATTGAATAGTTAGTTAGCTTAGAAAATTGAGTAAAAGGAATTTTGGAAGTCAAGTAAGCAGCAGCATATATATAACTGAGCTACGTAACTTGATGAATTCATCAATTCAAATGAGTTTTGTTTGAGACTAAAAAAGTGGAACAAGTGATGTATATATATATATATATATATTTAACAGTTCACGCCCAAGGTCAAAGCATTGCATTTGTATGTAGTTTTTAAAAGAAACCAAGAGCGTTTGATGGGATTCGGGAGTACATTTTAACAGGTAGCATACACGGTGGTGCATGACCAATTAATATTAGTTATTTGCAGTTATATTTTTAATCTTCCAATTACATCCTTTTCTTATTTATAGCATAGTATTTGAAATGCAGGTCATTCCTAACCAAAGTTGCCAAAGAAAATCAGAAAAATGGCCAACGTGACCATTACAATTACCACGTACACTTGACCTAAGGCCATATATAGCAGTAACATTTACCAAAGAATCAATAATACAAAAACACTTACTTATTTTAAACACTTCATCAACGCATCTCATTTCTCTTTACTCTCTCTTCTTATTACGTCATAAATCCAATAATACTTATATTTTTTTTTCTTATTGCATAATTAGTATTCATGAAACGTTTTTCTTCACTGAAAATGTTACATAGATGTTGTGATAAACGATGCATTAAAACTTAAAAGGCCTCATGGCTTTAAGAAGCAAAGTTAGCAAGATGGGGGACCACAGTTTCTCTTCAAACGCCAAAAATTAAAAAAGAAGTTAACAGGGTGACTCAGGATATGGATCCTCTACAAGTGAGAGTAACGTATAGACAATGGCAATATTTATGATAGAGTGTTAATTATAAAAAAAAAAAATAATGCTATATCCATTTCTTCATTGCTAATCTTATAAATGTAGCTGCTCCAATCATATTATATACAGATAAGGTTTCTCAATGAAGGGCTAGACAAGAATCTTCGTCATCTTTCTTCTGTTGTAGAAATGAACGTGAATTGAAGCTGAGAACGCCAATTGAAGAAGACGGGAATGCTGATGTGCTCAGAAGATTGAATGAACTTCGTGTGCTCATCTTCATCATCGCATTCAAACCGCCCTTTGTTTGAACTATCAGAGCTGATGAATCAATTTCCTGCATGATATATGCATGCCTTGTTTTAACTTTCGTTCAATTTCCTTCTTTGGTGTAAGTTGGTGAGTTAAATGGCTTTTTTTTTTTTTTTTTATCTCATATGCATGCAGGAGAGGCTTGTCTAATGTCTATGTTTTATCAAGGGAAGGCTCAGTCTTTCAGTTCTCTAGCTAGACTGGAGAGCATACAATATCTTCCAAATGAAGATATAAACAGTGTAAAAAATCACAACTGGCTCTATAAACTAATCTTCGATTCGATCTGAAAAGCGATTTAGGGATTCTATGGTCTACGGAGTTAGTAGTAGAAATCTGTTATTTGCCTTTTTATTTTTCCCCCTACAGAGATGCAGATATTCTACCTCTGTAATCCTTGCTTGCAAAGAGGGCAACCGGATGTAATTTTTAGCCATTGATCCACACATTTTAGGTGGAACATATGGGAACAGGGCAATTGTCTAACTTGCTCTTTGTCTTTGTACTTAGCTAAGCAGATACAGCATTCCTGTAATCACATCACAACATAACAAATCTATCACCAATTCAATAGAAATGGAATGCAACTTAGAAGCATATACCCAAATGAAGGGCTAGCAAATACAATTGTCATTTTTGTGTCTAATGGAATTTTGAGTAGCATTACTTAATCTATATGCATTATTAATGGTGCCACTTACTGGGTCTTCACTGCTCTTCACTTCTTTATGTTTCCAACTTGGAAGTTGTGAAATTTGATCATTAGAAGAAGCCATGTTCATGTTGTAGCCGAGGAGGGTGCTAATTACTGGCACACAGCAGCATAACAACACAAACAGTAGTAAATGGAAAGAGTAGCACATTGCATTCCAAGCAAGGAGAATGACGCAGACCACATGGAGCTTTGGAGCTTCATGGAAAGATCCAAAACGTGACTCAAAAACCCAAACAATGCCCAACACAAACCATATGGCGAAGAAAAGCTCAAGTCGCCATTTATTCATCAAGTGTGACATCCTGTACAATACAGTGCAAACTCAAATTTCAACCACAACAAGGTTGCATGGAGTAAAATGACTATGGAAGTTATTCCAGACAATATAATACAAACAGATTTTACAATCTTTTTTTCAGCTCCTACTTGGTACTGTTTATTATTAGATTATGTTTTTTCGTTAACTTGAAATTACATTTTAATAGAAAAAAGAAGTTGGTAACACTTGTATATTAGGTTTTTCATTTTTCACATGATTTATATCCATAACTAGATAGAAAGAATGCACTAAACTAATATTCTACACTTTTAGAAGTAAATGCATCGAACTGATCGCAGTGAAAAAGGTGTATGAGGGTATTTGATTCTTTTAAGGGGAAAAATTAAAATCACGATAACTTTATGATTACTTGACACTAGGTATTTTCCTATCTTCAACAATCCATTGTGAATACACTAACAATAAATTTGACTGAAAGAAGGTTGAAGTGCATAGTATACCTGGTTTCTTCATTGTTTCTCTGGTGTTCAATATCAGAAAGGTTCTGAGCATTTCCTTGTGTCAGATAAATAAGTAGCCGGAGATTAAGAACACAGCCAATATCATAACCAGAAATCCATATCCTCATAGGCCAAATAGGCCTCTCCCTCTCAAAAATGGCCAAAGTGAATGTTATAATGGTTATCTGGACAACCAAGGTAATAAACTCCAGCATCATCCAAGTGCTAGAATTGAAAAGGTTGGAGCCAAGATTAGAGCTTGATCCATTTTGGTAATGAAAAACTCTTCTTAAAAAGTTAAACCATCTAGCTCTAGATATTCTCATGGCCATCCGAACTAAAAAAGAAGGGGTGTCACGTGTGGCAGAATTTGAAGAAAATGTAACAATGCTATACTCTCTAGAGTTCAATGGAAATGTTCTCTTTTGCCTGTGTGTTGAGAAGTATATCAGAGATAATGTAATTTGCCTCCTCACCCTTTGTCCATTTAACAGTATACTCTACCAACTAAAAGGTTTCTGGTTACCATTTTTAACTTGAAAATAATTTCTAGCTGTTTTAGATATATGGAAATGTATGATATTTCTAGAACAATTTCCATTTTGATTGTATTTATTTAAGTCATATTTTAATACGTCTTATTATATATTTGTTGAACATATTAATTATGGATCGTTTCCTTTTTAAATATCGATTTTATATTATGTAAGAAGATTTTTAATTAATTGAAAATATAAAGATGTGTTTAATACAATATTTTTTTTCATAGACTACATATATTTTTCATGAGAGATAATTTTGTTCGAATATTATTATGAATAATAAAATTTTTCTTCTAATATTTAATATAATTATATTACAAAACTCAAATTTAAGATCTCTTAATTAAAAATAATCACATGTCTCAATTCATCTATGTACTAATAAGTGATTTTAAATTGAATGTTTGATAAAACTTTTAACTTGCAAAAATAAAAACACACCCAAAAAAGACAGATTTAGTTTATACTAATACACATTGTAATCATAGATCAAATTCCAATAAGCCCGTTGGATCTAATATAGCAAAGAAATACTAAAATACCAAGGTACAACAGAAAAAAACAAAATTCCAATATCAACCAAGAATAAGATCAAGCAATTCACGCATGTCAAGGCCTTTTTTTTTGTTTAATATTATGATGTTATTTTATTTATTTATAATAATTAAAGACAATATAAAAATTTTACAAACATTGACGCACACTCATTTCAATCCATTAAAGTAAATGCCGTTGGTATTAAGGCGTTAATATAATCCTTAATCCTTGTTTGTTCCTCCTCCTTGTTGAAAATAAAAAAGAATAATAGTAAAACAAATCCCTGACACATGGTGTTTACAACTACGAGGAGTAGGATCCCAAGGCCAAGGACAGAACAGTAAAAACAGCGCCAAACAATAAAAACCAAAGCAAAGCCACTCACACTCGTTGGTTGGTTTATTTTGTTTCTCCTCCTCCTTCTTCTCCTTGGTTCCCTCTTGAGTTCTCCCAGCACCAGCACCACCACACAAACCAAACCCACATCCACACTCCACCCGGGTCAATGACCCAGAGCAGAAAGCCCAGCAAGCCCAACCCGCAAGCCTACGAAGCCCACGAAGCCCAAGAGAAGCACCCTTCTTCGTTCTCCAGCTCCGGCATGAAACTCATCGTCCCCCTTCAGGGTGTGGTTCAGGGCCGCGGAGGCCTTCTCCTCGGGACTCTCGTCCCCTGCGCGCTCTTCTACTTCCTCCAGCTCTACCTCAAACGACGCCGTTCCAACTTCTCCCCTCCCTCCCCCTCCGAATCCACCCTCCAACGCACCTCCTCCCGTTCCAATTTGTCGACACGTGGCTCCATTTCCCGCGTCCGGGTCTCCAAGCTCGCCACCCAGATTTCCAGACCCGACGAGTCGCTCTATTACGTCGGGTTGGAGAGGGTTTCGCGAGATCCCTACGACGCGTTGGAGAATCCCAATGGGATTATTCAGTTGGGCTTGTCGGATAACAAGGTTGGTTGGTTCGGTTGTTTCGGTTTTTAGCATTGGTTCTTGGTGGTTTTGTGTGTATGTGTTGTTAATGATGATCTTGTTATTCGTTGAGATGGGTGTAGCTGTGCTTGGATTTGATAGGGGAATGGGTGGCACGGAACTTGGAAGGGTCCATCGGTGGTGGTGTTGGTCTGGGAATCAATGGGATTGTGCCGTATCAGACGTTTGATGGGGTCATGGAATTGAAAATGGTAAGAGCTTTTCTGCTTTAGTTTAGTAGTGTAGTGTAGTGTAGTGTGTGTTGGTGGTAATTAATGCTACTGGTGCCGCTTCTTGTGATGTTCTGTTTGGGACAACCATGGCCCAATTTTTTTTATCGGCAAATGTTAGTTTTTTGTTAGAAATGTCAGTTGGAGTGATTCAAACCCGCAACCTCTCCCTTTTCCCTTCTCCCTTCACCCTTCCCCAACCACTGAGCCAACTTTATATCTCCAAACAACTTTTTGACTACCATGGTCCAAGTGACATGTAACCGAGATTTATTAATTCTTTCTTTTAAATTGAAATATATATATATATATAAACTTGTTTATGTGTAAAGTTGAGATTGGTAGGGACCATGGACCCATGAAATAATTTATTGAAATGGGGGGAATGAAGGAGTGGAGTGTCTCGATTAACTTGTTTTAAGGGGAAGTTGCATGTGTGATGAAAATAATGTGCATTCTCATTTTGTGTTGTTGTTTACTTTTTGGGTGTTGGTTTTTAGTAGTTTTGTTGTGACTTGTGACTTGTGTGTGAAGCACCATTGGTGTTTGAAAGATTGGAATCGGTCACACTAGCTCTGTAAGATGGAAATTATTATTTTTGTTTCTTAAAAATGAAAATGTCAATCTATTTAGTCCCTTTCAGAGACTAAATTGACAGCAAAAGACTAATGTGACTGATCATAAACCTTCCGAGGATGAAATTGGTGTTTTATGCTATTTGTCATTGTTATTTTTACTATGTATAATGGAAATGCAAGCATTTAGGTTGAACAGGAGTGTGAGACAGGTGGTATAGTGTGATGTGAACCTATTATTCCAAAAGTTAAAACTTAAAATTGTTAGGCAAAGATATATTAGCAATGTTTTATAGCATTTCAAACTCAATCCCTTGCTCAAGAGCTTTTTACCTAGGAGTTTGAATAATGCACAGGCTTACTTATGCCTGATTTTGATTTCAACTTCTTTTTAAAGAAGTATGGAGGCAATAAGGATAGAACTCTAGACCACTTGTTCAAAGAGACTCTGATACTATGTCACGACCAATCATTCCAAAAGTTTAATTTGTTAGATGTTGGAATACCAATGGCCTTAAAGCATTTCTAACATAATGAAGGATTGAAATTGAAAATATTCTAATGACATTACACCCGTCTTGGAGCTGGTGCCAGTTAAGATACAAGCTTGTTAGCCTATATAGGTTTTAATTTAATTATTATTTAGTGTATTTTGCTACTCAATACTCAATATTTTGAATGAAGAACTTGAGCTTTTAGTATCTGTTTGAGTTTGAACACACAAACCTGAAGATTTAATTGAAAGCATTCTGGAATTAATCCAGAATTTATAGTGCAGATTACAGAACACTAATGCTGGCATAAACTCTAACAAGGAGTCTCTTTCTTCTAACAAACTTGAGTAATAAAACATGTCTTATGGCTGTCCTACAGTTACTAAACACACATTACTGCCACACAACACATCACATAACTGTCATCAGAATCATTACATTTCAAAATTCTCTCTTTTAGACACATAATAATTATCTGCTTTTGAAAATAATTACCTTTTTTCATAGTGCTAACAAGCATTGTGGTTTTAATTAGAATTATTTGTTGTTTTTAAGGTTAAAATTTAGATGTTGTCCTTTGTTGGTTATTTGGTAATATTTGATAGTGGACTTGTCCATTAATTGGCTAATGTTCTTTTATACTCTGTACTATGATATGTTCAAATTTAGTTCATTCAAGTCATGCTGTTGTTTTATTTATCTGTTAAACTTTTGTATCGCGTTGGTTTTGCAGGCTTTGTCAGATTTTATGCATCAGGTGATTGGGGGATCAGTGAAATTTGACCCATCTAACATGGTACTAACAGCTGGAGCAACTCCTGCAATTGAGATATTGTCCTTCTGTTTGGCAGACCATGGAAATGCATTCCTTGTCCCTACACCATATTATCCTGGGTAATCAATGGAACTTTCTTGAGCTTGTGTTTCTAATTTATTGTGCTAATTTTAAAAGCTAATTTAAAAGGAACTATGCAGCTTTGACAGAGATGTAAGATGGCGTTCTGGGGTAGACCTAATACCTGTTCACTGTCGCAGTACTGATAATTTTGATTTAAATATCACTGCTCTTGAACAAGCATTTAGTCATGCAAGAAAACGAGGAGTTAAAGTTCGTGGAATTCTAATTTCCAACCCTTCAAATCCTGTTGGCAATATGATGACACAAGACATGCTTTACAGTCTTCTAGAATTTGCTGAAGAGAAAAATATTCATATCATTGCTGATGAAGTATTTGCAGGCTCAACATATGGAAGTGAGAAGTTTGTGAGTGTAGCTGAAATTCTTGATTCAGATTATATAGACAAGAGCCGAGTTCATATAATATATGGTCTGTCAAAAGATCTCTCGCTGGCTGGCTTTAGAGTCGGGGTTATATGTTCATTCAATGAGAGTGTTATGGCTGCTGCCAAGAAGTTGAGTAGATTTTCCTCTATATCTGCTCCAACCCAGAGGTTAGTTACTTCAATGCTTTCAGATAAAAGATTTATCCGAGAGTACTTTGAAACCAACCGGAAAAGAATACGACAAGTGCACGATGAATTTGTGGGTTGTTTAAGTAAACTAGGAATCAAGTGTGCCAAGAGCAGTGCTGGTATGTACTGTTGGGCTGATATGAGTGGATTAATCCGACCTTATAGTGAGAAAGGAGAAATTGAATTATGGGAGAAGTTTTTGAGTGTTGCTAAGATCAATATAACTCCTGGGTCAGCCTGTCATTGCATAGAACCAGGATGGTTTAGGATTTGTTTTACCACTATAACATTAGAGGAGATCCCTCTGGTAATTGAACGAATTAGGAGAGTTGTTGAAAGTTGTAATTCTTCTAGTTGAAGTTCTATTGTTTCATTGACATTTACAGTTAATGCCTGATGTTGCAGTCAGAAGTTGCTGTTTAGAAATTTTGGAAAGGAATGTATACATCCCTAGTTATCAAGTGCAGTTGTCTTGCGGAATCCAAAATTTTGCAGGAGAAATACTCTTATAATGCAAAGTCTCAACAGAGTAAACTCAGTTTGCAATTAAGAGTTTAGTTTAAAATGAATTTTGGTGTAATTGCTTCTTTAATTTATTCTTTAACAAATAACAAAGAATATGATACAATAAAACATTTACAACTAACTAAATAAACTTATAAAAAAAAAGTTAATAAGATTAAGAGAAAATAAATTGGTATAGTAATTTTGTAAACATTTACTTACACAAGTTTATATGTAAACCTTGTGGGTTAGGGCTCATTTACTTCAAGCTTAATAAGCTTACATCTCTTAATAAATTTTTGTAAACATTAAATTACATTAATCCAAATAATGATTGAAAGTTTTTATTTTGATATATAAAGATTGAAAGTTTTCATTAGGGATATCAAGTTTATAATTTAAAAATTGATACTTCATTTCATAAAAAATAATTGATACTTTATTAATCAACTTTATTTTAGCAGATACTACACTTCTAAAATATATTATGATGTACCTATGAATGTTTTATTCATCTAAAATTTGATATGTATAATAGTATCTACTAAAATTGATACTTCATTAATCAACTTTATTTTAACAGACATTAATATACTATTATATGATTCAACAGTTAGAATTGTTAAATTTGTAAATTATAAAAAAATGTTACATCAAGAAAGGTGTCTTTAAGGTGAGTACGTCCCTTCCTGAAGCATACACTCGTGCAGAGGAGCAATAAATAAAAATTCTCTAGCATGAATGAATTGGTTCAGTTTTCTACCTTAACGACAAAAAAAAAAGAATGATCAAATTCTATTGAATCTGACATATATTCATCATCTAGGAAAACTTTGCCAAGTAAAAAAGTGGAAGGTGTTGTTCCTGTGGCTATGATTGCACGGATTGAAGAGATGTGGAAGACAAACTTGCTAAATTTATTTGCTATGATTGCACGGTTTTGAGTTGTGTTGAGTGCGTTGTGAAAATGCGTGCCTTGGAGTAATTTGTTTTAAAACTCTTTCACCTGTTACTCTGTTAGTATTTTAATTTGTTTTGCATTACAGTAGAAAACATAAAAGATTGAAACCAGTATAGTATTATAGTAGAAATTAGATTAGAAGATTTGAAAATTCATAGTAACTATTGCCATGGGCAAGTTTAGCAAGATTGAATGCCTTTTGTAAAGACTTCAATTTAAACGAGAATATTTTTAGGAATTAGTTTTCGATGAAAGTATTTTTTTAAAACTTTTATTCTTTTAAGCTAATCAACCCACATTGAATCTTTATATAAGGTATTTAATAGCATGGTTGGCTCACTTTTTAAGTTCAATATAGAAAAATGTCTCGAGTAAAATTTTGAAATACATATTTACACTCTACAGGTTCTTTCGAAAACAATAAGCATATTCCATTTAAACACTTACCTTTTATTTCAAATCTCAATATCCAAATATTTCTCGAGTTTGGAACAAGCATCAAACCAGATTTAATAAGCCAAGGACAATTTCTCCTTTTTCTTGGCAATAATAAAGATGCCTATTCTGTTGTGAAACTAGAATTTGTTCTCCAAATATTTTTCTTTTCTAAGTCTAAATTTTCTTACATATTTTACAAGGAAATATGCTTTGGCGATAAGGTGTCATCCTATCATTGACAATTTGAATTGCAACATCGGCAATGATTTGGACTATTCAGTGAATGTAGATTTCCAACCACAGTGCTAATTGGTTAAGCATCAGAACTTGGATGCATTCAAAACTTTGCAATATGAACCTGAACTTCTATATAGAGCCTTGATCAGTCATGGCTTGAACAATGGTTAGAAAGGCAGAGATGATTGCTCCATGTACCAGAGCTTTGACATAGCAAGCATACAAATATTAACTAGGGCTGTATATTTAGATGAATGGTCATTCAAACAAATCCATTGCAAGGAAACTACACTCACAAGAATCTACAGTTGCTATTACAATGACATGTAACACAAGAATGCATTTTACTTTTTTTTTGGATTAACGGTTAATACAAGGATGGTTAATACTTAATATAGGTGCTCTAAGTTTCTTTTTATATTAGAAAAAACATTGCATTCACAAATGCTATCTTGTTCGTTGAAAAATAAACTTGGTCAAGATAGATCTTGTAGCTGAAGTGGCTGTAAGTATGATTTTCTTTGCAATTGCTCATAAGAATCGGTATCATGAATTCATTATCACTATAATTCTTTTAAATTAGCATACTCAATACTCAACATCAAGAGAGATCTTCAGAGAGGAAAATCATATATTTTGTATTGTGGTAGGACAGCAAAATGAAAGAGAAGAGGAGAACCAATCAATCAGGATGCATGCTGGGAGAGCAATAGTTTTGGAAAGTAAAGCATATAAAGTTAGTAGTTTTCATTATTGTTCTAATGTTACAGAAGAAAGCACTTACTCAGGGCTTTTCTATATTATAACCAAAAATAGTTGCTCTCTGATAAGTCTACCTACATAGTTTTTTTTTTTTTAATATGTAGAACTTTTGTTCTTATCTTATCTTACCTTAAATTTGGAATCATTCTTTGAATTCTTTTTTTTATTCCATTTTTTTAGTCATTGAATATTCAATTCACAATTAGAGATGAAACGGAAGGACTTTATTTTTTAATCCCTATCGAAATTTACAATAGTAGCGGGGTAAAAACAGCAAATTTGAAGACAGAAGTTGTTATAAAACAGTATGTGGCTGATGCTTACTGAAACGTGGAAGAAAATTTATTAATTAAACATGAGTAACTCACAATTTCCACATCAGCTATCTTTCAAATTTCATCTGGCACCAGTCATATAACATTCTTAATGTGACCCCCACCCCCCCCTCCAAAAAAAAAAAAAAAAAAGAAATAAACACGCATTATAATTCTTAAAAGGCACACTTATGATTTGTAAGAGCAATCGATTCAGAAAACTACTTGCAATTTACATTCAAAGTCCTCTGGTGACCAGTGTATCAAACTGCATTCGTGATTCAGTTCAAGTTCTCCAGCCACAACCTGCAAGCAAGGAGAGCAGAAGATTAAAGAAAGGTCCATCCAAATGTCACGCCTAATGTTTGGTGTTGAAATTGAATCTGCCATAAGTTGAACAGAAGATCAATTAACGTGGATAAAATTTGCATTTTCATCATGGCAGTATTAGAAATGAAAGTGGTTGTACACCACCAGCACCACAATGATTAATGACACTGTTGTTTTGGTTATGGTGGGATCATGTGTACACTATACATAGGAAAAATAAAGTAAAAATCTCATCCCTCCAGCACCGGCAGCCATTGAAGGAGCAATGAGAACACTAGCTTTCCTCAGAATCTGAACTGCCTCAGGGGTAAAAGGCATGTTTGAACCTGTGATTCAAAATAAACAAGTAGCTTCCATAAGTATATATGAGGAAGAAAAGTAGGAAAAAAACAATATTGCATCCTACAATACCTTCTACTAGTATACGACAACCTGAATTAACCAAAAACCAATAAAGGCATCAGATTGATCAATTTCATTCTGTGAAGCACAAGCAAATGCAACATCACACCTTTCATTCCACGGTTTTGCTTCATCATAATATCTGGACCGAGCATAGGTCTTTGAATAGTCTCTACATATTGTCAATTTATGAACAAGGACAGTGAAATTATACATAATAGCAAGCATAAAGCATAAACAGACAACAAACATGATACACAAACCGTAAACTTCTTTGTTGAGCTTTGATGCCTCTCAAAAATGACATTTTCATGTAGTCAAATCCATCCTCATTAACCAAATATCCTCTAGAATCTGTCAAATGCTTTTGTTAAAAACAAAAAACTCCTTAAAAGGACGAGGATACACAACGGTACTCGGAATGATATGAGAATCCTAGATTCAATTAGTACTATTCTTAAAAACTCATGAAATAACAAAGCACAAGTTTTCATTCTTTCTAGAATAAAAGAATACACACTGCATCTGGGAAGATTGCAGTAGCTCCCCTCCCCCCCCCCCCCCCCCCCCCGGTAATTCATAAAAACTAAAATTACCTGATGCTGAAATTGGAAGAGCACCATAAGCAATTAGCTTCTGTAAGACATACATTGCGATATTTAGTACATCTAAAGTCTAATGAATCCATTAGAAAGGTTGTTTACAATTGTAATTATATTTTTAGTTGGTAGGCATTATTAGGAATTCAGCACTAGTCTATATGGACTTCACAAATCCAGGTTCTACCTTCCCTTCCTTTTCTCTATTTGTCTCTACTGAGTACTAAACAAAGATTTTTCTTTCCTGGCTTGCCATTTGATTAATATGCTTTTATTTTCTACCTTCGTGTTGATTCACATCCTCGTTTTCAGACATATCTTGAAATCATTACATGCTCAACATTTATTTCTTACTCAATCTCATGTACTTGCTATGCTACTTTCTTTTCTGTTTTACACTGACAGACGACACCATTTGATCATGTCATTATTTGATCCTATTTTCTCTTAAGTAAAGCTCTAAACCATTTACTAGCACAACATTTTGTCTACATCACCATAGAGTGTACTACCTCTGTTCCTATATATATATATATATATATATATATATATAAAAACTAATTCACATTCTTTAATAAAGTTAGAATTGTTTGCAATTTGTGTAGTTTTTCCTGAAGTGTCCTTAATTACATTCTATCTAATTAATTAATGTGTGTTGGTATTCTTCTCCAATTGTTATAAGAAAGAAAATGTATTCATCTTTTTTAATTCATAGCAATTTATTGTAAAGTAATTAAGTGTATTAGTCTAAAAATAATTAATATAAAAGATAACTTAAAAAAATCTTATAAAAAAGGATAAATAAATTTTAAAAAGAGTCTTGTACTCAGGGATTGAGATAATATTTCTTAACATGAATACTAGATTTTTGTTTCCCTTCTCCACTCTTAATAGTGTCAATTTGTTAATCTTAGCGAGCACTTACAACAAGCCTTCAAAGAATGGAGAACATGGCGAAACACAGACATTCATATCAATTTCAAGAAATGAAAGATTGCATGCGGAGGACAGTTGGTGAACATCATTTATAGTGAGAAACAAACTAAGACTTGGAGTTGAAAACACAAATTTGTAACCATCAACATTAGAGAGGGAAAGGTAAAAATGATCTAGGTTGTAATTGTTAATTCAAAGGACATTAGCATATTTATGCAAAGAACATTCTTTAAGGACCGAAGAATTCAACGAGACTGTGCTTGAAAAAGGCTCAGCACAGTCTTGTGATTCTATTATGGTACAGGGCGGTCGTACAAAATCTAAAACGTTGTAACGAGGAAACATAGTTTTTGAGTGTTACCAAGATCAATATAACTCCTAGGTCAGCCTGCCATTGCATAGAACCATGATGGTTTCACATTTATTTTACCACTATAACATTAGAGGAGATTCCTCTGGTTATTGAAAGAAATAGGAGAGTTATTGAGCATTGTAATTCTTCTAGTTGAAGTTTCATTGTTTCATTGACATATTATCTGTCTTTGGAGGGGAAACAATTTAGATATGAATTTCATAATTTTATGGATTTTCAGCCTTGCCTTGATAAAAAATAAACTTTCAACTTCCCTATATCAAAAGTGGGTTCAGTTTCAAATAAAATTTGAAAAGTACATTATTATCACACAACTGGGGCCAAAAAACCCAAGAACTGTAGTAGCTGAAAATACTGGGTCAAATACTAATTTGGTCAAACGTTGCAAATTATTAGGTATTCTTGATTATTTCAAATATAAAACAGGGTATAGTTTGATTAAAAACAAGTTTCCCAATTTGTTCATTGCACGGCTATAAATGATCAAATACTTGAATAGAAATTTTGATTAATAATACTCATTTTTCAAATGAACAGAAACATGTAAACCTATTCATTTTTTGTCCCACTTGAATCCGCCTATCACCACCACATGGGTGCAACATCGGTCTAATGCCTTGAGAACCTCTTTTCATAGATCTCAGGACATGTCTTGCCCTTCAAAAGAAATAAAAATCATAAGATGTCTTTAATTTCTCTTCTTCTTTCACTTAAACATTTCTTTTGGCTATTAATTACTAACATTACATTGGTTGGAGTGAAACTAAATTATGATCTTTTAAATAATATTTTAAATGTGAGTTTCCTGGAAAAAAAAAGTATAATTAAGAAGATTAATTTAACTAAATTTTTCGATAAAAATTAGTTATCAATAAAAGTAAGTAACATGATAATTTTAAAAAATGCCTTAATTAAACAAAGAGAAAAAAAGAAAAAAATAGTGAAACTTTGAATAAAGTTGTGGGTCATCTTTATTTTGATTAACTACACAAGAGTGACCAAATAAAGAGAAAGAGTATGATTCTTTTAAAGAACCATATAGAAGAGATAGAATTGAGAAGGTGGGGTACAATCTTCCTATCTATTCCTACGTAAGTTACAGAGTAAAAAAATACAAATAGTTGCTTGGCCAATGATGTTTAGTAGGGCCTAAGAGTTATAAATATTGAAAAAGGGGGTGACATTTATTGGAAACTTGAACTAATCGGACCACTTGTTATTTGCAAGCCTGTGAGCTGTGTCTGCTAGTAAAAGGAAGATCCAGAAAAAGAAGAAAAGATAGCAAAGGAAACTAAAAAATAACAACGGATACGAACAAGTTGAGGGATAAAAAATGAATTTTGTCCTCTTTAGATGTTTTTGTATAATTAAATCAAATAATTGATTAGGGCCCAAATGCCTTAACAATATTATTGCATATGGGGGTGATTACCCCATTTGCTCCTTCATAATTTGTCTTTTCAATTAACTTCTTTTGATAAATAAGTAATTAGAAGCTTTCGAAGAATCAACATATATAGCAGAGGAAAAAGTATATATTCATCAACTAGGTGATAATAAAACATAAGCAATGTTCCAACTTCCAAGAATACAGAACACAGTTATACTGATCAAGATCACTCGCAACAAAAGAAGGAACAACACTAGTTTTCACAAAATCCTAAAAATAAAATTAAAGGGGTAAAGAGGCGAATGATTAAGTTACATTAGTTTTCTTTTTTTTATTGAGTTTAGGGTGTCCTAAAGCTTCTTACAAACAAAGTCTCTTTCTATTTCCTTTTTTTTTATTGCCCTGTTATGATTTAATTTGTAACTTTGTTCATAGATCTAAAGGTCTTATCTCGACTCTCTATCAGTGCTAGAGTGGCTTGATTGGACACTGAACAAAATTTCTTTCCTAGCCAATAAAATTATGTTTTAATTAATCCTTCTCTCTATTGCTAACTTCCCATCACACATCCCAATGTCCACTTCAAGAGTTATAATTAAGGTACGTATGAGAAAATTAAACCCAATTTTTTTATTAGATTTATTTGAAAGTTACATATGTTTTGTATTTATGCTAGTTAATTTTAAAAGTTACGAAAAACTAAGAGCGTGAAAACAATGGGGGCTGACTATCCTAGATACAAAAGGTATTGACTTTCAAATATATCTAATAAAAAGATTGGGTTTAATTTTCTCCAACCCAACTGATAACACTCTTGTGTTTGGATGTGTGATAGGAAAAAAGAAGGTTTAGAACATAATTTTATTGACGAAGAAAGAACAAACAATTGCAAAAAACTAAAGGTACCAAAAAATACAGCAAAAAGTATTAAAATAAGCATAGAGTACGCGAATTTTAATCTTAGTACATTTAACCGCTTAACTAATTACTTGACTCTTGCAAGTTTTGCCAATTGACTTGAAGTTGAATCATCAATATCCTTGGACCTCTGATTTTAAAAAGTGAAGGAAAAAAAGAAGAAGAAGCTATTGCAATCTGCATGTGTTAATGAACATTCCCATTTAATGAGAACCTATTAATTTAATATTCAGATTAATGAAATTTAACATTAAACTAAATATTATCAACCATAATAATTAACATAACTCCTAAAATAAGTGAAAATTTTAATAAAGATATATAGATAGGATTAATTTTTTTATATTATCATCCAACTATAAATTGTAAAGTGATAAGATTGTTACTTTTTTAATAATTATTAAATTCTTCAAAAAAATAATTATTTAAAAATTAAAATAAAATATTTTTAATTATTAATTGACAGTGTAAAGATATTTATCATCCAAAGATATTTTTAAATAATTATTTAAAAATTAATCTATACATCTTAAATTTTAATAATTCAACTATTGAATATTTTGAAATTTTGATACTATATTCAATATAATTTTTGCTAGAGAGAATTTAAGTGAGTGAAAATAATGTCTCCATTTAAGGCAAGAAAAACCTTAATGTACATTTAAACAACATTTATAAAGAGCGTACATTTTTATCTCATGCTAAAGATACAAATAAAAATTTGAACTTATGGCTCCACTCAACAAATTTCTAGGATTTAATACTCAATATACTTATCGACATAGTTCAATAAGTAATACAACACGGTATAAAATTTAGTTCTTATATAATCCCTCCTCTTAATCGAGGAAACAATCAGATTGACAAAATGTCACCTCCAGATTCCCCCATTGAGATGTAAAAAAAAAAAAGTATTCAAGTATAAATTTCAGTTTCCTAAATTTTTTTTATAAATTTCAATAATAATATAGGACCCGTTCCACTCTGAGTATTTAATGAATTTAACGCCATCAAGATATAATTAGTAGTAGTTTATTACTCCCCACATGAACAGCAAAGAGCTGAATCTGGCACTATTGGTACAGCCACAAAAACCAACATTAATAAATTGATTAAACCCCACTAAGTAGCAGTTGATGATAAAATTAATTATGACAGAAACTGTAGGAATATATTCACATGATTATGAACGGTATATGAATCATGAAAACCCATGCATTTTTACTCAAAATGCATATACATTTACATTCATATACAGACCCGGGTTAGAAGCAAATTACCAAACCTCAAGGATCTGAACTTACCTCAATTTAACTACCTAAAACCAACCACCATAAAATCCAGAGAGAGAGACAAAATTAGAACCCTCATTAAGCAGCAGAAAAAGCTCATGATCAAGGTTTTAAATTATAGTCGCAGTTATAGCTCCATCCCGATCCTTGATGTTGCAAGAAATTGTAAAAATTTGCAAGGACCGAAATTGTAGTCACGGACCATTTTTTAAAACCTTGATCATAATGTTTAAAATAAAAAAAGAAAAGAAAAAGAAAGATCAATGAAGAAACCCATATCCTTTACTTGGGCTTGTGCAAGCTTAACAAGCCATTAAAGTTGGTACATTCAAACAATGCCTTAGCTGTCATTTCCCTCTCAAACCTCCAAACATAGTTCAGCCCCACAAGCAGCTCAGTGATGGTAGCTTCTGTCTTCTCCTTGTTTGCAAAGAACAAAGTCTGCAACAACAATACATTGGTCTTTGGCACCAAGTTCTGATGCTCATAGCTCCTCTCACTCTGCCACTTGATCATGTTATGCGCCAAAGGTCCCAACCACCCCAATATCTTCCCCAATGCATCCCTCCACTCCCCAGCCAGCACGTGATCATCACATGCTGAAAACCCCACCCCTCTCAACCTTCCCCTCAAACATGACCTTATGCTACTTGGCAACATCCCATACAAATCATCCCTAGCTTCCACCCCAACCAACTGGGGTGACTTTATCATCTTCTCCAACACCATCACCAAGTTTGCATAGTGCAAAGCCAAAGCTGAAGCACCCAAAGTATCACCATCACCTTTCAACTTCAACACCTTGCAATTAGACTCAAAAAACCCACTTCCCAAATCCTCATTTTCTTCACCAAGTTTTGATCTTTTCAACGGCCCAGATACAGAAGAGCAAGAATTGGAAATAGGGTTTTGATGATCAGAGGGATAAACGGAAGACAAACTACGCGACAAAAAGGGAACATTACTGTGTCCGATTCCGAAGACAACCTTAATCCTTGCTAAGACGGTGAAAACGAACCTTGCCAACAGCAAAACAACCCCATCGAATTTTTTGTTCCATAATGAACGTTCCTTCAGGTTCTTCACCTCTTGCTTCTGCCATAAGATCTTTTGCTGAAGATCGTTGAGTTTCTTGTGCTGCTCGGTGGTGGTGTCAGCGTTGAGATGCGCTTTTTTGAACGCGCTTTCGAGGAACGTGAGCGCATCGATTTCTTTGTGGAGCGTTGCCGTGAGGGTCACGTAATGTTGCAATTTTCTGTGTTTGGTTTCGATGTCTTTGGGGGCAGTGAGGGTCCACTCGTGCGGGTCGAGGCCCGAGTTGGCGAACTCGGTGAAGACTCGGAAGAAGGATCGGAGATTGGGGTCGTGGCAGTTGTGGCTGAGTCGTGAGACCGAGTCGGCGACGAGTCGGAGCGAGTCAGCGAACTCGGCCACGGCGAGGCTTAGGAGAAACGACTCGTCGTTTGAGATGAGCTTGCGCACGCCTTCGAGGGAGACGGCGTCGTTTCGGAGGCGGACGACGTTGGCGTCGGAGAGGGACTGCCAGAGGTGGAGGAGCTTCGACATCACGTTCGCGATCTCGAAGGACAAAACGGCAACGCGTTTTGGCTTCGACGAGGAAAACGACGGTTTCTTCGTGAGGCTGTGCGACAGCGCCGTTTTGACCTTAATGAGCCAGGTTTCGAGGGCCATGGAAAATTTGGATTTTGGTTTGATGGGGTTGGAAGAGATTGAATTTGGTGAAATGGGTCGTAGCCTTTTCTTAGTGGGTGTGTGGGTTTCGGTGGTTTGAGGTTGAGTTAGGTGGCGAGCACTATGTGTTTGAGAATATTCATGAAACAGAAAGAGAGAAATAATTAATAGATTGGTAGTAGTGTGATTGTGTTAGTCTTAAGAGTGGGGAGGATAAAGGAGAGTGTGATATTAGAATGTGTGAGAAGAAGACGTAATTAGAAAGAGAGGGGTGATAGTTAAGTGTGGTTAAAGTATTTAAAGTTTAGACCCACATGCAGTTTGCAGTGGCTGAGTGTGGTAGATTGTGGCGTCAGAGGGTTGGTTTATTGTCAATTCTGATTAGGATTCAGTCGCTCCAAAAGCGCGTAGAAGCTTCACTCATGATGAATGAAGCTGTTTGCTTTGTTATAGTGTTTGTTTAGGGTGTGGGGAATGGGGTTTATGCACTTTGGTTTTTTATATTTATTTAACTTTTCGGGTTTAGAAAAGCTTCTGGCAGGTGTATTATTGATTTCTCAGTTGGTAAAAGAGACCTTTTCTATTATGTTCGTATTTACAGAAACGCTTTTTCTTAGATGCTGCTGCCATATATTTGATGAGGATAGAGGGTCATGTAATTATTAGCTCTTTATTTATTTTTTTTGAAATTTTTATAGATTTTGTTCATACTGATTTGTTTGTTTTGTTCCTGTGATTAATTAACTGCCTTAATTAAAAATTTCATTTCTCAATAGACTCCCTCATATGCACGACGCAGAACTAAGCATACCGAAGTAAAAATGGGGGAAAAATTAAAGAAAGTAAAAGAAAACTTGACTGTTCAGTGATATCGTAAGTTAGACATGTTATGATGATTAATAGAATGCGCTCAAGTATGTGGCTAAATAATTTCAGTCTTGTTCCAAAGGTCCTTCATCAATTCCATTGACTGATATTTTGTAATCTAAATCTATACTGAAGTCCAAGGTTCATTCTATTTAGCAAATATAATATTATTCAATATTATGAAATCATCATGGAAAATAATTACATAGCCAATATATATGCACTTTAAATTCCACTATAATTTCACTATTTCTTAATTAATTTGGCGAACAAAGTATGAAATCTACGAAAGTTATATGTAGAATGTTTTGCGTTTGGAACACTGTTTGTATAGATCAAATTATTATATGGCAAACAAGTAATGTCAACTGTCAGAAAGCAATGCTTAGTAGTAGTGTGCATAATTGATCAAGTTTGACTTGGAATAGTTAATGAAGGTCATGAAGCAATAAAAACACAGATAGTGGCGTACGCCTAAAAGAATGATACATTCAGAATAGCATAGAGACATAGTGCAGATTTTTGGTGGTGGAAATATAAAGAAAACCTCTCCACTAGTTCACTCATTCACGTCACATGGCTAGTGGGAAGAGTGTGTGTTGGTTGGCCAGGTTGATGGAAATATTTCGGGGTCATCGAATGCTCTACAGATTTTTTCTATCTATAATAATGCATTTTTTTTTTATGTAATTTGGAGATCTTGGTCATTAAATTATGAGGGAAAGTCAATCTGCGCAAGCTCACAATATATAATGCATGTAAAATTAATTAGAGTGAAAGAACACTGAAGGGTGATGAAAAGAGGCAATTCTCAAATTAGAGGTTTTTATCGTTTTAACATTTTGCCTTGCCTTTAGCCAACCAATGGAAGGGTAGTGAAGGATTTCTATGTTGAGTTGTCGGAGAATGAATAGGCATCATGAGCACATTTTACATTGATATTGATGCCTTAATTTTGAGAAAGCATATATGGTCATGCATTCCCTCCCTCTTTTGTTTTAACATAGAGTACGTGAATAAATTTTCTCTTCTGGTCCAAGAAAGACAGCCTGCTAGTACTTTTATTTTATCCAATTCACTCACCCTTCTGCACATGGACAAAGATAAACAATATTAGCTAGTAAAAATAAAAGAGCCTTACATGCATAACTGGGATATCGAAAATGTTTGTTTATTTGTAGACAATTAGTTTTCCTTTTAATTTTGGTACATAAAAATTTAGATTAAGGGAAGGTTCGTTTCCATGCAAGGTTAGGAAGAAAAATTCATAAAAACGTTTTTAATAAGATTACATATAGCCTATTAATGTACAAGTTCTTCTCTATAATCTAAAATAAGTCCTTATTTTATATAAGCAAAAGACCAACCAAGTGAGTTACGTGTATTGATTTTCAACATCTATTTTATTTTTTTCTTTCTAGGCATGTAGCCTGTGGCCGGAAGCACAGGGATATGCAATGAAGAAACAACAAAGTTAACTTTGCTAAATCCCAGAGAAATACTGTAGTTTTCTTCAAGAAAATATTGGAAAAAGAAGCGTCCAAATTAAATCAATCTTTTGGCATTTCTCATTGACAGCAAGCTGGAATGTAACACATGCCATGTGAGGAAATGGCTATATATATGATCCCATTTTAATCCTAAGCTTTTAGTTTGTATATCATCACCTAGATAACTTAGTCAATCAGCATTCAATACAACAATAACGAATACTACAAGATAAGCGTTTGAAAAACAAAGAAGGCGGATTTAAATTTGTCTTTTTGTGTGTGTGCAATGAACCAGCACTCCATTTTGCAAAATCTAGGAAGATTAGATTCTTTACCGACCTAGCCAGCCAAGTACCCAAGTACATTTTGATGAAATTAACCAATGACATAAACATATATCAATCATATACAATTAGTGACACATTAACTATGAGCAGACCATATCTGACAATCCCCGCAAAAAGTGAAAGGGACGATCTATTCTTGAGTGGGGATCAACGAAGGGGAAGTAAGCAACGACGTACACTTCTTAGTCCTTATACATTTTTTTTTTCCATATATTTCATATACAATACAGTAATGTTATATTCTTAGTAGCTGGTTTTTGGGATCTGACAAACTTGACTAAAATACAATAAAATGACTTGTTACAATCATAGCCACATATATATTTGATTAAACAGAAGAAAAAAACACGAAATTTTTTAGCCATATTTGAAATGAGTACATTTACATTCAAGTTATGCTGGGTCTTATTGATTAGAGACTGTTTTTTGAGTCATATAAAAGATGGCAGTGTTGCTGTGCAGTACAAATTATATATTTGAATTTTTATGAAATTGCAAGCCAATCATTGCCTGTGCCTTAGTTATTTGTTAGAGTGGAAAACTATTTCCAATCATGTTTGATCAGATAAAACATTAAAATTCTTGTCTCAGTGAGTTCAATTTTCGTTTACCAAATGTTTGACCAAATACACAATATTACAATTTTTGTTTTTTTATATGCAATTTTTAAAATGTTGTGAATGATAATTTATATATTTAATTATAATTTCAATAATATTATTCTCACGAGCAAAAACTTTAGTCTCACAAAATTCTGAAAATAATTATAAATTATGTTTGAATTTACAATAAGTAAAGATGCACCAACCCCAACTTTAGTGGAATAACTTCCTTTGATTTTATTAACAATAGATATGTTTGAATTTTCTTCTACGCAATTTAGGAATTTATATCCCTATATCCTTGTATTGTTTTACATTTTACTATTTTTTCTCCACCTTATTGTTGGTAACATCTATCTATATCTATTTATTCATATCTATATTTATTTATCCATCTATATGTATATCAAGTGAAAATACTTATTGTTATAAGAAATAAGAATGTTAAATATGCCTGTAAAAAAATAAAGAATGATAAATATGAATGACCAAATCATATTTGAATAAATATAATTAAAAATAAATATATATATAACTTTTTTAAATAATCATGTAAGTATAATAATTATATTTCAATCTTAACTATGCATGTGTAATTGGATAATATAAATTTAGAGAGACTTACGCGTTTGATACGCCTTAAAAAATGTTGATATATATTATTGTATGCATACGTGTTATTTGAACACTTTGAAGAGTAATTCAAACTTTCAGTAACATACAAATATTATGCCGACCATTTTGAAGTTGAAATCACCTTAGTGCGTATTGGAAGTTTCTGTGTATAAGTGCATAACACTATGTTTTGCTTTTAGACTTTGCAATTAATCTAGCATATAACAGTGACCCAAACCAGCATATCAATGCACACACAACACAAAATTTGAAAATGGGAAGGGCTGTGTGTGCTGGTTGTTCAAATTCACAATCACACAAAAGGATGCTATGTTGCACCATATATACGACCGTCCTAATCTAATATTCCATGCGTGGGGCTATAACAACCATGCATGCTGCCTTCCTTGCACGCTGCCACGAAGACCACCAATGGATATTACTTAAGCAAGAAATGATGAGGGAGCAAAGTGCCTTTTTTTTGTGTGTGTTTAGGTCAAACTAGTTTATACATTAATTAAGTCTCTAATATTTATGCCATGCATAGGATATTATATATGGAATTTATTGAGTTTGCCATTATTTTAGGATTTGAAAGGGTAAAACATTGGTATATTAGTTATTGAAATAAATAAAAAATTAATAAGTATTTGAAAGTGGAATCTGTCAATCATATATGAAACAACTGAAAATTTTAAAAAATTATTTAGATTTTGTTTAGTTTGAGGAACTAATGTAACGACATCATTTATATATATATATATATATATATATATATATATATATATTAATTAGAGATCAAAATTTGGTTCACTTGGAGTTTATTTATACTTATTAAGAATATAATTTTTTTTTATAATTTTTGAATTTGTTTTAATAAGTTCAGAAAAACATGTTAAAACAACTTTATTTTAATTAACTCATTTAATCAATAATTTTTTTAAAAAATTTATAATATATAATAACCTCTTGCAATACACACTTATTGCTAAGTAGTAGTGTTTAATTAATTATATTATTTATCTAACAAATTTATTTTCTTATTGCGTAAGAAATGTGAAAAAGCCCACATTCTGCAATTAAAGGGGGTGATGATGTTGTATGATATATAGGGCACTTTAGGTCCTAAGAACATGGCATCTCTTGATCACTCTATTTTTCCAGAAGTAAAAAAGGAAACGGATGATGTCAGTGAGATGGGGACACCACTGAGAAATTCATACATGCACAATCAAAGCTCATATCAGTGTGAGAGCTGTGGAAAAATAAGAATTCCTAGCTGGAAGGTTTTTAAGCATTTCAACCACGCTTTCGGCACAATGAATTCTCACTGATTAGTGTCTCTTCGTGCTACAGAACAAAATTGGTTTATTAATTAGCTATTATCATTATATAGTTGGTTGGGAACTATATATAATATATTAATTTACCAATCAACTACTTTTTAGCATGTTCTTCAATAATTGTTCAATCCCAGTAGCTAGTAAAATATAATTCTTCAAGGATGTTATTTAATATCAAGTAAATTCTTCAAAGTATATTTGAACGACGATGATAAGAAAGTGAGTTGGTTACATTTACAAAGAATTGTTATTCTTCATACGTGCGGATTTCATGCAACTTTTCCCGTATTACTATAACTATAATAAATATAAAAAAGCTCTTGAAATTGTTTGATCTTTTTCAGCTTATTTTAAATACTAATTTGGAACAATTAAGTGATATTCATACATTGATTAAGCATGTCAATTTTGTTTAAGACCAAGGATATATGAAGAGTATACAAAATCTTAAAATTTCTGCCAAACTATAAAAAGTATTTGGAACTCATATATTGAAGTTGACCTATGTAACTTGTTTTTCTAGCCCTAATAATAGTCGAGCTCTTATGTGTTCACATTATATGTACATGTGATTCTTGCTATTGCATCTTTTATTTATGAGTTATTATATTGATTATATATTAATAATGAGATATCGATCGACATTTTATAGTATTGAAGTTAACTTTAAAATATTTAGTTGTATCAATTCCTTAATTCTGTACAAATATATTCAAAAGCTTCTTATTCTTTTTGGAATGTCTTGTATCCTTAGTTGAGAACTAGAGAATAATTAATTCATTGGAGAATTAAAATTCATTTAACAAACTAATCAACGATATAATTATATACACATGAATCTAAAATTTGAACTCCTAATCACATTAAGATGTATTAATCATATCACACTGGTTAACGATTGTTATTTATACAGGAATAATTAAGAAATTAAAATATTACAATTAGCTAATGCTTGGAGTATTAAAGGAATCTAATAAAAGCATACGGGAACTGTATTCTTGTTCATATCTGCTTCAGTAGGTTACTATTAAAATTCTGAAAAATAAATTAAAGCAAGCATATGATGATACTTTTAACTTCGATTTATGGGTCAAATTGAAACCTACCATTTAAGAGAAGTAAAATTGGAATCCACTGGCCGCAATGACTTTAGACTGGACCCATATGATAAAAGCATTTCAAAGGTGTTTTGAAGAAATGAAAGGCTCTCTTTTCATGTCAAACCAAATACTCATTTTTCCCTCTCTCTCTCTTTCTCTACATATATATGCGTGTGTGATGGTGACCTAAGTGTGCCTTATCGAGATCCCACTATGTAAATATGCTTTTAGAAGTTTAAGTTAAAAATGACCAAAGCATTATGTTATGTCGTGAGAAATTTTTTATAAAATAATAAAAACAAGAGAATGAAAATGGACTATATTTATTTTATTATTGGTCTGTTTTGTTTAGGGATTGATATAATAGAGGATATGCATGGCCATTTGAGAAACCTGTTATGAATTATGGCCTCTCATTTTATCAGAATTGAAGGAGTTCTGTTCCACTTTGGGTAGACATTCCTTTGAGAAAATGGTCCACAATTTAAAATAAAAATCAATAAGAAAAAAGATTGAATGAAGAAATTAAACATAGCAAATGAGACACATGATTCTCATCCAATTCTTCAATATCTATCTCTTTTCTTTTTTGTTTCTCCTTTGTCCCCACTGATGAACTATATTGCGCACGTGTGTCATCATCATTGGATATACGTGGTCGACCAAATTATTCAATCAGACCCACGTGCATGAACCCACACGCGGGACAATGGTAATTGGATAGCTTAACTATTGCCAGGTTCCTTTGAAGATATTTTAATTGTTTATTTAAATTTATTAAAATAGTACGGTTTTGGGTTATGCTGTCCTTTTATCGTTGGGCTTAAGTGTCTTTTTTCTTTTTCTAGAGGTTTGAAGAAAATGGCCGGGCATACATATATGTGCGATTCAAGTAGTTCATGGTTTATCTTATGGTATAGCATTGGACAAAGACATGAAAAAAAAAATACTAATAGTGTTGGTAATCGATCACAGCTTTGAATAGATCTTTAGAAAATTGTCATTGTTATGTTGAATATTTTTTCCATTATAAATAGGAAAGTGATCTAGAGACAATGACATACATGCTAATAGACACCTTCAGAAAGAAAGAGATAAATATGAATATGATGCGATAAAAAGAAACAGTCAAGAGAGATATGATGAATTTATATTATTAAGAGTATCTATATATAATTACTCTTTTTAAATATGGTGCATCGACATTACATGGTTATGTTTACGTGATAAAGATATTATTTTTAAACAATTAACATCATATATATGCGGTGTATAAAGGCTACTCTAACTTATATACGTGCTAGGATATGTAATAAAAATGCAAAAGGCTTCTCTACGCTAATTTTCAATTATAATATATATATATATATATATATATATATATATATATATATATTGGTATGTTGAAAAGAGCTCATTCACTTTATCTTTCATTAAATATTCATTAAGATTAGCGATCATTCTCTCTTGTAATGGTGAAAATGATTGTTTCTTGAATGGTTAAATAGTTTGACGCAGAACGGAATCATTTTTTTTTGCGGCATTTTATATATATTTCCCTTCTGACATAATTTGGTATATTTCCAGAAATCTAAATATTCTTTTAGACAAGTAGGGAAGGGTATAAATAATTTCTGAAAAGAGTTCCAGTAAAATAGTTCAAATTTGAGATACATCAAGTTTTAAACATACATACATAAATTAGCTGATACAAATTTAAGACAAAATAAAATAAGAAAATAAATAATGATTTTTTAGAATATAGATTAATAATAAAAAAGTACTTATTCTATTAAAAATATTAAATTTATTTAATACTTATTTAAAAATAATTACAATATTTGATAGAATACATTAAATACGATCCAACTAATATGTTTAATTAACAGCACACGTAAAATAATTATAATAATCAACACAAACAAAACCTTATCATGATCTAGTTATATGTAGAGACGCTTCTGAACGTCCTCATCATTGTGGCGTCAAATCCTCAAAGTGGGGTTACTGGTATGAACAAATATAAATACTTAATGTGGCAGTTATTCAATTCTTTTGAGAAGAATTGGATTTGTACCTTCACACTGAACGTAGCGGCTAATTAACACCCACTAATCTCTTTCAATGTTACATTTAAAAAAAAATGTAGAATGTCGATGCAATATTTCAGTTAATGGAGCATTTGATTTTATTATATGTCATCTCTTTTTCATATTTTTGATGTTTAAAAGAAATATTTAATGGAACTAACTAGTTATATTTAAACTACAATGAACTTATTTAATATTTTGATTTTTATACTTACATCATTAGTAATAGGTGTTAAATAAGAGTATTTTTTTATTATAAAAAAAGTATTAATTAGACTTTCAAATTTTGCAACATCAAATACTTTAGAAAAAATAAAACATTAAAAGATAGGAAAAGAAAGTCATATATATAATATATATGTGTGTGTTTTTTTATTGATCAACCTCTTAGAAAAATTAAAATAAATTATTCTTAACTTCATATCTCTTAAAAAAGACACATAAAATATAGAATAAATCTAATTAAATGTCATATTTAAACTTTATACTAGTCATAAAACTTTTTCAATCATCTTGTAAGCTTAATCATACATCATACATGTCAATATGAATTTTATGGATGAGGATGACTATCAAAATAAGTGCTCCATACCTCACCATCATGAGAAGATTAAAATTGATTATGAATGTTATCAGAAACAGTTAACTCCCAATTTCAAGACATTAACAATGATAACGATATCATGCTGAAATAATCATGCGAGAAAAAAATGGGTTAAGAAAGCACGGGTAGATAGAGGTGTATATCAAGTTCTTAACGAAGAAGATAAAGCATAAACACTATGAAAACTGTGGCTATACAAACATTAGTAATTGTGTTCTCTAGTGTAGAGATTGAGGGTTCAATACAAACATGAAGACTATTGCACGAACTAATTAAAGCAGCCTCATTAAGGATGTTGGTGCCTGGGGCGAGAACTGCAGTAGAAGCTGAAATTTTCAAACAAAGGAGATATGGATGTGATGTTGAGAATGCTAGTTGATTTGGAAAAATGCTCAAACGTACATTCTATTTTTTTGGGTCCATCAGTGTATGGGATGACAAATAGGATGAAAGTGAGATAAAAGAAATATTGAAGGTATAATAATGATAACTCAATTTATTTTCATCTTTCTATCGTTGGCTTCAATTTGATATTACTGCTAGGGTTGATCCTTTAATTTTATGGTGTGCGCCAAAGTTATTACTGTTCTTAATTATTTTGCTTTAAAGTTCACTAAGTCACATTCATGAATGGAGTCATAAACCTCTTTATTATGTAAAAAGAGGTCATGTGAAGTAAAGTGTGTGGAGTGAATGTGATTAGCTTGTGTGAGAATTCTTGTAGTGTTAGCGTGTTATCGTTACTTGTAACTCTTAAGTGAAGGTAATCAAGAATTTGGAGTGGCTTACAATTCTTGTAATCACATTTAAGATAATGAAATAATTTTAAAACAGTTCCTTAAATGTGTAAAAGATGTGTTGAGCCACGTTAATTATTGTGTTATTTGCCTATTGTCTTTGATGTGTGTTTTCCATATAAGACCCCTAGGCGTGTTGTTAACTCCATTGGTGTGGGCAATTTTTTCCTAATACTGTAAGAAGGAGACTAATGAGTTTCAGTGCAAGTGAAAATTTTCATAGGAAATATAGCATAGGTTATGTTGACACTAAAAATATTTTTTTTAAAAAATAAATATTTAGCAACAAACATAACTAACAAAAGTTAAAAAGGATAAAAAAAATGTTAAAAAAATATATTAGTGGGTTTAGTATTGGTTGGTCCAGGCTAATTAATTACATCAATATTGAGACTAACACTAATTAATAGATATTATTTTATGAAAATATCTAACACTAATTTTATTTATAATTTATTTAAGTGTTATTGTTGGTTTAGAGCATTAGATCAGTTTTAAAAGTTTTAATCACAGAGCATTTCAATATCCAATTATTAATGTCTTTCATCTTTCTAATTTATAATCTATTTTATTTTGGTTGTCTCATCTTAGTCTTTTTAGTTTTTACTAAAATTGGTTAGATTTTGAATGCTTGTACCAAAACTATATATAGGTTTAGAAAGATGAAAAGCTTTGTCTAGCTAAACGTCTAATTAATCTGAAAGTTTCTGTAATAAGAGGTCAAGAAAGGATCGAAAGGAAAGAAAGAAAAGGGAGAAGGTTGGCACAAAACCTAGGGAGACACCATCCACACACAGCCACCACTACATCAATATGACCCCACGAAAATGATTGTTATTTAATATATAAAGTAACCAAATTGAATTTTTTTTCATTTTTTGCTCTCTCTCAATTAGTTTAAGACGCTTACGTCTTTAGATCGAATTTAGAACTTGAGTATTCTTTTCTTTTCCATCACGTTTCCCACAACACTCCATACACATTAGGACAACCTTAGAATCCATCTTCCTCACGACGTCCCAAGTGGAAGTGCTACACTAGTTAACCAGAACCGTGAAACCTTATTAATAAACCAATAACATTAGACTAGACGTCTGAAACTAGCTTGCACAAAACGTATACTTTAAAATACATTTCGTTGTTGATTTAAATTAGTTAGTTCATTCACCAATATATTAAACGGTAATAATAGTTATGAATTCACTTGGTAGTTCTCACTAATAAAATGTCTGTTGTCGTACACCCCCACTGGGGTGCTAAAAAAACTTGTTTTTTTTTTAAAAAAATAACAGTAACTAACAATAACTAATTATATAATAACCAACTATATAAAAGTAATTATAAACTATTATCAATTTTATAGAAATAATTATTTTAAATAACATATTTTATTTATTCATAACCGATTATATAACTAGTTTTAGATATAACTAGTTATATATATAAACAGTTATATAACCAATTATTAAATTATAACCAGATATATAAAATTAGTCATAGTTATTATAATAATTTATATAACCTATTTGTATGTTAATTATTGTTATGATTATTTAAATAACCAAACCAAGAGTATCCTTACCCCACCCTACCAAAGGAAAATGTTATTGTTGTTAGGTTTCTTCTAAAAGTTAGTTTATTACCTTCAGTTCTATATATATATATATATATATATAAGTAGTAAATGATATTTTTTATATAAATAATAGATGGTATTTTTTATCTTAATTATAAACAACAATGATTAGTTTTTAAATTTATTTAAAGTTAAATATCTTTTATATCTTTAATTTATTGTTAACTTTATTTACTAGATACCTACTCATTGAACTATGAGTATTACATTAAATAAAATCCCCAATTAAACTTAAGGACACTTTTGAAAGAAAAATTAAATTTATGGTAATATTAAACGTGACTACCAATTTTCTAGATTTTGATGATTTGTAATATCTTCCTCTTATATAGGATCAAAGATAATATTATATAACGGAAATTAATATTACAATATAGATATTACGTGTTGATTAAGCTAACAGTAAGATGCACTAATATATTCATCAATTTCTTATACAAATGGATGAATGCATAGTAACTATGACAATTGAGTTGGCAAGGAAATGTATATCATTGATGCATCATATCGTCTCCATAAATTTACAATATATATTTATACTATAATGTCATTTTCTTTTAGACAAAAAGTTATTTATTTTGTATCTTTTCTTTAGACATGGTGTTCATAGGCTCACACATTATTATTTGTCATGTGCAAAGCAGTGAAAATTATTATAAAAATTGTATATCTATCATTACAAATATTTTTTAACTTTAAAAAAGAGTAAATTACTGTAATTTTCCTGTGATTCTTAATATTTCACTCAATATTTCTATATTCTTAACGTTGTTTTTCTTTACAAAATACACGGAGTAATGAATTCTTTGAATAATAGAAAGTACCAATGTAATATATTTTAAATAATTAATTGGGAGGGGAAGGGGGGAGGTTTAGAAAGAAGAAATATTGTGTATAATCTAAAAAAGTGATAAGAGATGCTAGTATAATAATTTCAAATAATGAAAAGGGTTAGAAGCATAGAAACATCATGTACAATCTCAAAAATCACATAATGTTAGAATAATTTTGCTAAAAAATATAATGATGTGAATCCGTAGAATGACTAACAAATTCTCATGGATTTATTCGATTGCAATCCTATTTCCTAACCTGCCTAACTCACTATCATAATGATTTCTGGTTTCTTTGTTGAAGTAATCGTGTGTGGAAATAGCCGCAATACTAAAAAAGTTGATAAATACTAACAAATTGGAAGAGAATTCTGTCATTGAATTGAACTGCGGCTGCTGCATCATCACGTTCATTTAATTAATTAAAACACATGTGGAGTCAACTCTTCCTCACACTTTCACTTTCGACTTTAATAAGGCTAAAGGCTTCAACATATCTAAAACAGTGTATTTGGTAAGGCAGGTTTAAGTGTTTTATATGCGTGTTGTGTATGTGTGTTTTAAACGTGCAGTTGTAAATGGATTACTAGTTATTCTTGGAATGGAACCAAATCATAAGTATTGGATATCTGATTGCCAATGTAAGAATGATTAACAGTGTAAAAATCTTTAAATTGACAATAGATGGATATTAAACTGGTGGCTAAAAATTATACAGTGCCTACAAATACAATCAACTTGCAACAGTGTGGCGCGAAATTCATGCAAAGGGACTAACTATAATCAAGCTGTGATTTTATTTTTTTTTACGTTATAAATTACAGACATTAACGTAAACAAAAAAAAATGATGATACTTCAATGTCCATGGTTACTATAGATATGAGAAAAGTTGAAAAGTGTGTAATGAAATGAGTGATGTAACTCTTACTACATTGTCAGGTATATATAAAGAAGAGAGAAAAGAAAAGGTTATGAAAGAATTGTAAGAAAATGTTATAAAGATAATGTAACTCTTACTACATTGTCAAGTATAGTATCTGTTCGCAACAGTTCGCCAACAGAACCATTGAATCATTGCCCAAAACATTCAATCATGTGATTTTGTAATTTAGGCCTCCAAAGAGATTGAATATTCGTCTTCATAATAATGGACATAATTGGTGGCATCCAATCACCTTTTTTTGTTTTTTTCCTGTCAGGGGAGGAGCATCGAGGAAGGGTGTGAGTGCTATTTCTTGAGAATTGCCATAGGAGTAACCTCATCAGATCTATCAACTGATTTATGTATTCCTCTTATAGCATGAAATCAATGCTAACTTCATTGCAGACAAATACATGCAATTACAATTACGATTGTGAAGGTATATAAGATTGCAACCTTAAGACACTTAATTTAAACCTTGCATAGAAGTATGTTATTTAACTTAATTAACTGTACCAATCAATATATAATGGATTCACACACGTGTATCAATGAGCGTCTTTCTAATTTTCATTTTCTGAAAACTCTTAAATTGAATACACACGTGTATCAATGGCTGTCACCCGCAGCAGACGGGAGATTCACTGTTAAGGTTTTTTTGTTTAATTATCATTTGGGCTGAATTTTAAATTATTAAACAAAAAATGATAAATCATAACACGTAATAGTGTTTACGATTTTTATATTTTTTCTATTTTTTAAACTGAACTACTAAATAAAATTTTAAAAATTTATAACTTTTATTATAATTTTGTTTCAACATACGACTTTAAAATAATTTTTTTAATAAAATAATTTCAAAGTCAAATATTTTTACGACTTTAAAGTGATAACGGATTTTTTTAAAAAAAATTGGTAAAAATTGTAAATAATTTTTAGTTTAATTATATAATAAATAAATGTAGAAAAAGTATAAAAAAATATATTAAATAAAATAATATATTAAAAATTAGAGATACCAAAAATTTTGAAAAATATTAAATAAAATCATATAAAAAATTAAAAACCTTTATAGTATTAAAAATATATTCATTTGTTAATTTTTAAATTAAAAAAATTAGAATTTTTTAACAAAATTTACAAAGCAAACAACTAAATATTTTTTAAATTTTTTATGACTTTATTTAATAGTTTCTTGATTTTTGGTATGTCTAATTTTTAATATATTTTCTACATTTATTTATTAAATAATTAAACTAAAAACTATTTACAATTTTTACCATTTTTAAAAAAAAATTATCAAACTTTTTTAAAATAAAAAAAATATTATGACTTTAAAGTCGAAAAAATATTTACAACGTTATAATATTAAAAAAATTCACGTTAAAGTGGTAAAAAAATTTACTATGTTAAAAAAATTATACTAGATTCGTCAAATTTTTTATGACTTTAGTTTAAAAAATTTTAAAAAATAGAAATTGTAAAAAATGTTACTGACTTCAAAGTTAGAAGTAATAGCAACTGTTACAATTTATCTCTTTTTTATTAATAATTTAAAATCCACTCTCAAACAGTAATAAAAAAAATATCCTTTAACAGTAAATCTCACCGCAGCAGACACCCATGACAAATTTAAATACCATTTGAAACTAAACCATCATATTATGGTACGAACAAAAGTATAAATAAATAATTACAAGTTACAGAGAACTCTAAATGCTGACACAAAAGAATAGTGGGGTTAAGTTTCCGACTTGTTTCTTTAGATGAACAAAATTCATGTTACATCCAGCTCGTCCATTAAGGCGTTAAACAGACTCCCCTACTCCCAATTCAACTATAGGTAGAAGGAAATGACAACTTGACCCTTGATGTACAGCACATGAAACATATATCGGAATCAATTTTGGATATCACTATCCAGAGTCTGTCTGCATTCACTGTTTCCAAGGGCCGTAAGAGTTAGGCTACGATCTAATCAGTTACCCAAGCCTTCAACATAGTAGAGCATTTAATTGTGAATCAAATAAACAACTGCCAAGAGCTTGAGAAACATGGGTAGCACTGTTCCCTGATCTACAAAAGATGACTGTTCACAAGAAGCTTGTTCCAAGAGACAGATCACTTAGATTTGACAGAATTTGTGATCGAGTTGTTCCAACCTGGTGAGCAATTTCAAGCTGTTCCTCCAATGGAAGCATTTCATAACTGTAATAAAGAAGACCAGGCAGATTTTACGTTTCAAAACAAGGAACTTGTATATAATTAGTGAAATATAAAAGAGAAAATTGTGAATAGATAGGTAAGGTATATAAGCATAAGGTATAGCTTTCCCCCTGATTGGCTATTATAGAATGTTTAAGCCAGTGGAAAAAAATTCACCTAGATTTTCTTGCAGTTATGTTTTGTTCATTAACCACTTATTATTCCATTTCTGTTTTGAACTACGCAAATAACGCAAGTTTCATGCATTTTATATGGCCATTAATTTCTTGTAGCAAAAAAACAAACAATTCTTCAACATATATTGAATAACTACTTTTTTTCTTTGATTTTTTCAGAAGACTCACAGTTTCATATCCATTTCTCAATACCACATACATTAATACTGGCGGATGATAAAACTTACTGGCATAGCAGCTCGCAATCAACAATACTGTCAGGGCCAGGCCGATGGGCCTTTCCATTTGACCGAAATAGTCTGAAAGCTCTGGGGTTCAGGCCAGCAACATGGGGTACAGCATCAACAAGTTTTCTCTGCAAAGACTGCAATCTGCGAAATGTGATTTCATCAAGAGGCGCAATGCAACCAATACTTCCATCCAAGGTACCAAATAATAAGGCAAAACGATTGGTTTTATCTGAGCCTGGAACAGAACCAGCTCGATCCGAGGTGGATAGCATTTGCAACCTTAAGAATTTAGTCACATGGGCACCAACATGAAATTCAGCTCTTGAAAGAAGCTTCTGTCCTTTCCAACTCTCAGACATCTTTGGAGCATAGTAAAAAATCTGCTCACCAGACCTTTATAAAGTTATGTCTTGATGAAAAGGACAAGATAATAAGATAAAAATAAACACAAAAATCTAAATAATGATAACTTCAGATACAGCTTTCAAGTTTTAAATTGAAGAAGCATTTTTTCTGATTGTTAGATAAAAGAATGTATAAATAGAAAGAAGGTAAATAGGGTAGGGTATTCGAAATCCTAGTAATCATTATAGAGTCACAATTACAACCCAGAGAAACAAAGGTAAATGGACAAACATCGAAATATAAATATAGAAAGAACTGAGGGAAGGAATATGTTCAGGTCAAGCTATCCTTAGTTAACTTTTTTCCTAAATGGGACATCAAGAAACACGACTACCTAGGCCAACATTGCCAGCAGCCTATAGGGTTACACTGACTCAATTATAGCTGTTGCTAACATCAAATACAGTCCAACCATATCAATGTTTGAGACTGGGCCTTCACAAACTGCATATAATCATTGTAGATTTTACAGATTTATATTTCAACTGGAAAAATTGTTTATCGGAGACAGAAGATTTGTATTGCAGATTTCATCATGCAAAACCTATACAGCAAACTTGTGCTACATTTGGAGGGAGAGTATGGTTTGATGCCTGTTAGTGATAGGGTCTGTTAGTGAAGAGTTAGGCAGGTAGGTAGGTTAGAGGCTTATGAAATAAGAAACGTTATAAATAAGAAAAGGGGTTGAGAGAGACAAATATCTTATAATTTGTGAGAGATTTGGTGCCTTAGGGCATCAGGAGGTGCAGACTCTTGAAGTTCTATGATGTTCCCGTCTTTGTATTTGGGCTTTACCCCTATTTCTTCTTAATAAGATACCAGGTTTCTATCAATCTCCTTTTCTTATAAATTACAAATAATACACCATATAATCTAGTAAAACCAGGAAGGAAAGTGATTCAAGCATAGTAATCAATCTCAAACAGTGACGCATAGTGGCTAGCCCTGAAAACACTATAGAGGGGTAGTAAAAGTGAGAAGGGCACTATTAAATATTATAATTCAAACTAAATACTTTATACTACACATAAATACTAAATAATAAGTCATTTTACACACAATCACCATCAATCTGGGAGCAATAAAAACCAAAGCAATGAAGTCAAAAAATGAAAGATGATGGTGAAATTAATAGAAAAATAAAAAATTATAAAAAAATTAGTAGAATATGAACTGGGAACTTTAAAGAAAGAAGAAATAATGGAACACAAATTTTCAATTAAAAAAACTTTTTTTTTACCTGTTATCTTTTAAAAAGTGCAAATGCACATCACAACAAACAAATGGAAACAATATATTACCATGTAATCTTGAGACAAACCTGGATGTTTCTATTATCATCTGAAACCATGAGACTGAGAGTACTTCCATCAATCAAAAATTCCGTCGCAAAACAATTGAGAGAACCAAAATCCTTGGCTAATAAGCTCAATTGAGCACCCTGCTCTTTCCAACTAAGAAAGTATATGCTTTTATGGATATCGCCAATAAGGATGAAGTTCTTTACCTACAAAAATGATGGCATCTACTAATCAAGAGGTGGAGGTGGGAGCACAATTAATCATTTAATAACATACAGTTATATGAGTTTCTCATATGTTATATCAATTTTTGAATCAAAAGATTATTGCTCTTGAAAACAACCAGGAACACATTTCTAATTTGTTCCTACCAACCAATTTTAATTCAACAAGGGAAACTTCAGAAGGTTGAAGAAGCATGTAACTAAACTAACTAAATTAAGCAAGTTGTTTCAATGGCCTTGTATTCATCATAATAGAAGATTTAAGGAACTGTCACTTACGATATTTAAGCTCACAACATGTAATGGTGGTGCATCAAAAAATGCAATACCATTCAACTCAGTGCCATTCCACTTGTGCAGAATAATTTTTGGACCAGATGCTATTAATAGATGGCCTTGAAGAGAGGCCAAGGCAGATATAGCACCTTTTAATTCCTTAGAGTACACCTCTGAAACCTGTAAAGAAGAAGGATGTTTATGATAATGTCCAAATAAAGGCATCACCCAAATTTAGAGTAAAGGGACACAATTTTGGTCACTTAAAAAGAAAACATTTATAAGGATACCAGAGTTTGTGGATTATCAGTATTTTTCCCAAAAGAGAACAAGAGGATACGTCCTCTTGCAGCAACATCCTCTCCTTGCACATAAGCAGTACCAATGGCTAAAAGTGTTTCATTTTCTCTTGAGGTTGTATTCTGCAATAAAGATCATTTTCATTTATAAGGTTCAGCAACAATCAGCATCCACAATTTGAAAACCAAAGGAAAAAACATTACCAGTAAAGTAACCATCCTCACAGTAAGGGCATTTTCAGAACTTTGCATAGGTATTGTTGCCTTTGTATGCCAAGGGCCACCAGACTTTTCTGGCTCCATAATACGAACCTCAAATTCATCAATAGGATAAAAGAGGTTTTGCTCATCAGGATTCATATTCTGACTCTCATTTTGATGGTTGATATCTTGGTCAACCAGAGAAATAACTTGATTTAGTGGCTTAAGAACCTGATGAGAATGATTAAAATGTAGCATCACTTCCTGAATAAGACTAAAGACTAAAACATAACAACTTTCTAAATTACAGTAATAAACTAAAGGACAATTCATCCAATGGAGTAAGGAAGAAAAAGCATTTAGCATCAAGCCAAAAAAAATAATATAGAGAACCAGCAAATTTTAATCAGAAATATTGAAATAAAGCACAGATGGGTTAAATAAGCTACTAAATTAACAAACTGGTGACTAGCAGTTACTTCATAAGAAAATCCAAAATATATTTTTCTATAATAAGGAATACTAGTTTATGCAGTCTAATTCTTAGCTTAAAAGTTGGAAATAATTCACAATGTACCACAAGTATGGGGGCATTTTTTTTTCCACGTTATCTTCTTCTATTCCCAGGAATACGAGTGAGAATGAATATTCCCATGTTTGTTAGGAGGTTTTGTAATATATTCCCAGGTATATTTTATTCATAGGAAAGTTGTGCTCTCACAATAGAAACATTTTTTATTCCCATGAGGGGTGATATCTGATATTCCCAGGGGAATGGAAGTTATTGTCTACAATAACTACATATTCTTCCTACATTCTTCAACCTTTCTCTTTCACTTTTATTTTTTTAATAAATAAATTCTAACTTTTTCTTAAAATTACTCAATACTAAACACACATGTTCATGGGAATAGCATTCCCAGGTATAATATTCCTGAGAATGTGATTCCTGGGAATGCAAAACTTTACCCTGAAACAAACGCCCCCTAAGTGATTACAAATGCTTGGATTATTAAATATATTTGACATCTAGTTTTGCAAAATAATCACTTTTTGGGGTCAAAAGCTTTTTCAAGAGCTGAAAAGAAAACTTCAAAATAAGATAATCCAAATTCAGACAAATGTTCAAGTTTAAGACTTCAGCCACAAGAAATGCTGGTAAATATTATTGAGTAAGAATTATAACGTAGTAAGCCTAACAATCATGCTCTTGAATATTTCTAGAAAATTAAAAATAAAAATATATACTTACAGGAAATGAGACAATAAGTGGATATAAGTTCCTCTCAGCAAAGTATGTTACTTGGTGTGGTGTGGCTTTTAGTGGAATCTAAGAATGATATCACAAATTAGAAAAGGTCCAACCAAATCAGGTAGAAAATCTAGATTTCATAGTTTGAGCAGAAGAAAACTCACTTTTTGTACAGGCCAGTAGCTGTCATAGTTTGAGCCAGAAGGCAACTGGCATATCTTCAAAACACCCTATAGAGAAAATTCAAAAGAAAAAATTAGCCACAATTACAGGTCTAGTTTATAATAATTTATCCATAAAAGCAAAGTACCATCATGTACCTGTGATGTAACATATATAAGTCCTTGATTGCAGTTCACGTTGTGAAGGACAGTAAAAGCAACAATAGACCCATCACATAGCTAACACAGAAGACAACAGTAAGATATTTTTTCAAATTTCTTCTCTACAAAAAAATATTAACAAAATGCGTCAAAGTGTTCATTTAGGTATAAAAATCAAACGAAAAAAAAATGCAGTCATCTGATGTGATGGCTGGCCCATGATGGTTCAAGCATGATATGTAGTCCAATAAGCTGGTAAATGGAACTTGCAATTGGCAGTAATGCCTATTCCAGAACCTATTGCATTAACAGCCAAGGTCTGACAGGTGAGCAAGAAAATGACTTCTTGGATGGACAATCATATCCTTATGATGTAATAAATTACTATTATCTATAGTAGAATTATTTTTTTTTGAGATCATACAACTAGATCACAGTTTTAGAGCAAAAGTAAGTGTCTCTCTCACCAGAGGCAGACCATCTCACAGATAGAAGATGCTCTGCTTTGAATTCCACAATATTAATGTCACATACAATTTCAGAACAGTGTTCTGAGCCAAACAACTTGCACAGCATGATAGGTCGCACATAAATCTCATTAGATGATAGCTCCAAAATCCCAATAACCAACTTTTTATCCATGACCACTATTAAAAACATGGCCAAATATGATGCTTTAAAAAGCATCTAATTTATTGCAATTGTCTAGTCCAACTTCTTCGAACATACTAATTACAATAAAGAAGGGTATACGTTTTAAAATGTTACTCATAGGTATCCCCAAGAACAGAAATAGAAAGAAATTATATCACAAGCACAACCAAGTTAAATATCTATTCGATATAATTACATAATGGTGGGTTTGGTCTGACCTGTGGATGAACACGAAGTCGTTCCCTCAACACCATAACCCAAGCTGGTCTTGACCCTGATAGGAAGAATCCTTGATAACTACCAATATTCTTGAAAATAGTAATTTGTTGACAAGGTGATCCATTTGATGTATCCTCCCTGGCATATGCATCCAAAGGCATACGAACGAATCTCAAATTTCTAAGCCTGGAAACATTGGTACTGCTTAGGCCAATTGATCCTCCGGCTGATGCTGAATCCTCAACTTTAGAAGTACTATCTGGACTTTCATAAAGGTAAGCATGGTAACAAAGAATAGTTCCATCACTCAAAATCCCAAAAAGAAATGGACGGCTATGCTGCCCAGACCATCTATGCATGGCCAACTCTACAACCTTCATATCCAGTATATTTTCCTTTCTCCCTTGGTTGATCACTCCATCTCTATCCCCTTGTTTAGAATCTTTCAGTACCTCTTTCATCAGAGCATCAACAAGATGGCTCTTTCCAGACATAAAATTTTCCACAGAAAAGACACAATTGAAATTGGGGACATCAAATATTTCAAGGTTACCATTATCAAAACAAACAACACAATAAATATCCCCATGGTCCTGAGCTGCACCATCAGTGCCATCAATAGTCTCACCAACACCAGTAGAAAGCCATGCATCAGTACTAGTTTTCCTCAGCCAAGGCTCAGGTCCCTTATCATGGTACAGTGTACATGAAGAAACTGATCCCTTGGAGCTCTCAAATGAAGCTGGAGAAGCGACAGAGATATTGCAGGTACTAGGATCTGTAAATTGAAAAGAAAAGGGAAATGAAAGCATCACAAAAAAGGGGGGGAAGGCTCAAAAGCATCTAATCAACAAAGGGACAGAGTTTATGAGAACTCCGATAGAGAAACTTAAAAGTTAATAAATAGAATTTATGTAAATTTTAAACAAAAATAATTAACCAAAATTTACCTCCAATCAGAAGTCGAATACTTCCATCACTCATTCTGAGTAAGACAAATGGATCAGCTATAGAAACAGAAAGTGCTATAGCACTCTCAGATGCAGAACCAGATTCCAAATTAGAAGCTCCAAAGGTTACATCTTGGGTCATAAAAGAACCATCTAGAATTCGAGCACCACGTTCATAGACTTGGATAACTAGACGCCTACAAACAAAACCAGGATTGCATTACTTATATTTCTATAACAATGTTTTACTGTGTAATATTGTGTGTCAAGGATGACCACACTAAGCCTTTATTTATAATGCGCAAATAGGATCAATATTGATCACATAGGATCAATCTAATAATGAGTAATAAGGACTAATCACTAATTACTATCTAATCATAAATAACAAAATAATATGTAATCTTAACAATTTCTATAATTTTAATTTGAAATCAGTTGGATATAAAATTGTGACATTGGACTATATGAAAATTAACAGGGTAAATCAAGATACAGAATACAAATAGAACACACTTTCTGCTTCCCCAGCAAGTGGTAACAGTCCATAGCTCCATGGACTAGAAAGTCAACAACTTACAAGAAACAGATAAAATCCCAGCCAAATGGTAAAGATCCACAAGCAGGAAGTAAAACAGAAAGTTAAATAATAACCCATCTAATTGAATTTTATTCTTACAGAAAAGTCAATAACCAACACATTACCTTCCAAATAAATTCCCTGCGGCAAGTGTTTTTCCTTGAACATAGTAGTCCACACTTTCAGTAACCTCACTCAGAAGATCAGCAGTTTCTAGTACCTAATCACAAACGGCCAAAAAACATGTCAATGTATCTTTGTGAGTAAACAATAACATATTACCATAATTTATTTCCAATATTTATTTCCTTATCTAGGCTTTTGCTTGTATAAGCAACCTGTGGATCTGGCTAGTGTTAGATAGGTTGTACATTCTCATATGGTATACTTGTAACTTTTATAATCATATATAATATATATTTTTGCTGAGCAAAAAAAAAAAAAAAAAATATTTATGATGTGAGAAATTCCATTGAAGTGCCAGAATATAGAAATCAAGCACACAGAACTACCATTACATAATAGAAGATAACGATCAAATAAGCATGAAGACAATTAAAAAGGAACAGAGATAACACATGGGGGGAGCTGCTAAGCAAGAATCAAGCCTCAGTCTAGCAAACTTTAGTGGTTAAATTTGATGTTGAAGCTTGTTGTGCCAATGTTATCAATCATAGGATTGTTCTATTAGTTTTCTATTATTGTCCAAAAATAAGGTATTTGGCTGTGCCTGTGATTGAGTCTTCCCTTCAATTTACCATAAATATCAAAACCCAAATTTCATTGGCACTGGCAGACAAATTGAATGAATGCCTTTCCTATTGCCAGAAAACGGATCTTCCCTAAAAACTCACAAGTTGATTTTTAATTCCCAATCTTTCAACACTTAATAGAAACCCAAATTTTCAAGTGTTAACTCGTAAGCCCTCATTTGTCCTGCATAAAGTGTAAAGTATGAAGAAAGCCAATCTGGCACTTAGCCAACAGAGACAAAAATAGATATGACAAAGACCTGGAGGGTGAGTGACTAAAATACACAGGGAAAAAGAAAGATGCTGTGAGTAGATGCCACATTGCTTACATAGTAAAGACCTATAAGCCAGCTTCTGAGTACCAGTTTCCATTTAAGAAAGTTAATAACAAAAATATGAAAAAACCAAATGAAGTTTAAAAATAAGTTGAGATAATAGATACAAGTTTATAAAAATACTTGAGATTATGTATACGCTACAAATATAGAATTATCTCTGAAATACTGGATTATTAGGGACTGCTACTCATATGTTGTGGCAACTATATACCCCTTGCGAGCTATAGAGAAAACAATCAAACATTTTTGGAGCCTTATTTTATGTCCCTACCATTTTGTTTAGGCACTGATGTAACACTTAAATTTCTTACCCCCAAATGATTTGACTAGAAAGTCCACCCACAAATAGCATTAAATGTAAAATGAAAACTTATTAGACATTTTGAGTCATAGCTTATCCTTCCAAAACTGAACAGAAAGTAATTACCATAGTACGAGCCTCCAAACTAATAATAAGGTAAGCATGATACTCATCGTCATCATCAGCCATCTTAGAAGAATCAGCATTATGAGAGCGTGTGCTCTTATGATACACAGTCCAAATTCCTTTGCAACCAGGAAGTTCAACCTGAAATTATGCATTATGTAAAAAAATTATGAATGTTGCATACCATTTGCAACCTTTTATCAATTGGAAATTGGTTCATAACTCCTAAGAGACTCTTTTTAGACCATTCAGCAAATTGCTAAAAACAACTGGATGGCTGAAAGTAGCATATAACAATCAAATGTTTGATGTATCTTAAGAATAATGGATTTACTTTACACTTGTACCGAATAATATCAAATATTGAAGTGTTATTGATAAAACATAAAAAATTGAAGTGCCATTAATTTTTTTATACTGATGTAACGATAAACTTAAAATTATTTTATAATATAAGCATCATGATTATACATATTTAATATATTTAAACATGTCCCACCAATGAAAATCATGGACAAACCTCAGTAATCACTTCTGGGCGAATTGATTGCCGCAAAACACAAAGAGAACCATTCTTTCCATGACCAGAACAGCACACCTACATAGCAGCTCAATATATGTGAAACAAAAAATATTGAATGTAAACAGACCATTATGGAATTAATAGTAATAATATTTAAGCAGGTAGTACAACAGATTCTTTCACTCCCCCCACCTGGTTTCCCTATCTAAGTAAGGTAATAGTGCTCAGATTAAAACACCAAGGAAAAAATAAAAAAGAAATACTTACCAATTCATAGTTACTCTGTTTGGCTATCCCTGTAGCATTTGCATCAGCATTTATTCTTAAACCATATGAGAAATCTTTCAAAGGACCAACGTTAATCAATGAATCCCTCACTGCAAACGAGAAGGATTTCTGCAGCAAAAATATAACTATTTAACTAGTTCAGTAAATTTAATATGTCAAAGAATTTCAGAAAACACCACGGAAAATTCAAGAAGGATTGTGTCTATAAAGAAATAAAAGATGTTAGATGCCCGCTTAATCTCCTGAGACTTTTCCTCTATCCATATCGAGACACTACCTGTGCTGATTCTGTTCTATTTGGAGCAGACCCATACAAGGAGAGCTCCTCACCACTAACCATATCTTGCAAAGCATCAGAAGGTGACCTCCGCAATCTCTTTGATGGAGCATCCGCTTCAATATCACCAACCTATAAAATTGCAGGGGAATATTTTATAAATCACTCCACAGATAGAGAACACAGAAGTAACACAATAAGATAGTAGCGGGTTTGCTTGAAAATATTTATAGAACCAAAAAACAACCCTCAACTTCAATAGCATATTTGCATCTACTGTTTTTAGACTTAGCTATCAAAAGAAGGCAGTGGAGAATTAAAAGACATCCATTACATACTTCTTCTTTTAGATTGGATGACAACATGGAAACACCTGATCCACAAGAAAATTGCACCAGCATACTGTCCCCTAACCGACTGGCGAGGAAAAACAGAGAATTTCCAATTGTTGTAATACCCTAACATAATTTTGCAGATATTAAAAAAAACTAAGGTCAATATGAAAATTAAGTTAATCTGTAAAGGTTAGATTCAAAACTACAACAACATTAACAAAAATGTAAGAATTTTCAAACTTACAGATGACAGAACTGAAGCTTTTGACTTGGAAAGATCAAGTCTCTGTACAACCCTGAAAATGAAAAAAATATTTGTTGGTTCATGTATATAAAAGGTTCTATCATAGTTGTGTTTATGTTTTGCGCACACAGTACTGCAACAATGGTTGCAAGAGGGGATATAACTACAACTCTTACTTTTCTTCAATCATGCTGTATACTACAGAATTCTTGAAATTGATTTTCATGGTTTCAAGAGGGGATAAACTGCAACTATTACTCTTGTTCAATCATGCTATCTACTCAGAATTGTTAAAATTGCTTTCCATCTACCCGTCTACTATAGACCAAAAATTAAAAGCTCAAACTAAATGTTCTTCCTTTGATGCAAAAAAATTAGAACTGTTGGGTGTAGAAACCAGATAAAGCATAGAGTAGAAACACCTTCCACTTCCATAAAAGTAGCATGAGAAGATACGATGACAAAAAAAGAGGAATACGAAACAGAACATTGAAGTAATGCTGAAAATAGTTATCTGGAGTACTGACAATAGTAAAATTCTCTTTTCTTAAAGTAAAAGACATATTCCTATCATATGCCAGTTGGAGTGTAATCTCAACCTACAACATCTACCTCCCAATCAGCTAAAATGAACATATGACGCACAACATAAAGAATGAGGGAGATGATAAACAATGTACCTTCCATCATAAACAAGTGTAAGCAATAGCAGTTCGCCAGTTTTTGTTGACAGCAAGGCCACATCACTCGACAACCAAGTTGCATTGGCAGCATCAAGCTCCACATTGAAACTTGATCTTGGTATCTCTTGACTGGAAATAGGAAAAAGAAGGTAAGTGGGATTATAAAAGCTAACACCCAAATACAATATGAAAAAATTAATTAATGTGCATCATAAGAGGATGTCAAATCAGTGAATTAAAAGTGAGAGGTAATGTCAAATAATTGTAAAAGTCCATGCCTAGAATTATATCATTTTATATGAAGAGTACATGACAGAGAGAAAGAATCACCACCTACTGTCAAGTGTAACAGCATAACTGTTCAAGGCCAATGCACAAGAAGCAGACTGCAAAAACAACCTATATAATTAGCTTATTCCCTATCTCTTGTAAACCAAAAACAGTAAAATGTAAGAATACACAGAAAGTGAGAAAACTACAATTAAATATCTTTTCAATTTATAGAAACTGAGAAGACATTGCATGATTATGCCTAGGCAACACGTTTACCTGACTGTGATAATGAATAGTGTTAGCACTAATTACAAGAACGCCACCTATTGGCGAGGGCACCGCAAGAAGCTTGTACGCATCATGGGGAAGATTCTGACAAAATGAATACGACACGAGTTTACAAAACAGTATAAAGCGAAAAGGGGGGGGGGGGGAGAATAATCAGAAGTTAAAAGATGTTGGACTTGAGAGATACAAATGATTTCCAGGAGGAAATATTATTAAAAATATAAGCTCTCCATGGAAACATTGATTAACAGGTTATGAAAGAGATCTCACGCGGAAGAGGCAGTGTCAATATAATAGACACTATTGCTCACATTCAATTTTGTTTGCCTAGAAATTAAGAGACAACAAAACCAAAAATTGTTTAAACAATTTAATAGACACTATTTAGCCAAATGATATTTGTTTGCCTACAAGTTAAGAGCAAACAAAACTAAAAATTATAAGATGAAAAGAAAATTCTAAATAAAATAGAAATGGACAGCAACCACCAATAAGGAGATTAATAAACCAGCCATAACCTAAAATACTCCAGCTTATCCTAGATATTGAGAAAGAAAGCGGGGGGAGAGGAGGGGGAATAAAATATCTTCCATTTTGTCATTGCCACTTTTGAACAAAATGACATTGAAGTGCCATCTATGCATCTACATTGAACTTACAACAGCTGACCAAATAAGTGGATGCTGCTTCAAAGTTGTGCTGATACTAAGTGCTGATATCATGCAAGTATGATGCTTCCATGAGACACGCCCGGCCCAAGTGAGTTCACGTTCATGCAAAATCACCATTACAGGTTCAATATAGCCTATACAACAAGTTAACCCGATACTCGTTAAATAAAAAATAAAACAAACTTATGTATATTATATGTTTTCAGGCAAAGAAAATAGATACACAAGCAATGCAATAAAAGCGGCAGAATCAGAATCTATTACATTTTTATTTTTAACTATGATTATACAATATAACATTAGTTAATTCAGTTTTTGATCCAGAAACAATGCTACTAATTATACTATATTCAACTAATAAAAGGATACCAAATAACGAAACAGGAAAATAAATTTAAGAAACATGTCATTTTCAAACCTGTTGTCAATATTTTATTATGCACAAACACAATAAATGCTTATATAATCTTATAAATAATACATTTGATTTGAACCATGCATTATAGTCACAAATTAAAGTTGGTCTCTTTCCAAAATGAATGAATGAATTCAAATACATGTATTGGGTAAAACCCAAGTCCCACAACAGCTAAAGATAAAGCCAAGATAGAGTATATAAGTGAGGGGCAACCCTCACCCCTTGAGCTAGCTTTAGGGGTTGAATTAGATCCAAACTCACATTTTAAAGAATCTAAGAACATGCAAATAGAAAACAAAATGTTATTATTTGATTATTAAATTCATTAGTGTTAAAAATAAAATCCTGATATTCCATGTTACAATTCGCCATTGTTCTACAAAACAAATATTCAGCAAGTATTGCATACAACTGAGGTGGTGTGGTGGTGATTGGAAGAGTTTACACGGAACTTATTTCGGCTTATGAATATAACTTAGGACTCCTATAAGCTCTCTTTGGCTTTTTTCAATATGCTTCTTGATGAAACTTTATCAAAATAAGCTCTCTTTAGCCTATTTCACTAAATTTCATGGTTATATTTATGACATAATCTATCATGTGATAAGAGCTTATTAAATAAACATTTAATTAAGTTGCTCATACAAATGCACCCTAAACTGTCTTTGAATGTCAACTGTGACCTTTCAAACTTACAGGAATAATTTTTTTGATATACTACGGCATGATTCTGTTACAAAGACCATCTCTTTTTCTTGTCACCTTTGTTATGGCTGGATTCAAGTTATGAACTCAATTTCAGTCAATCAAACTGTGAAGGAAATAAATTTGCAGGATGGCTCATCAACTAGAGCCAGCAACTTTCTCATTGAATCTAATGTTTCATGTCCCTTCCAGTCTATCCATGCTTATTACTGCTGATATGGTGCAGACATGTTTGCCAAAGATGGTTTCTATTTCATTTTGTTGCTTTTGGATTAGGCCCCATTTTCTTCCCCCTCCACCACACCACAAAATTAAAAAAGAAATAAGAATACCCATATTTTTAAGAAACTTTTAATATCGATGTTACTAGCAAGTAGCAACAACCATGATTCCATTTTTTTATCAAAAACTAAATCCAAATTCCATTTTGAAAGCTAGTATTTTATTTTTTACCATATATAAATACATACTTAAGAGACACACAACAACAACAAAACCTTATCCCACTAGGTGAGGTCGGTGACATGGATAACACGGCACCATTTGGCACAATTAAAAACCAAAGGTATAGAAATACATGCTTAAGAGACAAGATGATAAATATTAATATTCTCTTGAACTCACCATGAACAAATGTAAAATCTTTTACATGCCTCATATCCAATTCACGTAGGTTTATCATATAAGATGACCCAATACGAGCAGCAACTGCCCCTGAAGATCCCAACGCATCATCGTCCCCAACTAAACCAGAACCAGCCTGACAACAATAATACACGAATAAAAAACTTACAAAATGAATCACAACTGATTTAAAATCAATTAGATTTTAGAAGTTAGGTGGATTACAGAATGCAATGCTAGGTTACAACATTTGCAGTCAAGAGCATTCTGTATATGATGTAGCTTAAGCAATAGACATACATGTATCAGATCTTTTCTATAGTTGTTGACCATTCAAAGAAAGATGTGATAGATCTGCACGGTCAAGAAAATTTATTATTAATTTATTATGGCTCAATAAAGTCTTTGTCACTGATCTTTAGTTTCATGGTCAAATTTTATATAATAGCTCCATGAGTATATGCAATGCCATTTCAATATGAGAGGCAATAGTTATGATTAATTTATACAATGTAATTTCATTTTGAAAACAGTAAAGTTGCTTGGGTCATTAAACTCCTTACAATTAGTTGAATTGAGGATGTGTAACGTATTTGATTTTAAGATCACTTGATTCTTGAGAATGTACTATTAGTATTATGGTCGTTTGAGTCATAGCTTCATTTTTGAAAATTAGAAAACAACAGTTCAGGTAACTACCCTAAAAAATTCTGGCATTCCTCTCTAACCAAAAGCACCAAATAACTGCTTGTATAGCACATTGCAATGGGATCTTGCTGTCTTAACTCCTAGTCCAATCAAAACCACTAAAATGGCATGAGAAATTGCTCTGAAAGACCTAAATCCTGTCTGGAAATCCAGCTTCCCTAATTAAATTAAAAGTTTAAAACTAAAATGTCAGCACCGTAAATGTCATACAGCTGTACAGATATTTTTTTATTAAAAAAGATTTCTTAAGAAAAAAGGAGAGAAACATATGCAAGAGGATAAGAAATTCTCAAAACAATACCAAGTTCCCAGACCCAAACCTCCTCCTTTATGGGGATTGCAAATTTCCCAACAAACAAAAGAAAGAGAGACGTAAAACAAAACAAAGATGTCTCTAGTTAACCCATTAGCCCCCTACCAAAGAATCCCCTCATTACTTTCTCTATACACTGTGCAATAACAACTGGTATGCATAAAAAGAGAGACATGGTACAGTGGGATACTATATAAAGAAACCTGACCAGTGAAAGAAATTTACAAAAAGAAAGCACCCTTCAATATGTCTAACCGCTAGGGAATCATTCAAATGATAGGTTTCTAAAGGTGTGGGCCAGGGGATTACCACCCACAGGAACTCCTAGATTGGTAAGTCATCATTTAAGTGTTTGAAATCCCACCAAAGAGGAAAAAATGAATATAGATAGATTAATTCACATTGATACCTGCCAATCCACAACTAGAAAGGTTTATCTTTAACCCTGAAATAATTTCGAACAAACCAAGAATCAAAAGAGAATGAAGAAAAGAATTGGCATTTGGTTCAAAGAATAGGACAGTGTCATCAGCAAATTGAAGGGGTGATACCAAAACATCATCAGAGCCCACTGATGTACAGAAAAAAACCAAGGCTCAAAACACAATCATTTGGAGGGAAACCTTTGTGTGGTTTGCAAATCCACAACAAATCTTTTGTATCAATCCTTTTAGGTACAGCAATTCAAATGAAAGACATTGCCTTGGATAGAACCTAAGACTTTCAAAGCAGGTTTACAAAATCAGACTTATCCCTCAACATCAACATCAACAGCACCTTTAACCCAAGTTAATTGGGGTCGGTGGTAGATGAACCCAATGATAAATCGGAAATAAGACAAATAAAGAGAAAGAGAGAGGGGAAGAAAAAGTGAAAATAAGACAAAAGAGAGGAAAAATAAGCTAAAATAAAAGAGGGGAGAAATGAAGAGGAAAAAAACTATAAAAAAAAAAATCAGACTTATCCCTATTTGGAGAAAAAGAGAGGAAATTAAAACAGAACCAGCAACTGCATGACTAGACTCCATAGAAACTTGAACCCAAATCCTACTTTCTAGCGCAAATGTATGAAAAGAATGAACCAGCAGTTATGGAACTAAAGGATGTTTCAAGGGACTCCCTTTATAGACATAAACAGAGACTGGGCATCTTAGGCTGTCCCTTCTCTTTCTAGTAACTAATGATTTTTTTTAATAAACAGGTTACAAAGTAAATAAGTAGTATAATATACTAAAAAGAATTTCAAATTTGCAAGGCATAGAGGATAAACCTGAGTAGCCTTTAGTATTATCATTTGCAAATCATAGATAAGAACTCCACCACACCTGCCTTGAGGATCAACCTTTACCACTGGTCCTCTTGCAAATTGTTCTCTTCCTCTTTTCAGATGAAGCCATTCTGGACTCTCAAAACAATGCAAAGAACTGGAAAGTAGAAAAAACAGTTAAAGACAACAGATAAGCTAAATCCTTTGGACAAGAGATAACAGTTTGAAGCAAAATGACATGACTTCTCATTTTCAACTGACATGCTACAAGTCAATGAACTATCCTGTTTTAAGTTATATCAACACCCCTGACCCTAAACAACAAATAAAAGGAAATGTCAACAGCTCACTCTATGCAAGCCCTGAACATCTTCCAAATTCCAACCCTTCAAAAGACAATAGAAGACTCATATCAATGCAGTCAAATTTCACCAAAATAAAAACATTTCTATCTTTACACCTTGAAGTTAAACAAACTTAACAAAATACCCCAACCTAGACTGAACCTGATTAATTTCAGAAATCCAGACTTATGTCATACACACAAACATGACACATATGGCCCATATCAAGTGAGAATTGTTCTTGCTTATTATTATGAGAATAACAAAGTTTGACCATACAATCATACATAGATGGTTAAACAACAATTCTTGACCATACAACCATACATGAATGGTCATATATTTTTATGCAGTTCTAATCTTATGCAGCCATACGGTCAATATCAGGTCAAGATTAGTTTATCCCATGAGAACAATTCTCACTTGATAAGTTATCTCTATGTGGGTGGGTGTGATTAAGTGCATGTTTGACTACACATCCGATACATAGTTCTATGCTACTGTTTAGAAACTCCATGATGTAGCTTCCACAATTTTTTATAGAATTGATGCGATTTATCCACCCTGCGACATGTTTCCAAACACGCTGTAACATAAACAACTCCAGTGTCATCTAGTTGATATACCTACCCCAACCCTCATTGATCTTTCCTCTTATAAACAAAAGAGGTCAGATTAAGAAAAGCAATACAATTGAGGACAAGAGATCTACAAGACAAAGAAAAAATATAGAAAAGAAAAACTAGCATAGGAAAAAGACTATTTCTATTCTACAAAGCCCTCCAATCCCACAACATAACTGTCAAAAAAACTCAGCAAGATCAGTAATAAGAATTTAGATGACATAATTATCTACTTCAGTGCATTTTAATTTCACTTCCTTCATAAATCAATTATTTCATCAAAATGCAAAAGTCATTTCCCTCAACAAGCCACATGGAAAAGTTCAAATTACAACTTTCTAATACAGCAACAGCATCTTGATAAGAGGAATACACCTTGTCTCCCATCCTACCAAGTTGAACTAGAATGTCCCCACTCATAACATTTCAAATAGAATAGAATCTCTCTACAATTCAGTTAAATAGCTAACCATTTCAATATCAATGAAGAAGCATACAATGTGTAGAGAAAGTATAACAAAGAATTGGATAAAAACCATTTTTAATTCAGTTAAGCAGCTAACCATTTCAATATCAATGAAGTATACAATGTGTAGTATTAGAGTTGTATTTAGCAAAAATACATATTGTAAGTGCTGGTTAGCTTTTGCTAACAGCATCTCTATTTTCTGTACACGTGTAATCAGTTAGGAAGTTAGCGTCTTATAAAACCTCTCTTGTAACTGACACAATATTATTTTTTTTCCTTAATCACTGAAATAAGATCAGAGTTCTTTTCTTTCTCTGTTTTTCTTTCTTTTCTCTCTAAAATGTGGAGAAAGTATAACAAAGAGTTGGATAAAAACCATTCTTAATCAGACTCCACAACAAAATTGAAGGCTTATTTTTCCTTTAATGATTCTTCTAATTTTTAGTTCACAGAAATGCAAAACCAATATCAAACTATTAAGAACATAATTTAACAGAACAAAAGCATATTTTGTTCATATGCTAGTCTAAACATATGCACTCACCTAGTACGAAGTCCGTGAATAGAATCATCATACTCAAGAACTGAAATCTTTGCATCTGCAAAAGTTAAGATGATAGAATCTCTCTTCCTAGAAACATCACCGCCTCCAATGCTCAAAACAGCCATGGTTTCAACATTACCATGCAACCTGAATCATATGTATAATAGCATGTGTGAGGTAAGATGCCAAAATCAAGCACTAAAACCAACAGATTAAATAAGTTCATAGTCAAGGACATGTCCCACATTCCCATTATAATCAAGGAAACCCAAGTAATCATCACTATGTAAATTCCCTTAAATCAATCCACACTGTACTTAATTGAGAAAAAAAAACAAGAAAATTTCCAAACTTCACATTCTAAATTCACACAGACAATCAGAAAATTTAACAGCTAAAAGAAGCTAAAAACAATCTAATCTATATCCTAGCATCATTAAGAAAACCAACTTGGTGATCACTAATGAAATTTCCATAGCTCAATCCATAATATACCTACCAATTGCAAATCAGTATTTTAAAAAAAACATAAATATTTACAAACTTCACAATTTATGCTCCAGCAGTAGCAACACAGTTGATTTACATTGCAGCATAAGATGCTCCACACTCAACTCCATCAGTAAATTCAGCACTAACAAAGCTGAAAACAACCAAATTTATATCCAAGCATCTTTAACCAAACACATACAATTATCACAAACTAAATTGCCACTACTCAATCGACAATGTACCTATAAATTGCAAATGAGAATTCAAAAAAAATATATTATCTTATTCACTACACAATTCTTATTTAAAATTTCTCATAGGTGCACTCCTTCAGAGACAATCATATTACTAAACGTGAGAACCTCTCTCAACAGCAATTCAAACCTTGGTTTGCTATGTTGTCAGAACTAACCCCTTCTGGAAGACCCAAACCTTAAATTCCAGCAAATCCACACAGCCTCCGCTCAACTCCGTCAGTTAATTCAGCAAACTAACAAAGCTGAAAACAACCAAATCTACATCCCAGCACCATTAATCAAACACATACAATTATCACTAACTAAATGACCACTACTCAATCCACAATGTACCATCAATTGGAAACAAGAATTAAAGAAAAACTAAGAAATAAAAACTCTCTTCTTCGCTACACTTTATTATTTTTAACTTCTCACAGGTATACTCCTACAGAGACAATCATGTTTGAAGCACAATCAGAAACGAAATGTAAGCATCTTTCTCTTTTGAAAATTGAACTTGGTTTGCCACATTGATAGGAGTAACCCTTTACGCAAGACCCGACCCTTGTTGGTACTACACATTCTAAATTCCAGCAAATCCACACACCTACCATAGCTCAAATGTCTAGTTGAGATCATTTCCGAGAAAGTAATCACTATTTTTACTATTTATTTAAAATAAGTTAATCTAATCACAATCCAGATTCCAGAGCAAGTGCACTGTGCACAGACACTAATGTCTGCACCTCTTTCAACGGGAATTGGAACCTCCTTAGTTGTTCGCCACATTATCGAGATTAACCCCTTATGCTAGACCCAACCCCTATCGTTACTATACATTCTAAATTCCAGAAAATCCAAACAACTACCACAGCTCAAAATATTATTATTTCTTCAAAATAAGCTAATCTAAGCACAATTCAAATTCCAGAACGAGTAAGTGGACAGAGGCGGAACCTGTAGTGGCACACGAGCTCGAGGGAGGCCCCGGCGATGCCGTCGAGGAGAGCGCCGCGGCGGGAGTCGGCGGCGGCCTTGGGCGGCTGGTCCTCCTGGAGGCGGACGGCGTAGACTTCGAGAACGTTGGCGGCGGTGACGACGAGGTTGGGGAGGGAGCCGACGTGGTGGCGGGGGCGGGAGGGCCACTCGGCGTCGAGGTCGTCGGGCTGGATAGGGACGAAGTCAGAGCGGGAGTGGGTGAGGAACCCGGCGGCGCAGTTGTCGATGCCAGTGGGGCACTGCATCATCTTGTACGCCGCGAAACTCATGGTGGAAGAATCACGTTAGAATGTTAGAATCGAATTCGAAGTTGAGGATTATGATTTGTTCTCGGAGCTTAAACCCTCGATTAGGGTTTGGGTTTGGCGGGAGTGAGTGTTTTGGTGTGTCCCTGACTGACTATGACGTGTGTCAGTGTAGTTCAGTCTCAGTGTAATTTTATTGGAATTTTGTTAAATTTGGGTAACTTTGAAAAACAAAACAATAGTATAAGTTAAATTTGGAATCCAAATATAAAATAAATTCGCATTAGATAAAAATTTGGTAAAATTATAATTGTTTTAATTTTAGTTTCATCTTCTAAGTTTTTATTTAATTTTGTGTTGCAAGGTTTTTTGTTTTTTTATAACTGAGTGTTGCAAGTTTTGGTATCAACATTTGGCAATTGTATCATACTATCATAATACTCTAGCAATTATAATTTTATAACTTACCAATATATTAATGATGATACAAGTATGGCATGCTTTATTCTTTCTATCATTTCTGTGTCGTATTAGTATCGAGGAACTTCGAATAGAACCTCACTACACATTTTTTTTTCCTTCTTGGCTAATGCATAAAACAAATGAATAATTTCTTTCACCAACCATAAGATCTTATCACGGTCCATTACAATTAATTTCATAATAAAAAAAAAAGATTCGCTGTAAGCAAAATGATACAGATACAACTTGTATAAATTACATGGTGACAAGTTACAGGGTAGAGACTAGAGATGATGCAGTGTGTGACTGCAATTCCACCATCACACTGGTTAAAAATTGACTTCCACAAAACTTGTATAAATTAAAAAAGAATAAGAATTACATCATCTCCAAAATGGTGTACAACGCATTATTTGAAATAACATTAACGCACGTAGTTGATAAACTTGAGGGAGTATAGTTAATTTTTCCTAGAGGAACTTGCAACCCCAAGGATCAACAGGTATCAATCAACCATTATTGCAACAAATTTCTTAAGCTTGCCTGCTGAAACTCAAATCAAACATCCCCACCAATCTGCATGAAACATACACCATATTTATACATTAACATCAAGGTGTCAGTAAGCTAAAGCAACAAAACTTGAGACTCTTACTGTTTTAGCAAGTTCTTTGGCTTTTTCATCATTGAAACCTAGAGTAGCCAAGATCTGTTGACCTGCTGATTCTTTTTGAGACCATATTCCTAGAAGTAAATGTGTAACGTTTATTTCTCCTCCTTCACCTGCATTTTATATGATAATAATTTAGTGAATACACAAGAGAAAACAAAAAATATTAAAGTAAGGTTATTAGCTAGCAAGATGAAGATCAACATTGTACAAATGCCACATCACAAACAAGGTCAGATTACAAATACATTAGGCAATGGCTGGGTCATTGATGAACATTTACTTTCTTAGAGAGATGGGAAACTAACTGAGCCATAACTTGGACAATGTTTAACCTAAATTTTTAGGATCTTAAAAGTTACTTTAAGATTAAAGCTAAAAAATAAGAGCTTTAAAATTGTAGTTGTTTCATAATTTTGTAACTATTTTAACTTAAAAGTTACTCATAAATTAAAAAGTGTTTGGCAATGTGTTTTTGGGTCTTGGGATTTGGAATAGAGAAGAAGGATAAGCTCCTAAAATTAGCTACAAGCCTCATTTTATGTTAACTTCATTAGCAAAAAAGCACCATTATTTTGTCAAGCTTTTGTACAAATGTCTTTGGCATAACTTGTCCTTTTAAAGAGAAGAGAAGCTCAAAATAAGTTGAGTCAAACACTAACTTGAGCAAAACTAGACATAGCTAAGGCATACTAAAACTGATTGCATTTGATGAGGTCTTCATATTATCAAATTTTCAGGCTTTGTTTAGTAATGGAGAAAAAAATGTCATTTAAAATAAATTTTCATACTTCAGCCTCTTTCTAACAAAAGAGGCACAAGATTACTGAAAACTTCTTTCTAGTTGACAACGCAAACTCACCAATGGATTCATTTCATGCATCAAATAACTCAAAAAATATTTGAAACATGGACACCTTAAACTGAGCAATGAATCTAGCTGATCATTTGTAAAATTTGTTGGCAGGGGGATACTAGTTGAAACTCGTCATAGCGGAAACCATGCATACCTGACTTCAATTTTTCCTCAATTGCCCAATCGAGGGCTTTCTGGGCTGGTTCAGTCAAAGGAGGATGCTCAGGGCTGAAGAAAAACAAGTCAGATTTCCCAAGTAGCCCTACTGTTTCTTCACGTACTTTCAAAAGAGTAATTCCATTAGCTCTTAAGAATTTTGCAGCATTACTTGTTCCTGGAAAGAAAACAAAAAATGATTAAGTGTTCAAGGGTATGCTAAAGGCACAAAGCAGCAATATTTAAATTGATAAAGTCCTCAAGGATATACAAAAGGCACAAAGCAGCAATATTTAAATTGATTAAGTGCTCAAGGATATACAAAAGGCACAAAGCAGCAATATTTTAATTGATTAAGTGCTCAAGGATATACAAAAGGCACAAATACAAATACAAATGGCAGGATCCAGGCAACAAGACTTAAAAAGAACTTATTTCAACTAGAAGAAATGAAGAAGAAGAACAGACTCTAGTGCCACATTTTGAATAGCTCATTTGGTTTAGGTTTTACTGCATCCAAAGTTATACTGACAAAGGAACCATCCAAGGCTATGTACACGGTACCCTTTTTCTTTCAATAAGAATAAGAATGGAACATGAATACAATTGCTCACATAGTACTATAGTAGAGGGAAAAGCCAAAAGTAAATTGTCTCCTTCAATGAAAACTGGAGTACATCTAACTCATGATATATTATTGTTGAACCCATAACTCATTTGAAAGGATAAAACAGAAGATAACATTTTCCTTTTCCCACTCTCTTAATGATCAAGCAATGTTTTTAAATTGAGGAATAATGGAATATTTCTCAAGTTCTGGAGGCCAAAACAAGTATTTTTAGAAAGTCCAGTACACCATATGACACAACCAAATAGGGCACCAAACCCCATGAGGCATGAGGTATTCAAACTTCCACAGGACTCTCATGGATATTTATAATGTCCATATCAATACAACAAGGAACATTCATCCAATTGGTAATTGGCAGAGTATAGACCATTAAGTATGGCAACCAAGTTCTCTAAAAAAATAGAAGGTAGGTCAGAAATAGGATTATTCTAATTATGATTGAACAATTCTGCTAAGTTAAACCCATCCACATTTTAAAAATGTTGTTTACTAGTTAGAAAGAAAAACATTTAGCATCCAGGAAGCTTAACAACTACTTGTTTTCCCATTCATTCAAAGAATGCCATATTGTGCATTTGTCCTTACTGAAACATGAAGGATATGAATTTTCCATTCAATATTTCAATTGATGGCTATTAAACAACAATAATTCATAGGTACTTCTAAGTCTGTCCGGTACCAGTACTAATTGGGAACACATGTACGCAATACCCACTTATCACTCAAGTACATCATAAACACCAAAGCTTGTCGATAAGTTAAATTGCTACTTCAGTACCTTCAAAACTTGCACCTTCTTTAAAAACTTTTGCTTACTTGAGTTAGAACTTAGAACATTACAGAAATTGTTTATATGTTATAAGAGTTTAATTTTTATACCCTATCAACATACATAAAAATTTACTCAGTCAACTAATAAAAAGAAGACCTTAGATATGACTTTTAAAGTAATTATTACAATTTATGATTGTATAACAGCGTAAAAATCTGTCAATGCATTCTAATTAAATTATAAAATTATTTTACATCTTTACTAGTGCCCATGCAACACAATTAGCCAAGCCTATTCGCATAAACTTCTCCATAAACACTAATAAGAAGTAAAAGAAACTGAACTCCTCTTGCAAACTAAATCAACTTATGCATTTAAAATTATTCTTTCTTTTCTTCTTATTTTTCTCTCTTACGATAGAAGGACTAGTTTTCATGGCTATTACTGAAATTAAAAAGACACCAATTGTAATTGTAAATAAAAACCTTCAACCAAAATCCCCATGAGAAGCGCCTCGGTTCCCGTGTTTGGATACTTGAGCTTCCTCGCTTCCAATTCCCCCATTGCATACGATTTTATAGCCCTCTCCGACCACCTGAACCAAACCACAAAACCCTCAAAACACACACTCACACAACAATCCAATAACGTCACTGAAAAACGACAACAACAATGAACTCACATTGGGGTTTTCTCGGGCGTATCCGAAAGGGTTTTCCTGCAAAAAAACGGAAGAAAAAAAAAGCTGGAAACTTTCAGCAATCCGAGATGACCCAGAAGAAAATTCGAGAGATCCATTACGTGTGTTGACGAAGAGAGAAGCTTACGGGGTGGGGAGGCTAAAAGACACGGTGGCTGAGATTGCACGGCAATTGGTGTTGGGGAGGGAATGGGACGATGAGGTGGCGCGTAGGAGGGTGATCCTGGTGCCGAAGAGAGAGGTGGGAGGGAGAGTGCAGTGGTTGTTGGGTTTTGAATGGGATGAGGAGTGAGCAGAGAGAGTGGGTAGGAATGAAGAGAGTGTGGGAATGGAAGCCATTGGAAGGAGATGAAAAGAGAAATGAGAGGTTTTGGGAAGAGGGGTTGGGTAAACGGGTAGAGTGAAAAGAAAAGGTTTTGGAGAAATTTCTCGAGTGTTAAAACTTAAAAGGCTATGAATCCTATGATAGTTAACTTTCTTTTTAACCTCCTTATCCTATCTATTATTGAGATCATTTATTATCCACTTCAATTAATTTTGAGTTAAAAATACAGTTAATATTAATAATTTAATATTAAATGAAGAGATCAATTATCATCATGATTAACTATAAAAGATTATTTCTGTTAAAACTTAAGGAGAAATTTTATATTTAAGTATGAATATCCAATTGTGTTAAATAATTAAGATATGTTTTTGATTTGTTAAAAATGATAGTACAAAACAACAAAAATTCAATTATTCCATGTTTGTCTTGAAAAATTCTCATGCTGATGCTCAAAGACTAAATATCCACTCTATCGCCTACCTCTAATTTTTTTCATTTAAACAAAAGACTTTGAATTTGGATTAAACTGCTTGACATGTCAACCCCTACCTTGAACACACACACCAACACCACTGCACCGCGCGTACCCGTCTACAGCGTTTTTCTTTTCCACGCATTGCAGCAACTATATTATCACCACAAGGTTTTCTTGAATTGGTTCTCAGACGAGTTTTTCTCAAGGATTGAACTCCCGTAGCACAATTCTAATTTTCTTTTTTAATTAGGAAGCACTGTTTGGAATTTTGCTAGGAGGAATCCTACTACATTAACCACATCATGTGACCACTATTGCCCCGATATTCAATAGAAGAAGCCAATTTAGCAAAACAAATATTTATAATATATTAAAATATATAATTCTATATTTTATTTATCATATTACAGTAGTAATAATAATAATGCAGATTATATTTAAATAATTATATTAGAAAGGGTATTATTGTAAAATTTATATTATGTTTGTATTGTACTTCATCCTTCAAGGACAATATATAAAGTCATATTGTAACTTACACAATTGTCCCGTATTGTTCTCTTTATCCTGTACTTCGGCAACATAGTGAAGTCCTCAATACCAACTAGTTATCATTCAATCATAAATTATCATTCTTATAATTTTTATGATAATGTTATAAAAAATCAACAAATTTAACACACATAATAATTTATAATTAAATAACACATTATCATTCTATAACCTTTTTTGTCATGGTCAAAGATTATGAGTGAATAATTTTTTTTCACTTAGATATATGGTTAAGAGTTCGATTTATGTTCGTGCATGGAAAAAAATATGTCAGTAGTATCATAAGAAAATTAGCCATTAATTTTCCATGGAATGATGCCAGGGTTAAAAAACTAAAATAAAGTGATATTAATAAGTTAACTAGTATTTTATTTGGTGTCTCGCCTAAAGTAAATGTTTATTTTATATAACTAAAATTTATTATAAATAAATACTTTTAAATAAAATTATATTGTGATTGAAATTTGTACTAAATATAAATATAAAATATAAAAAGATTTCGGTGTTAGCAAAATGATATAGATACAACTCATTCGAAAGGGATGATAAGTTACAGTGTAGAGATGATGCAGTGTGTGACTGCAATCCCACCATCACACACTGCTTAAAAATTGACTTCCACAAAACTTGTATAATTAAAAAAAGAATAAGAATTACATCAACTCCAAAATGGTGTACAACACAGTATTTGAAATAACATTAACGCAGCTACTGGTTGATAATCTTGAGGGAGTATAGTTAATTTTACCCTAGAGGAACTTGCAACCCCAAGGGTCAACAAGTATCAATCAACCATTATTGCAAGATATTTCTTAAACTTTCCTTTTGAAACTCAAATCAACATCCCCATCAATCTGCATGAGAGATAAACCATATTTTATACATTAACATCAAGGTGTCAGTCAGCTAAAGCAACAAAACTTGAGACTTACTGTTTTAGCAAGTTCTTTGGCTTTTTCATCATTGAAACCTAGAGTAGCCAAGATCTGTTCACCTGCTGATTCTTTCTGTGACCAAATTCCTAGAAGTAAATGTGTAACGTTTATTTCTCCTCCTTCACCTGCATTTTATATGATATAATTTAATTAAATACACGAGAAAACAAAAAATAAAAAAGTAAGATTATTAGATAGCAAGATGAAGATCAACATTGTATAAATGCAACATCACAAGGTCCCATTACTAATACATTAGGTAATGGCTTGGGCATTGATAGGCATTTTCTTACATAGAGAGATGGTTAACTAACTGAGCCATAAGTCGGATAGCATTTAACCTAAATATTTAGGATATTAAAAGTAAAGGTTAAAACTAAAAAAATAGAGCTTTAAAGATAGTAATTTTATAATTTTGTTAACTTGAATTTGGGCCTTGGGGATATTAAAAGCAAAGGTTAAAACTAAAAAATAAGAGCTTTAAAAATAAAGTTGTTTAGTAATTTTATAATTTTTTTTAACTTGAATGTACTTCTAAATTAAAAACTGTTTGGTAATGTGTTTTTGGGCCTTGGGATTTGGAATTGACAAGGAGAAGGAGAAGATCCTAAAATTAGCTACAAGCCTGAAGCCTCATTTATGTTTACTTCATTAGCCAAAAAACACCTTCATTTTGTAGAGCTTTTGCTCAAATGTGTTTGACTTTGGCACAACTTCTTCTGAAGAGTTATAGAAACTCAAAATAAGCTGATTCAAAGACTAACTCAAAACTATAGACATGGCTGAGGCATAAAGTTATAAAACTATTTATTAAAGCTGATTGCATTTGATGAGGTCCTCATATTACCAAATTTTCAGTCCTCATTAAGTAATGGGGAGAAACAGATGTCATTAAAACATCAATTTTCCTACTTCAGCCTCTTTTTAACAAAAGAGGCACAAGACAACTGAACACTTCTTTCGACTTGATGTTGCAAATTTGCCATTAAATTCATTTCATGCATCACATTAGTCTCAAAATGGAAAAAATGTTTGAGAAAGGAGACATCCTAAACAGAACAATGTATCAGGCTGATCAATTGCCAAATTTTTGGCAGGGGATACTAGTTGATAATCGTCAGAGCAGAAACCATGCATACCTGACTTCAATTTCTCTTCGATTGCCCAATCAAGTGCTTTCTGGGCTGGTTCAGTCAATGGAGGATGCTCAGGGCTGAAGAAATACAAATCAGATTTCCCAAGTAGCTCTACTATTTCTTCACGTACTTTGAAAAGAGTAATTCCATTAGCTCTTAAGAATTTTGCAGCTTTACTTGTTCCTGCAAGGGAAACAAAAATTGATTAAGAGTTCCAGGGTATACAAAGGCACAAATCCAGATCAATCTTTAAATTGAGTAAGTGCTCGAGGATAAAGGCACAACAGCACAACTGCCTTTAGAAATCCAAATGGCAGGATTTTCCCAACAAGATTTAACAAAGAATTTATTTCAAAAAGAAGAAAAAGAAATGAAGAATAATAGACTCTAGTGTCACATTTTGAATAGGACATTTAGTTTAGGTCACTGCATCTTAAGTTACAGTGGCATTGTGACAAAGGAACCAACCATGGCCATGTACACAGTAACCTCTTTCTTTCAATAAGATTGGAGCATGAATACAATGGCTCACATGGTATAGGGAAAAGCCAAAAGAAAATGATCATCTTCAATGAAACTAAACTTGAGTGTCTACCTCATGAAATATTCTTGTTGAACCCATAACTCATTTAGAAGGATGAAACAACCCTCTCTTTTTCTGATCCAGCAATGTTTTTATAATGAGAATAATGAAATATTTCTCAAGTTTTGGGAATGCAAATCCTTTTAGCATGTCATGTGCCCCATATGCCATAACCAAAGCGGGTACCAAACCCCATGAGATATTCAAGCTTCCACATGGCTCTCCTATGGATTTATAAAAGACAATTGACCTATGTCCATATCAATACAGCAGGAACATTCATCCAATTGGCAATTGGAAGGGTATAGACCATAAAGTATGGCAATAAAATTCTCTTAAAAATTATAAATGATAGGTCAGAAATACGACTATTCTATTATGATGGAACATTTCTGCTTACTTTTTCCATCCATTCAAAGAATGTCATGTTGCGCTTACTGAAACTTAAAGAATATGAACTTGCCATTCAATATTTCAATTAATGGCTATTGGACAACTATGATGCGTAGGTACTTCTAAATCTCCGTCCGGTACCAATACTAATTGGGAAGACATGTATGCAACACTCACTTATCCTTCAAGTACAACATAAACACCAAAACTTGCTGCATTAGGTTTGTTACTAAATGAAACAAATTGCTACTTCAGTCCCTTTAAGACTTGTACCTTCTTTAAATACTTTTGCTTACTTGAGCTGGAACTCAGAACATTACAAAAATTGTATTTATATTATAAGTGTTTAATTTTCATACCCTGTCAACATATGTCAACTAATAAATAATCACCTAGATGTGACTTTTAAAGTTATTATAGCAAAAGTCAACAACGTTACCGTACATGGCAATCTATGATTGGATGACACAGTAAGAAATCTGCCAATGCATTCTAATTAAATTCATATTGTCATTCTGATACTAAATTTTTATACTTTTATATTTCTATAAGAAATAAACCCCATAACCGTTTGAATTTTTTTTTTTACATCTTCAACAGAATCCATGCAACACGATTAGACAAGTCTGTTTGCATAAACTTCTTCATAAGAACTTATTGTAGAAGAAATTAAGAAATAGAAAAAACTGCACATCTCTTGTAAACTAAGATGAACTTGTGCACTTGACATTATAAAAAAGCCCTTTCATTTACCTTCTCTAAAAGCTGAAGTGCATACGTTGATTTTAGAGTACAGGAGAAACTTAATTCATTTTTGTCTTCTTATTTTTTTTTCTCTTACGATAGAAGGACTAGACGACTAGTTTTCATGGCTATTACTGAAATTAAAAAGACACCAATTGTAATTGTAACCAACAAACCTTCAACCAAAATCCCCATGAGAAGTGCCTCGGTTCCCGTGTTTGGATACTTGAGCTTCCTCGCTTCCAATTCCCCCATTGCATATGACTTTATAGCCCTCGCTGACCACCTGAACCAAACCACACAACCCTCAAAACACACACTCACAACAATCCAATAACGCCACTGAAAAACGACAACAACAATGAACTCACTTTGGGGTTTTCTCGGGCGTATCCGAAAGAGGTTTCCTGCAAAAACGGAAGAAGAAAAAAAAATGGAAACTTTCAGCAATCCGAGGTGACCCAGAAGAAAATTCGAGAGACCCATTACGTGTGTTGGCGAAGAGAGACGCTTACGGGGTGGGGAGGCTAAACGACACGGTGGCTGATGTCGCACGGCAATTGGTGTTGGGGAGGGAATGGGACGATGAGGTGGCGCGTAGGAGGGTGATCCTGGTGCCGAGGAGAGAGGTGGGAGGGAGAGTGCAGTGGTTGTTTGGGTTTGAATGGGGTGAGGAGTGAGCAGAGATTGTGGATAGGGGTGAAGAGAGTGTGGGAATGGAAGCCATTGGAAGGAAATGAAGAGAGAAATGAGAGGTTTTGGGGAGATAGGTTAGGCAAAAGGGTAGAGTGGAAGCTTTCATGTTCAAGCAAGGAGAGTGAAGGGGTGACTCAGGTTGTTTTTTTGGGGCAAATATTAGAGAAAGGTAAAAGGGCCATACAATAGAATGAATAGATTGTGTTATCCATTATAATTTTTTATAAATTACTAGTAACATATCTAATTCAATTTAATAGTAGTATGTCAAACAAATAAATTATTCTTTAAAATAAACAGATTTTTGAACTTATTTTAATTTCAACATGTAAAATTTGTCATATAAAATTTAGGCGCATTGAAAATTATAAAATTTATGAGACTCGTTTTTTATGTAAATTTTTATTATGTTTATGACTTATTTTTATTTGAACATCATTTAAGTTTTTTTTTAAGTGTAAGTAAATATAATGAAACAAATTTTATATTTCAAATTAGTTAAAAAAATTAAAATTATGTTTCAAAATTAAAGATTATCATCATTTTAGAATAATCATTTTTTCTCATTTTAAGAACATAAATCACTAAATTAAATTTTTTAAAGATAAATAATTAAATTAAATATAATTAAAAACATAAATCACTAAAAGTGTATTTTAATTTTTTTTATTCGAGTGAGGAAGGAAGGGGATAAATGTTGATTCATGTATAATTATTAGTCTTGGGAGTTTCAATTGTCTATTGTATAAAATATTTATTTTAATATAATTTAAATTTATAATAAATAAATATTTTGAATATAAAAATTAGATATTAAACTTAAAATTGTGGCAAAAAGTTATATTAATGTTTCTTTAAAAAATATTTGATTTAATTTAGAGATAAAGATAAAAATAAAAGAAGAGTAATTTGAGAAAATCAAGAAAAATTTTGGCTAATTAATTAGTGGATGTGAAATACACTTGCAAAGGAAGGAAGTTTGTCACATAATTTGAGACCACACTTCAAACATTGTAGTTGCAAAGAAAATTAACCAACACTACATAATTTTAGATTATGCATTCTCCTTCAGAAGGCCTAAGATTAATGTTGAGGAATAACTACAAAAGAGACCGTGAATATTGTTCCCATGAAATTGCTTAAGAGATAACGTAACATTGCATGTTGCTTTAACATTAAATTTTTGTTCCATCTTTATATTATTATTTATTTAATTAAAATAATTTTTTATTCTCTTATCTGCGTTTTTTTCCATCAAAGGGACTATAAAATGAAAAAAAATTGATATATATTAAAAGAACTAAAAAAAATAACAAGAACAAAAATAATTGCAAAGACCATTTTAAATAAAAAAGTAGTTTTATAAGGGAAAAAAATTACATTACAGAAAACAAAAAACACATTTAAACCTTATTATTTTTAGATAACACGGATTATTGTCATAATTTTTTATCTTTTAAAATCAAGAATGCATCATTGCCGCGTGTACTCTTGGGTGTGATATGAGAATCTTAATTAATTCTTTTATAAAAAAAAACAGTTGAGTTGGAGGATTTAATTTTTAATTTTCAGTCTTTTTAATTTTTTAAACAATATTTTATAATCAAAATAAGCTCCAAAATTGTTTTCCACTTTTGACTAAAAAAAGAAAATAATTTGAGGGAAAAAAACCAATGAATTTCAAAAAAATTCTTTGACCAAAATATCAATTAGAATATTTAACTTGTATAAATCAATATTGATTTAATATTAAAAGGTTTTTATGATAACCAAATCAGAAATGCATGCATTCAATAATTATAATTAACTTATTGTTTCTGTAATAACTAAATCATAAGAGCATCTTTAGTGCTAGATCTTGAACAAAGATCTTGAGCTCAAGATCTGATCTTGACTAGATCTCCCAATAAAGGAGGTGAAGAAATCTCCAACATGGAGGATAGGTTCTTGTAGAAGAACCCTCAAGATCTGCACATAGTTCAAAAAAAAAAATTCTTTACCTATTTCTCTCTCCCTAAGATCTCAAAATAAGATCTACCATTAAAGAAAAATTAGAGAGATCTTAAGAGATCTTCAATCCTATGTGATTTTATGGAAATTATCAAAAAGTGGTCTAAGATCTCAATTTAATATCTACCACTAAAGATGCTCTAAGTGTATTCAAAGTAGTCATGGTTCGTTATTCCTATCACACTTTCTCTTCCACTATGGTCACAACGTACAAATATCCCATGGCAAACACGGCCATGTCCCTAACCCAGAAAGCTTCATTCATTTATTGTTTTTGAGCATTAAGCAAACTGCAGATGAAGGAGGAGGAGGGCAGTAGAGGAGATACAGAAAAAAGTTTTGGAGATATGTAAATACAATGGCATAGATTTAAGGAATTAAGGGTGAGAGAAAAGGAGAAGACTGTGTGAAGACCTTTTTTTTCAAGACTATGAAAAGTGAATCTATTCTCACTTTACTTCTTGCTTATTTGTTGGTTGAGATAATTTAGTGAAAGTTGCAGGCAGTTACGAATAATGAATTATGAACATTGTTTTCCTTTCTTGGTAGTTGGTTCGGTTCATTCCCTGGTGTATTTAATAATTAATATTCTGCACCAAAAAAAAATAATTAATATTCGTAGATGTGATTTTTCTTTTCTTCGTTTTCTTAATGATCGAGGGGAGAAAATGTAAAAAAATTCAGCAATCATTTTGGTTTTTTCATATTTTGCTACAATTTCATTGCATGATTGTGATGTTTTAGCTGGGGGTCAAATTTTGGATATAAATATTTATCTCTACGAACGGAGAAATTTTTGGTATCAACTATCAAGTGTCAACCAAAGAGGCAGTCACTAGAATTATAGTCTAAAACTGAAGTTACCCTAGAGACTACATATTTGCATCCAATTATCCAAATTAACACATAATATACCCAAATGGAGAATTATGAATTCAAATAAAAATGTCATCATTTACTATCTATAATCCAGGGTATAAGCATCTAAAAAATCTAGAATACCATTTTCACAAGTGCATTAGAAGATTCAGCGGTTGTTCCATACTGCATCCAGTCCTTAGTACATACAAGAGCCTCCACTGTCTCTGGCCGCAAGGAACTCCTATACTTATCCATTTCTTTGCTTTTTGAATAAAACACAGAATCAGGAGCAACCGTAGAAACTGGAACGGATAATATATCCTGGGCCATCTTGGCAAGAGTAGGATACTTGATTTTGTTTAGCTTCCACCAACCTAATACATCAAAGTCTGATACGCGTGGTAACAGTGATTCTTCAAGATACTGATCTAGCTCAGATTTCGTCTGTTGGCTAGTGGTTTCCATGATGTAGGCATCAAAATCTGTAAGACCATTATCAGACAACACAGCACCTCCTGGGAATTCCTCCATCTGACTGTGGTTTCCAGCACTTCCATTTTCAGCATACACCGGTCTTAGTGGTAGGGGATGGGCTACATACTCATGAAACAGCTCGTGAATTCCATCATCCACAGTCCTGATATAGAAATGAGCATCCTCACCATAGATTTTTGTGAAACTGAACTCCACAAGCTTCATCTTAAAACGAGGATCCATAACTACTGCAAGAGCCAAAACCAGACTACACTCTCTCCAATACTTATCAATCTTTTCACTCATAATTTTATTAAGGTTGCTAATGAAGGGGTCCTCACTCGTAACTGCACGAGCTGCATCTAACTGCAATTTCCAAACTTCATGAAAGAAGGTAATAGTAGTGGGATGAGTTGTTGTAGTAAGAATGTTTGCTGCATCAAAAAGTGGCTTCAAGTAGCTACAGAGGATCTCAACCAGCTTCCAATCCTGCATAGATGGGGCTCCCTTGTAATCAGGATCAGAAGTGTCCAAACAAGAAAAAACTTCCTTTAGCTCAGAAGCTGCCACAAGCATTTGATATGACCTATTCCAATGAATTTGGTCATCAATAAAAAGGCTCCTTTCACTAGGAACCTGAAGATGCTGCTTCAGCTCCAAGAATTTTTCCTCATGTAATTCTGAAGTCTTCACATATTTTACACTATCACGAATTTTATTGATCAAGTCTTGTGCTGAACTCAACAAATCCTTTGCAACACTGCTTAAAGTACAGGCAATGCAATTCCCAACTAGCAACTGACCATTGAGGATAAGTGGATTCTTCACAGAGAGTAATGGTCTGAGATGTTCAAGGGCAACATTACTCAGTGCTTGATTGCAAGTGATAGAAAACAGCCTACCCTCCAACCCCCAATCAGAAAGGCAAACAGCTATAGCATGGGTGAGTGCAGAATCTGAATCAGGAAATGGTTCCATTACAACATTGAGAATTCGCCGATGCAACTTCCAATCATGATCAACAAAATGTCCTGTGATAAATACATAACCTAAAGATTGACTTGATGTCCAGATGTCCAGTGTCAAACAAACACGTCCAGGTAATCCATCAATACACTTCAAAAGATGTTGCTTTTCCATCAGATAAGTTGCAACACAATCTCCTTGGATAGAGTTAAAGGTCTCCATTTTGAACTGCGGCTGCAGATTTTGGACAAATGCAACAAATCCTGGATGCTCAACCATGTGAAGGGGGTAATCATGCATAATGATCATCCTAGCAATCTCGTTGCGGCATTGATCTTGATCAAAAATGACATAAGGCATACTAGGGGATCTATATCGTCTTTTACGTGTACTGCTAGCATCTCCAGCCCCACTTCCCCTAGTTCGTGCAGTATATGGGGTCAACTGATTACGGTGATGGCTGCGCAAAAGAGCTGAGCAGGTCCCCTTGGCTACGTGGCGTTTGAGATGGCTGGTGCCAGCAACTTTTGAACCTGTACTATAGGCAAAAGTTTGAGCGCATTGGTTGCAGCGTGCCCTTCTACAATCAGGACTAACTGCTTCAATTGTGAAGTGTTCCCAGACTATAGACTTCTTTTTCCTTCGCTTAATAGGCTGCGTTTCTGGGGTACAATCCTCATTGCTCAGCGGCGTCTCAGCATTTATTATCTCGTAGCTGGGTATGGCATCAGAAAAGGTCATTTCATAGTTTGCTTGAGAATTGACTATCTGATTGTGGAGCATTGTTTCAGTATTTTCCAGCTCATAATGAGACAGCATTTGGGAATTGGCCAGCTGATCATGGGACAATGCTTCAGAGTTCGATAGCTGATTGAGGGATAAAGCCTCGGAATGGTTTGGATGATTGTTGGGCAGTGTTTCATAATGACTCAGATGATTATGATACATTACTTTGATGTCTGATAGATGAGTATCTGTCAGTGGTTCAGAATAAGGTAGCGGTTCTGAATGAGGCAGCGATTCAGGTTGAGGCAGCTGATCTTCAGGAATCATATGGAGATTTGTGAATTGATTATCAGGACCAGTTTCAGAATGGGAGAGCAGATTGTTATGATTCCTTGTAGAATTAGCCAACTGATTTTCAGGCGGAGCTTCTGACATGACCCAATCATTGCATGTTTGAGTTTTAAGCATGTTGGCATCATTGTCGGGCTGTGTCTCAGACATGACCACCTCATTGCTTTGCTGAGTCTCAGAAATGATCCCCTCATTGCCTTGCACAGTTTCAGACGTAACCACCTCATCACTGTGCTGTGTTTCAGATACAAGCACATCATCACTCGTATGTGTTTCAGAATTACAATTACCCACATTATGGTTTGGCAATGCCTCAGTATTCACCTGCTGGTTGCTGGGTTGAGAAGCCTTCATATCAAGAGGTGCTTCAGAACTAACCAACTGACTGTTAGACAAATCTTCAGAGTTAGCTGACTGATTGGTGGGCAGTGCCTCAGAATCACCTGTCTGACTGCTCCATGAGGCCTCAGCATTGTCTGGCTGGTTGCTGGTTAGTGATTCACAATTCTCCGGATGGTCATTCATAGGTTCTTCAGAGTTGCCCAAATATTGGTTGGGTAATGCCGCCACTGCTTCACCATTAGTAGCCAGTATTTCAGAAGCAGGAATTTCCTTGTTAAGCGGTGTTTCCAAATTGTTCGGCTCAGACTCTGGCGGTGTTTCAGACTCCGCCAGATCATTGTCAGGCTGAGCATCAGTACCAACAACAACAACTGGATCCTTTTTCATATCAGGAGTCACCATTTCTTCAAGGGTATCAACCATCCTGCCTCACACCTGGAAGAAAAAAGATACTAATTGATTAATGGTGAATTACAATCGAGAAACATTTTCCAGACATACAGATACAGTAGTACACATCAGAAAAAACACTTTAATGTTTCTTTCTTGCATTAGATCAACAACAACATCAACAGCAACTTTAACCCAAGTTAATATGCAAAATACAACGGATTCAAACAAACACAAACAATTATATTACATTAGTCTTAGTCCACAAGGCAGTGCCATTATGCCTGACACTGTCTACATATTAAAAAAAAGTTGTCTTTTTTTTTTTAGTGTAAATGACTGCAATGAGGATTAAACCTAGTGGGTTTTATGTCTTAACAATTCCCATCAAGTTACTTTTTGTTGAGCACTAAAACAGAGCCCACACCTCATAACTACTTAACCAGTTCTTCAATAAGTTAGCAATGGTAGAACCGCAAATACAAAAAAAAAAAAAAAAAAAAAAAACAACAAGAAATTAGTATTAATAATCCCAACCCAGGGATCGATGATAGTTTCAGATCACTCAAACCCTGTGAATAAAAACAACATTTTTTTAAAAAAATATTTTGAAAATCGGGGAAATAAAAAAGAGGAACACGAAAGAGAATGAATAACAAAATAAGGGGTTTTAGCAGGTGTTACTTACAGTGGAAACTAACGGCGATGGAAGAGGAAGCCCGGAAACGGAGCTTCAGGGCCCGACGGAGTGAGATCTTTGGGTTTTTTTTTGCAGAGAAAGGAGAGAGATTTGGGCTTCGGAACCAACCAACCAACCCTAGGAGAAGGTAATTGGACCTAAGAGTGTCACGATGATTTTAAAATAGGGTATTTGGACTCAAAGGTCCATTATTATTATTATTATTATTATTATTATTATTTCTATTTATTTTATTTTTTATATAAAAAAAACTTTACATTTTGGTTTGATTTTTAGGTCTATGTTTCTATCTTCTCGTTCCTTTTCCGAAGCCCTGGCCCTAGCCCAACCTGTTATCAATAAGATTAAGAGAGAACGGTGGTGGTTGTTTTATTTAATTGTTTATTTATTATTATGTTTTTGGAACTGCTAGTTGCAGTTGGAGACCATTATACTCACTGAATGGGTGTGAATAAGGGTCCACTCCATCTCAGGAGAATTTTCAGCCCAATGATACTTCAGTTTTCCACTTTTATACTATTTTATGGTTTTATTTAGTAGATGAGATATAATAAGATGGGATGATATTATAAGAGTTGGATACTAATAGAATAAGGTAAGAATATAATAAGTTTTTATAGTATTATCTAATATTTGATATATATATCATTTTATTACATGCTTAAATTTATTTTGATCCTATTATTTTATGATTCTACAATTTTGATTCCTTTAAAAAATTTATTGCACTTTTAGTCTTTCATATTTTTTAAATTTAGCAATTTTTATTCATTATTAATTTGTTATTAAATTTGTAACAAAAATTATTAAGGTGACATGATAATGGTAATATGATACTCACATGCTATTAAAAAAATTTACAAAAGTTTTAATTAAGTCGAAATTCTTACTCAATACTTTTCATTAATTAAATTAATAAATAATTAAATATAATAAATATATGATTTATACAGTGGGTGTTAGATCTCCTCTACTTGAATTTTCTTGATTTCAAAATATATTAAAAATTTGGGTAGTAAAAAGAGTGATATGTTGTATTTTTCATATTGGATGAACCTCACAACAACATTGTCTTCAACAGCTTCCCATAGATTACAAGCATTAGGATAGGCTTCTTAATTTATTATAGTGTGTGTTTGAGTTTTAGGAATTTTTTAGTAGTCTCACTCAATCTCACATATCACTTGGATGAAAACTCTAGATATCAATTTGTTGTTTTTTGGGATTAATAAAAAGAAGAAAAATAATGTGGAGAGAAATATCTATTATTTTATATCCTAAACTACTTAATTAGTTAAGAAAAATAAGTCATTATCACTTGTCACAACCATTATTAATTATTATTATATGAATATAATACGATATTTTTATAGTTGTAAACATGTAGAAATTCGTAATTGTTGATTATATATCAAAAAATAAATTAATCATTTTATATTTTGCAAGTTTTTTAATTTTCAATCTATTTTTGAATTTTATTTTATTTTTTACAATTGAGTTATATTTATTATTGGTAATATGCACATAATGAAAATTAAATTAATTCATCTAAAGAAATTGAAACACAAGAAATTTAAATTGAATTATCCAAATAAAGTATTTTAAAAATGAAATTAATTTAATTAAAGTGATTAAACTTCCGTATTTAAAATTCTTTGAAATTTTGAAATCTTTATCCACATACCACCTAAGAGAATATTCACAATACATACTTACATTGCTTCCATTATTGTCATTCATCATATAAGTGTTTGTGACGACAAATCTTTCACTCAAATTAATTCATGAAAATCAAGTGATTAGATACAAGTGACTAATATATTAAAGTTAAAGTTAAATTGTTTCGATAGTATCTAACTTTGATTATTGATGAAAATAATTATTGATAAGATTTTATTTATCTCTCAACCGAACTCCAAATCAATTAAAGTATCTTTTTCCCAAATGAATCGAAGGATTATTAGAAAAAAATAATTAAATACTAATCTTTCTTTTATAACTACTAAAAACTAGAAATTAACTACAATTATCCTACCATTAGATATATGGTGTGTTTGATTATCTAAAAAGTAAGTTACTAGATAGCACAAAAATATTTGTCAAACGTTTAATTTAAAAAATGATTGAGGGATAATACAAAATAAAGAATGATGGACTATACAAATACCCAAAAATTTGTAACTCATTAAACCCTCGTATAATTTTTTGTCCAGTATTTAATAAAAGTAAAAATACAATACTATCCTATTTTCTGATTTTTCATTATCCCACACCTTTTTCTTTTTCCACATGCACCTCATTCTCTAAACCTCCATCTCCAAACATTAACAACATCATCGCCCTCCTCTCCACCGTGCAAGAGCTCTCCCTATTCATCTCCCTCTTCGCCTTTGCCACGCCCCTCACTACATATCTCTTGGACTGCTCCTCCCTCTCCATTCTCGTCGTCCCCGACGCCTACCTTGTTGCCCGATCGCCCTCGCTGACATCCTTCGCTACCATGTCCTCCTTTAGTTCCTCTCTTGGTCTGACTCCCCCTCCGTCAAGCTCATCACCACGCTCCTTCAAACCACTGACTGTGCCACCAATAATTTCGTCTCCGTGAACCTCACTTGTGACTCCCAATTTGGCATAATCTCGATTCGCCCCCCCTACACCGTACTCCCCCTCCAACGCGACCATCCTCTCCTTCAATATTTAATAATTAAGAAAACTTAAATTTACATATTACCAAAAATCATCTTAATAAGATTTTATATTTTTAATAACATTGTATGATTGTAGAATATTTTTAGATATAACATATGATAAATTATTATTAGTTTACTTATACATTTTGTTAATTTATTTTGAATTATTTTTTAATTTGTAATATGATACTTATAAGATATTGTTAAAAATATATCAACATAATTAGTAAATTGTAATTTTTTTATAACAATAAATCCAAAATAATACTTTAAAATATATCACAATATTAATAAATTATAAATATTAATAAAGTACCATAATAAATTTTATGTTAAATAATAAAATAATTTTAAAATTTTCAAAATCTTGTGTGCAAACTAAATATTATACAGCAAGTAGAAGAGTCTCCCTTGGATGTCAAACCCCAAAATCTGATTCAAATGCTACCCAGTTATTCTCCACAGGGAAGATTGACAAAGCACACCAAAATGAGCAACTAAATAACCTGGATGGTGATGTTTCATGTTTATCATCAGGTAGTTAACTTCTTTTAGAATCTACTCCTCCCCCCTCCAGTTTTTCGTGTCTCTGGCTTGCAGAATTCTCACTTGGTATTTGGTAAGGATTTCCTTCCTGTTTGATTGAAAGGAAAGAACACGAACCAATGCAAAATCTCTTACGAATTTGCTTCCCTTAATTTTGGCTAAAATGGTAAGGGGGATGTTTGGAATTTGGTCGGTTCTATAGGTCCAGATCCTGCTAAACAAAAATATAAATATTGGTAAAGCCAAATTTTCTGTCTTGGTTTTATTTCTCTTTCTTTTCTTTCATTCATTTTATGGAAGCAAGAAATTTTATTATTGTCAGATTCCATTAGCAATTAGCATAGCATTTTTCATTCTGTTAATTTTCTTCTCAAAGTGAATGACATAAGCGGCCTCCATCAATGTAGTTATGTGCCAACCTGCTATCTAAACTCAACCATAATAAGACTTTTGAATACCTGTTTATGTTTTCTTTTTCTTTAGAAGAAGATTCTCCACCGGATTCTCCCAACTACTCTTCATGATGGCTTTTTGGTAAGGCTGTATGTGGCACTAAGGAATGTTTTATACAATTTTATTTGGTTGATGTGGAAGGTGGAGGCCAAGGCCACATCTCAGCTGGTTGATTTTCCCATAATTTCTAGCCGGTATATCAAGCATTCTTTTGATGTTTGTGTTTCATATAATCTGCACAAACAGCATATATGCATATGGTTTATACATATGTTTTTTTTTTCTTGTCACATTCATGCATTTAGAACTCTTAGCACTCATTTTTGTTTTTCTTATGAGATATAGCTGGTGTTCCTATGAGAAAATACTCTACCGGTGCTGGAAGTGTTCTTGACGTGGTATCTCCTTTGACACGACAACCTTTTTGTCCCATCTCTTAAACAGTATCATCGAAAGCGAATGTCGCATATGCTGCAAATGATACACAGAATGAAAAGTTACAGAAAACATTAGTAGTTAGCAATTTTCCATCCATCACTATCTCAAAGACAACCACAGTGGTGGATGAAGAGAACAAAACTCCAAAGGCATGCAGTACCCATTCCTGACCCCACTACACCTTTGAAAGTGTCAACTCCTATGAATATGTCCATGACTCCAGCTCCTGCATCAGTTCCTTATGGAGTCTTGGCTCAAGAGATTGAATATTACTGAGGAAAGAGGGCTCGGATTTGTGTTAGCATGATTTGTTTGTTTGGTTTTCCAGATTACATAGTTACATTGTTATAGCAGTTACCTGTAATGATGATGACAAGTCAAATGAAATTGGCTTCCCGATTGTGTACAGAGTCTGAGAAGTGGACGTGAACTATGGTGTGGAAAGAGTCTTAATGCAAAATTTTGCAATCTAATGTGATTTTATTTTTTTCACAAATAGAAGTTTCATCTCAAAACTGTTTTACCTTTACCTGGCCTATATTTCCCAGCTGTACTCTTCTTGCTGGTTTGACACTTTAAGTTTAAATATAGAAAAAAAAGTTATATTAAGAGTAATAGATACGTGTGACTCTGCAGTACCTACATACAACCGAATCTAAGTTTGTTTAGGTTTCTCACCAGTAGATTAATCCTACCGAAAAGAAAGTCAACTTGTTTTAGTTAGCAAAAGTAAAATTCTTTATTTGCTATGTAGCTACCAATACTGACAGCTGTCTACAGCTTATAGTGTCAAGTCAACAACTACAAAAAAAAAAAAAATTATTTTTAATACACGATTTAGTTGTGAAGCATTGCTCTATTTGGACTAGTTCACTTTACCTAATGTTCATTAAGTTTCCATGTATGGGAAGTTGCTGCAACAAAAAATAGCACTGTATCTACTTAGTCTCCAGGCCTAATAGTATCTGCGTATGGATACCCTATTTAAATCAGAAATGTATATGCTGGCCCATAGTATTAGTATTTAGTGACTAGTAGCCCCTTCTGTTTACAAGATTTTTCTGTTTAATTTTTTGTCCTTTTTTCTTCTCAAAGAAGAAAACGTTTTAAGAAATGGCCCCTTTAGTCAACACAAGCCGTGAAAGAGAAGAAGAAAGAGAAGAAAGGGAAAAAGAAATAATAGAAGATAAAAAATAATGGGAGAAAAGATAGAAGACCAGTGCGTGCGTTCTAGTGACATCTTCTTAGAGTAGATTCACCAAACCAATAGGGCATTTCAATTCAATTCATTTTCTTTTTTGCTTGTGAAAACATCCATTTATTATGTGTCTTGGTCAACTTTAATTTAACTTAAAAGACAGAGAACTTGTCAGTAGTTGAGGAAATGGAATGGCTCCAAACCTTGCTTTACAGCTTCGAATTGATTTTTTTTCTGTTGTTTTCAAAAGGCAGTAAATAAATAAATGCCAATTTTTATAAAAATGGCTTTTTTTTCTCCTTTTCCAAAATCAACGCCTATTTTTTTATGCATTCAAATGAATAAGTATCTGTATTCACAGTCATTTATTTATTATTTATTCAGAGTCATTTATTAAATCACCTATATTAAATTTCCAAGACGGACGTGAACCTATTTCTTAACCAAAATTCATACTTTGAATTTTGAAATTAGAATATTAATTAATAATTAAATTCACATTATTTAATTACTTTATTACTTTATCATTTTACATTTTAATATATTTTCCCCAATTTTTCAACTTTATTTATTTACTCCTCCTTTTCCTGCAAAACCCTAATTTCTTATTTCACTCCGGAGAATTTGTGAACCAGAATTGTTGTTTTCTTTGTAATTGTAGAATTTTTTTTTCAAAAATTTGTGTTTTTTTTTTAAGCTCTTTCCGCTCTCTGCAATGATGGAGATTTGAGTTACTGTGTCGCGTCTTTCTCGGAGTTCAACCTCGACCGTTCAAAAATCTGCTTCTGGGTTTTCGTCATTTCAGACGAAAGTTTCTATTTTTGAAGTTTTTCTGAGCAGTTACAACTTTTTCTGTGCTCAAACGTCATTGTACTGTTTCTGGGTACGTCATACATTTGTCTTCCCTGAGTTAAAGATTCAATCTTTTCTGCTGTTTACGAGTTTGTTAATGCTTAAATCTTCAATGGGTAGGGTTTAAGTGCGTATTAAGGTTTTGGGGTGTCCTAATTTTTCTTTGATTCGCAAAAAAATGGAGGAAAGAGAGATTTTTAGTTCTGGGCATGCTGTTAATGTTGTCGAGGCCCCCCAGAGCTTCCACGTGGCACTAAACTCCGTGCAGTTTTCCGGGCCCACAGTGGAGACACCGGCACCTGTTCCGGCACCGGCACCGGCACCGGAACCGGTGAGTGCTCCGGTGATGAATTCAGGTAGTACGGAGGGGAAGAAGAAGAGGGGCAGGCCTAGGAAGTATGGACCGGACGGCAAGGTGGCACTATCACCGATGCCAATATCGGCGTCGATTCCGTTCACTGGAGACTTCTCAGCCTGGAAAAGGGGCAGAGGGAAGCCACTTGAATCAATCAAGAAGACTTTTAAGTTTTATGAAGCTGGAGATGCAGGACCAGGTAGAAAAGATTGCTCATTGATTCCCACGTTTTTTAGCCTTTAATCTTTTATTAGTTACTACTGCTTTGTATGTTTTTTTAATTTTTTTGTTTTTATGTTTTACTGTTGGATTAGCAGTAAATAACAGTAGATTTTTTTCCCTTTCAAATTTAGTAGGGTTGTTATTTGCTATGTAAATTGTAAAATATGGATTTTTTTTTTGAGTTGTAGTTGATTTAAGCTTGGTTTTCAATATGTGTATTTTGTTTCATGGATTTGATTTATGTTTTTGAAGTTGATTTTATATATGGTGGTACAAGTGGACCCTTGTCTTTGATTCCCTTCAGATCTGGAAATGAAGATGTGTGGTGGTGGAAGGGGATATTTTGTGGTCAAAGTGAGGTGTGGTCGGTTTTCAGTTAAGGTTGCATATGATGCTCCTTTTTTTTTCTTTATGAGGGGAAGGTGACATAATCTGACCACAGAAACTGAGTTGGAATAACTGAAGGCACCATACAAGCATATTCAATAGGTTTAGTCCAGTACTTATTAGCTGTGACAAGGCTTGGAATGGTCTAAAGTCTATACTATTCATTTGGACTTTGGACCATGCCATGCTGTAAAATAGGAACCTAAAATTGAATAATCGGACAAGTTGATTCAAGTTGCATCTTTAAAAAATAGGTAGTGTTACGGGCCAGTAGACTGGAAAATTTTGTAGAAGATTTTAAGATGAATTCTTCCATGCAGCATGTTAATAGTGGCTTCATAAAGTGATAGTTTTAATTTATGTAGCCATTCAAATTTAATTAAGTCTCCAATGTGCATGATACTTTTCCACATCAAGAGGTTGGAATGGATGTGAAAATTGATTTTGACCCCCTTTTTTAATATGCAGCTCATGCTTAGGCTACATTAGCATTTAGCAGTGAATTTAAGAATTTAAGTATACTTTTCTATCTGAAGATATTCCTGGTTCATAACATTTTTTATATGAGAGTTAGCTCTAGGCCCTTTGAAAGTTCTGGAGGAGGTTTTGGAACAGATGAAACAGAGGATAGTTGTTTCATTACATTATGCATTTGATTAATGATTGATGAAGCAGGATAAATCTGGTTTAATGATATATTTGGAATCAGGCTAACAACGTATCTATGTGGTGCTAATTACACCAAGTGTCAAACTTTGTAAATGACACCTTGAAATAATTTTCTACAAAAACAAGTTTTATCAATTAAATTGTTGTTGAATCATGTGATTTTATCATGATGATCATGTTCATGTATATCAAATTTTAGACTAGTTATGGCATGTATGGTTTAGCTTTTGGAACTACAACTATGGTTTTGGTAAAAGCTAGACCAAATGTGTTCTTAGACATTTGTAAAAGTGTAACTTAATATTTTAAGTAGCAAATTGTCTGTAAAAATAAAGTGGTGCAGTGAAATATCTATTAGTTTTTAAATTGCCTGAACTTTTGTAGATTTTTACTTTACAATTGACCTTGTCACACACAAACACATACATATGTACAGTTAGGATACGATTTAAAGGATGCAGCTTCTGTTGCAGCTTACAATGTCAAAACCCCTTTCATTGTTGTATTATATTGAAAACAATCTGTTGGTCAATATAGTTTATTTCACTGAATGTATATCATGTCTGGTTAAAAGTGGTTCTAATTAAATTATTTATAACCCTTTTTTATTTCATGGATTGCTTTTTAATGGAATGAAAGTATTTTTTTTTTTTTTTGTGAATTAAATAGTAATTTTCACTTTGAACTTTATGTTCTCTTCTGTTACTCTATCTACCTATTTATTTTATAGGTGATGGAATTGCATACTCGGTTGGTGCCAGTTTCACACCTCACATCCTTACAGTAAATGATGGCGAGGTATTCTGTTCTTTCCTTTTTGAGTCTATATTCTGAAAATAGTCAGATTATTTAGCCAACTTGTGAATGCCTTATTCAGAAGAAATGTGAAGGCCATTCATTTTGTCTATTTGTTGAAATTCCATACATTACTTTTAAATATAATATTATCTACCCTCGTAAAATTTCTTAATTCTTTTTAACATGTATCATACTTTTCTTTCTTTCTTTGGTGGTGTAATCACTCTCTTTATGCTTTTAATAAAGTAATATTGGTGTATATAATCAAATACCTAAAATGTTTGTTTAATTATACATGTGTTATCCCATTAGTTATATGAAACAATAATTAATAATTAACTGTATTACTGCATGGTTGCTTAAAATTTTGGTTTTAGGAAGTCATTTGAATGACAAGGGGTTGAGTGTACAAAGATGGTGTTGCTAGAGTTTAGCTGGGTATTATGACCAATAAGTTAACAAAGACTCAAGTAAATGGCTAAACCGATAAATGTTATCCCAACTCTCAAAAGTTGTGAGCATTACCCATGTGTACTAACCTTAGGATTGGTGGTTCTTAGGAAATTGAACAAAAATTGAAATTAGCTTTTTGGAATCCATTTGTGTTTAGAATTTGAGAAGTTGAAAAGTTGTGGAAGCTTTTAGTCTAGAGGAGGAGAATTGATGAAAGACAGCTTATTTGTGAATGTATTTGTGATTTCCTATGCCCTGTTTCAGGACGTTACTATGAAGATTATGTCCTTCTCTCAACAAGGATGTCGAGCAATTTGCATTCTGTCTGCAAATGGCACGATTTCAAATGTTACACTACGCCAACCAACATCTTCTGGTGGTACTTTAACATATGAGGTTAGTTCAGTCTTCAGTCCTAAATTTCTATATCAGCTGATGTATATGTAACAATAACCTGGTTTCTAATTCCTTATTTATCTCAGCACTATCTGTCTACAGTCTACCATTTTAGGCATTAAGTATCAAATGTCGGTTTTTTTTATTTTATTTTTGGGGGGGTGGAGGTGTTGGTAAATCATGTGTTTGTTTTTGTAATATGTTATCAAGTAGATGGTATTAATTGAAAAATAGATGCATCTACACTAAACTGTTAGCAAAAATAAAGGTCTTCATTTAGAGTTTTTTTTTAAAGTTGATTCTAGCAATTGGGTGAGAATAGTTATCTTTGTTATGTGATTGGCTCTCTGACTGTATCAGCAGATGCTGGTAGTTGCACTGATTAGGTCATCAACTAAGATGATATTAATGTTGATAATTATGCATTAAGCCTTTGATTCGGACATGTAGAAAAAGTTGGTTCTTATCCTCAAATTCAAGATCTAATTTGCTTTTTTTCTTTCTTATGTTCATAATTTTGTGTTGAATATTCTCAATGAGAACTGAGAACTATCCCCATTGCTCTGTTTACATAGTATTCAGTATCTTTTAGTTTTGAACAGTACAAGTGAATACCCCTTTGTTTTTCACATTTTCCACTGTTGCCGCTCATAGATGTCTTATTATGACCTTGTTTTGTGCTTTTTGACTGTTCATCTTAATGCATGCCAAACTTCTTTGGAAGCTAATTATATTGTCACAATAAAAACTTTTTCGTGTATGGAATTAGAAATTTGACATCTGGCTACTAAGTCTTCATTTTTATAGACCTTAATTCACTTTAACGTCACATGTAATTGATTAACATTTCACACTTATCTTTTTATAGAGAAATGCTATCAACACTCCTTTTGACACAAATAAAATCCCTCAGTGATTCCACTAATGATTGTGGACCCAAGTTATTTAGTGGGTCCAGTATGGGATTTTATCCAAATCAGTGCTAGAAAGAGAATTTCAAATAGTGTGTTGTTGCTAGCATTACTACCTTTATATTGCACTTGGTTACAGCACTAGATAAATACTTAAAAATAAATATGCTGGCACTTATTTTTGTGCTTCTACAGGGACGGTTTGAAATTCTTTCCTTGTCTGGTTCATATATAACAACTGAGAATGGATTAACAAAGAGCAGATCTGGTGGTATGAGCATCTCTTTGGCTGGTCCAGATGGTCGAGTAATGGGGGGGTGGATTGGCTGGTTTGCTGGTAGCTGCAGGTCCTGTGCAGGTAATTTCTGCTATAGAAGAGGATACTTGATCGGGTTTAAAAAAGAAAAAGAAATATCTTGTAAAGTTGTTTATCAAGATTTTTTTAACCTTTATTAAATAGGAAAGAATAAATAGTCTATGCATTTTGATGGTGTAAAGAATTTTTAAAGTCATCTAATCACAAACCATCAAGTATGATGAGTTTTTACAATAAAATTACCTTAAAAGTTATAGCAATGATTTTTTATTGGTTGACTGTGTAATTAAATCGCATAGAAAGTAAACTTAAAGATAATATTGGTCCAAATGATGGTTGTCCAAATTACTCTAATCATAAAGCAATCATGTTAAATTATAAACATTTTAGGTTTCTCAAATAAGAGTTATGATGGACTTTCTTGTGCCATGTCAACTACTTAAAAAGAAAAATGAAGATAGAGCACATGCAATGAAAGAACTAAACTACATGCATGAGGAACATTTTACTGGACACTTCTCATGCCATCTTCTGCATCAGGTTGTTGTGGCTAGTTTTCTTCCTGGTCATCAGCTGGAGCAGCAGAAACCGAAGCAGCCGAGGGTGGAGCATATATCAATGGCTGCCCCTATGCATGTCAACCCTACTTCAGCTGCTGAAGAAATAAGAAGTGGTCTCGGTGGGGTAAAGCCAATCATGACACCATCTGCTTTTCAAGTGGACCACATTTTTGGCAATGGCCAAAGCTCTGGGAACTCAGCTTCTGATGATTCAGCCTCTTTCCCTGAAAATGAGTCCAACCCCAGCCATGCGGATGCTGGAGTTGCATGCTAAACATGCTCCCTGCCAAGTATTTGGTGTTCTGCAGTGTCAAACCCCTTTTGGGCTCATGCTTGACTGATGCTGACAATTAACATGACAATAGTCTTATAGTGGGATGGATGAGTGTCAGATTGGTTTTGACTTGAGAAATTGTTCTCTTTGGTGTTAGGTGTTATTAGTGTTAGGAAATCTACTTTTTAGGCTTTCCTTGTTTCTCTTTGGTGTTATCTAATATTGTTTACTGAGTTGTAGCTGTTAGATGTAGGATATATGTTGTGCCACGTTCTTATTACATTTTATAGATTGTTTGAAATGAGTGCATGTGGGTGCTTTCTAAACTGTAACCTAACGATATTATTGGTTGTGAAGGAGGAAATTACATTTTAGCATTTATTTGTTTTCTCATTTTAGTATGGCTGTTTAGATTTTTTTTTTAAGTTAACAAAGCATAAAGGTTTATAATTAAATTTTATACTATCATCATATACATTATTTACTCTAAATGAATAATAGATAATCAATAAGGTTTATTGCATATTTTCGTCACCCCCGGGTGGTATCATGTTTATAACTTATAAAGTGACTTGTATATACAAGGGGAGACAAAATCAATGTTGTTAAAGGGGCTGTTGAATTTTAATTTGGTCTCTTAACTTCTTTCTAATCGAGTCCCCACCTATGTCCAACAACCACATAAACTAGTGAGTTGTGAGTGACCACAACCATAATTCCAACACAAAGTGACACCAATTTATCTGGAGAAAAGGTAGGCAGAGAGGTAAAAGGATAGGGACTCAAATGTGAATGGTAGCGCAAAGGAAAACAATGTGATTGAGAAGGGGGTGTGGTGTTGGAGTTTGTGGTGGTTCAACAATTCGTGTCATTGGTAGCATAGGTTGGTGAATGGTGGTGATGCTAGAAGTTAATGCGACTTGAGTTAAGCATAAAAAAGTAAACAAGAAAGGGACTAAATCCAAAAAATATTTAATTTCTTTCTTTCTTGATTTTTAAAGAAAAAGTGTTTTTATTTATCTGTTTGTTTTAAATGTTTAAAGTGATATTAATTATTAAATTTTTTACTATGTTCTTCTTTTTACTTAATTTTTAAGTCTTTCACAGATATCATAAATAATAAAGAAATAATAATAATAATCATATTAGAAAATTAAAAAAATAAAATAATTACATTTTGTTAACTTATGTTATCTTTTAAAATGTTTTGTATTGATTTGATGCTGGTAACATATTTTTACTAGCTTTTAATGGTAATTCCATCAGACAATCGCATATGATTAATAAACTTACACGTGTAATTTTATTACACATGAATCAAATAATTTGTAGCGATTAAACACCTTCAAAATAAATTAATAATTGTTAGCAGTTATACACCATCAAAAATTACATTTTTAGTCACTTCCAAAGTGATATTTTCACACTTTCTATGATAAAAAAAAATAATTAAGTTCTTAGTCACGTTAGGGAATTATCTAACAGATTTACTACTGAGAACTAGTAAAAATATATTTTATTTCTATAGGAATCAAATTAATAAAAAATTATAAAAATGAAATTAATATTTTTTTAAATTTAAAGGATACCAAATATATTTCTTTTAAAAGAAAAACTAATCAACCAAATTAAAATATTACCAATGCTGAAGTGGTGTCTGTCTTCATTGCATCCCTTTGCCCACTTAAGCCACTGAATGGCCATGTCAACATCAACATTAGGTAAACTATTATTACCATGACAGCATACATAGATTAATCATTTTTTACTTAACGAACATTGAAAAATATATTATGTAACCAAATTTAAAGTAAAAATTCACTAGAATTGACCTATTATCAAACTTAAAACCCAAGTCAAATTTAAAATAGCTTTGCTACTCAATTCCTACCTTTTTATTTCCGTTTGCTCTTCTATGTACAATTTTTTTCTCTTTGCAGTAAAAACATCTTAATTTGATAGTCTTTGATAATGTAAATTAGACTGTGAACTATCCTTGTTGTTACTTCCTAATTCGATGACCCTTCCCCTACTAACAATCTAACAGACAAACCTACAATTGCACTGCCTTCATATCCAAAGACCTTCGTCTTCAATTTTTATATTGTAGAGCATCCTTCATTCCTTCACATTGCAAATAGAAATATTATTTTCTCCAAGAATCGTAGTATCAATAAATTCTTCATAGGATTTTGGCCAGGAACATAATACAATAATAGCTTGATCTTCATCATCAATATCCTCTGACACCTTTTAGGTCTAAGATGATTCAGTTAAAATTATCGAGATGATCGCTTCCTTGTAGGAACATAATAGAATAATGCTAATTTTTGGTAACATTAAGTACATGTTTAAACTAAAGCTTGTATACTTAAGTATACAAATTAAATCTTTTAAAAAAATTGAGTTTTCAAACAATATTTTAATGTGCAAACGTTATTTTGAGAGTAATCAAACATGTCATGAAATTGAGTTTATTCTTCAAAACTTCATTTAACACCATGAAATTATTTTTGAATGGTTAACTAAACATGCCCTAATTGGTTAGGATTTATTTTGTTAATTTGCTTTCGAGCTTCTTCCGCAATTTACGGTCGTTGTTTCATCAACAACCTCACACAGAACCTCATAGTCAGACACAACAAAATCAAGCTATGTGTCTTAACCAAAATCTCCTTGTCCTCCAACTTCAAATTCGTAGATAGTATATCTTTTCGTTTAAGTTGTCTCTCAACTCTGATGAACAATAACTGTCTAATCTTTAATTTTCATTAAGCGAAATGATTCTATTCATTGAATTTCTCAATATTGAAATTTGTATGAAGACATAATGTCACTTGTTTGGAAAAAACCAAAGGATAAAAAAAAACGCAAAAAGTAAAAGAAGAACATACACACATTTAATATGATTTAATCAATGTGACTTATGTTCATGAACTATCATAGAGTTTTTAATTCTTTTAGAAAATAGAGAGTCTTGATCATCAATAAACAATGAACACTAAAACAATTACTTTAACTCGAAACCAAATATAAAATAAGTCAAATTCTAAGGAAATACAAAAACCAGGTACGATTAACATAATGTTACGAAAAATACTTTTTTGTGCCGCTAAAGGCAACTTTCTACAAAGGGAGAATGAACAAACTTGAATAGCAGGCTGATTGAAGTACTAATTAATAATTACAACATCATACTAACCTTGGTAAGCCAACAAATGTTTTCTATGAATCATCTATCCATATACGGTAAAAATAGGATCTTCATTTTATTGAGGGGCGACATTTTTCGCACCTTTTAAAAAAATGTAAAATTCATCATTATTTAGCATCTTTCATATTTTAAAATTTTCAAAATTATTAACTACTTTCAATTTTTACGTTAATCTTTGGCCATCTTAAATTCTAATTATTTATATTCTCTAATTAATTTCTTTCATTTCTTTTAATTTAAGTTTTCTTTTTTAAATCTGATTTACTTAAATTTTTTAGTGTATTTATGTTAATTAATTGTACTTATTTTCCTTATAATTTTATATTTTTTAATTTTGACCTAAATAAAAATAACCGTACGAAATATGAAATAATGACGAGTTTTGCTACTTATGGGGTCTGGACCATTCCTGGAAAAGAACTTTGATTTGGTTCGATGATCACAGGTAAAAAATGGAAAAAAAAAATATTTTCCTTGTTTTCTTGTTTGTTAATGACAATGAAAGGAATTGTAACAACCAAGTTTGTCAAACTAGTAATTTTACGTAAATTTATAGAGATTCCATAAATTCAATTTATAAAATTGACTTGTAAACTTGTAAGAATTTATTTCATATAAAAAATATATTAATATTTTTATATATAAAATCATAACTAAATATTTCAACCCTATAAATCAAAATAACAAATTTTAATAATAATTCAATAAACATAGGCCACACCCAATCAAACATAAATTTAACAATACAAAATATAAATTCTTAAAATAAAAGCATTTAAAAAATATAGAAATAATTTAAATGTCCATCAAATCTTTAATTAAATAATCTTCAATATCACTACCACCATCATCTTCATCTCCATCATCTTCAAGCTCTTTTGAGTTTATTATGAGTTTGGTTCGATTTTACTAAATTTACTCTGCGTTTGGTCCGATTCTACTTACTTTACTTTCTCTTGAGTTTTGCCAATTTTGTGTGTGATTGTGTGCAAACTCTTAAAATTGTAAGATTTTACAATTTAAAACTAGAGTTTGATAACTATAGTAACAACTATAATTTTTTTTTCTTTATGTCTTTATCTCAAAACCACATAACCATAGTCGTTTTGTTGAATATTTTTCTAGTACAAATAAAAAAATGAAGCAGCTAGGCTAACGAAAACAAAAGCAGCCAATCGGCAAGCAACAAATAAAGTGCAAGAATTATTGTTCTGTGAATTTCAGAAAAAGATATTTGCATATAATTTTTCTAATAAAAATAAACTTTACACTTTTTAATTTTATCTAATAATTGATTGAATTACTATATAAGAAAATCTCCCATGTGCGGATCTTACACAAAAATAACCGGTTCCTACATAAGAAAGTGTTGTAAATGTAATGAGAAAATAAAGTACACGAATTATTTCAGTTAATTAGGCATAAAGTGATTGGTGAGACAAAACATAAAATATTATTTTATTTTTTATTTTTTTAACCAACATGATTAGAACCTTTGCTTCTCATAACACTTTATGAGATATTTCTACAAGTTGGTGTTTAAGCCAACTATAAGACTAATATTCTCTGTGAGACTTAATTATACTTGGTCCCTTCTTAATTATTATATGCTATGTGAGAATTAAATTCAATTTTTTACTCACAAACTGAATTCCACTTGTTAAGTTATTTATGTACTTTTTAAAACACAACCATACAATTATGCCACAGAAGCCTATTTTTGCATATCTACAATTTTGTCACATTTCTTTTAGTTTACAATCCATCTTGGGCTTTAGGACGATATCTTACACTCCACAACCTATGCTGTGTTTCATCCCAGATCCCAGAAAGAAAATATGCTATGTTTCATCCCAATTCCCAGAAAGAAAAATAGAGGTCCTTTCGTGGCTAGTGCCTAGTGCATCCAATATGAGCAAAAAGAAAAGGAATATATAAAATAAAGAAATTCCCACAAAATGTTTCTTTACAAGAAAAGAAAGAGAAGAGGAAAAAAAAAAAGAATAAAGGACTCCCTACATATGCTGCTTCAAGCATGCTCTTTATGCACATTACTTTTTCCCCTTATCCATGTGACGTGAGCAATTAGAATAAAGTTCTACATTGAAAATTCTTATCTTCTATTCTATCTTCCAGGGAAACTCACTCAATCACTTAACTTCCATTCATTTTCTGGTTTAATTTACCAAGGCACTAAGGTTGATATGTTGGAAAATTGCCTACAAAACACAAAAGCAAGAGGAATTGATTTCTAGTCCGAACCAAAGAGATTTTATCTATGCACATATAAACAACTATTTCTATGTTATTTTCTTGAATGGTACAATATAACAAAATTCAACACAAGACTCAAATGTTTCAAGCCTGAGTTTAATAACCCAAAGTTAAAGGCCTAACTTTCCTTCTTATTTGAAACCTATACCAAGCTTGATGTGCTCAGCAATTCTTCCTTCCACCCTTTGTTAACTTTCTCTATAAACTCTTCCACTCTTCTCTTCAGCTCATCCTCATCGTCGTTATTATCGTTATTGTCATCGTTACTATTGTCGTCGTCATCATCATCCTCTTCTTTATTGCTGCAATCATCATTGCCTTCAATTTCAATGCCCTCAACTGTTTCTACTTCCTGATCATGTGACACTTCCACTGCTTGTGGCAATGATGCTGTCTCTTTTTCCACTAGAGACTTGGAGTACGTTGCTTCTTGTTTCTGATTCTCACCCTTGGAGAGAGGGATTTCACTTTCTTGATGAACGCTGAGACTAGGCTTCAAGTCCACTAGGATAATGACTATGATCAAATTGCAGAAGCAGAAAATGAATGCTGAGCTGGAAGCAGCTTGAGTGATGAACTCCAACACAGAATCCAACATGACTGAGAACAATTAGGAAATAAACACAAAAGGGTGCCAAAGAGTGGAAACACGAGAGCAACTGTATATGCAACTTTGATGACTTTTAAGGCCTATTTAAAGTCCTTTTGGGATATAGATGCAAACGTGGAAAGAGCCCCTTTTATTATTATTTGTAGCAAAATTTTAAGGAGTTGCTGGTGAAGTGTGGTCTGAAAGCTATCATGAGAATGTAACAATACAATATACATTTGTGTATGTGAAAGCTAAGGAATATAACTAAATAATACACATTTGTATAATAATTGATTGATTCATGCATTGATAATGTGTGTGGGAAGGTTCTTCCAAGTGTATGTGGGGCGTATTTTATTTCATTGATTAATCAAAAGTCTTTTGTACTATACAAGGAGCATCACATGGAGCTTTCTTGGCCAGTCATATAGGCACAGCCCTATGTCATAATCGACATCACCAACCAAAAACATTTACGTGTGTTTGGTTTCTCTGTCAATTTTCTCTAATTTCTATCCCTTGTTGTTGCTGGGTTTAATTTTATAACATGGGCAATTAAGTAAACTAAAATAAATAAATAAAAACAAAAACAATAAATGGATTAAGATTTTTTTTTATATGTTGTTGTAGATCTTGGGATTTTTTACTATGACCAAGTGAAAATGACCAAGGACCTAACTCTCTGTAACCACTCACTGTTGAATGTTAGAAAAATGTTTTGTTTTATTGGCTTTGAAAATGTCACCCCCGATGTTCACATCTTGTCTCTCAATAGATATTTATTGAATGTGACCCAAACAAAGGAACAGGGCCTTGAATTTCTGAGAGCGAAATTTATATCACAAATTTAATTTAACTGGTTAGTTTTCATTCTTAATTAACTGGCTAGTTCTTAGTTTCTTATAAATATTTTTTTTTGATAATTTTATCTAAATTGTCTGAAAGTTCTTTCTCCAAGAGTAATAGCATATTGTCATGTACTTTACTATTTAAAGAGTATAGGTACCCTCATTCCTTTTTTATTTTGATGCTGAAATTTAAACAAAAAGGTTTGATCCAGCTAAGCATGGATAAATATACAAAAATGTCTATGATTTGTGTACACCTCGTGAGATGGATACCCCGGAGCATCGATATGTGATCATTGGACAATTTGTTCCTAAACATTTATGTTATCATACTCAATGTTTGAAGGATTGTACACCATCTGAGATGAATATTCTAGAATGTCGGTTTTAACAGACGACTACACCTTGTGAATACTTGTGCTATAAACAATCGAAACGACCAACTAGGCCAAGAATTTCACCACTACCGAGTAGATGAGGTGACACTCAAGTTGTACCACAACCAAGAGAAGGGAAATGACAAAAAGTACGGTACGAAGTAACACTACAGAAACATGATGACAAAATCAAGGGATCCTTGCAGCCTGATATGTCAAAGGCGCACAACAACACACCACATACTATGTACGAGGGAGATCAGAGTAAGGACACACATAGGCATGACCAAAAGGACTAAGGAAATCGTGACATGTGGATAACAACAACGTCGAAGAACACCATATATAAATAAATATGAGATGCATGACTCACCTCAAGTTCATGATTAGGCAATGAGTGTTGATATTGACTTTGAGCTAGAGTCTTTTTTCTTCCCTCCTTAATATTCTCGGGAACAATTTATAATTCAAACAAATACAATAGCATTTATTATTAAATAATTATATTCATTATTCTCTCCATAAATAAATTTTATGCTCCTCGCTTGTTACCTTTCATTGTTTTTCTTATTCAAATTAATTAATTTTGGTGGACTGATTACTCGTCCGTTGAGGGTTGAAAAAATAGTTCAGGTTCAAAGTTCCAATGTTATATATACTATAATAGATAATTGGACGAATCAACTAAGAAATTCAGCGAACAACTTAATGTATTGAAGTTTCTTAAAATAAAAAATTAAAGTTGCTACAAGTTCCTGCTGTTTTCCCTAATTATTATTACAAAAACAGAAACGGTAAAGTCATCCCGTTTTAAAGTTGATAATTGAAGCACACCAATCAACAATTACTCCCTTTCATCCTTTTATAAGATCCTTTTAAATAATTTATATATTTTAAAAGAACAACTAAGTTAGTTAATCATAAAATTATTCTTTTTTTATTTCTATATCTACTTAAATATTTTTCATTAACATTTGAAGAGAAAATAATTAAGTCAAAAATATATAAAAATAATAATTAATGCATCTAAAAATTAGAAAATAGTCATATAAAAAAGATAAATAAATTTCTAAAAAATATCTTATAATTAATTAGGGAGGGAGGGAATATTATTTATCTACTTGTTTGACTTTCAATTCCATTATATTTAAGAGTCAAACGTGTTCTTTTGATTGCTTTCCCACTCTTGGCTCTTTGTTAATAGTTTTTCCAATGATTCAATAAAATATTTTTCTGTTGACTTATAATTATTTATATATATAAATTAAGCTAGAGTCAGTCAACAATTATTCATATATTTCAATTTTGATGGTTTATTCTATAAAAAATTGTTCAATGCACTTCTATTAGTATATCATTGTTATTTGCTAGTTTTTTCTTCTTCTTTACAAGTATGTTTTCATACGTTCAAAATATTTAAACTCATTTTGTATAAAGCAACTAGGAACAATGTTAAGGATGGAAAGGGGATTATGACCAAGCTTACATTAGGCTTAACTTAAAGCAGGACTATTTAATAAATATAAGTCAAGATATTTTTAAAGAGATTATTTAGTTAAAAAATAGTTAAACATTGGGTCATTTGAAAAGTTTTTCAAACCTAACATGTCAGTTTATTAAAGTAAATAATAATGATAACAATAAGAAAGTTTAATTTTTATATATATTATAAGAATAAGGATTTTTATATTGTCAAATCATCAGAAATTATCTTATATATAATTTTTAAACTAATTATTATAAAAAATAATAAATTTATCATACATTATAATTTATAATTGGATAATAATATAAAAATATTTTTATCATTATCATTTTATTATTATTATTATGCCCATATTATTTTTTATTAAAATTATAATGCTATGCTTTAAGATTATTTGTTCTATTTAAAGGGTTAAACTGGCCATCAACTTATATATTAGTTGAGGTCCATTAGTGTATTCATAGGTAGGTATTTTTATTTATATTATTTCAAAGTTGATTTTTATGTAAGTTTTCGGGACATGTCAAGTCTCAATTAAAAAATGGATCATATCAAGTAAACATGTCAATTTCAAATCCTATATCCAAGAATCAAGTTAGTTTCAAGTCTTAATCCAACTCAGCCTATAACAACCGCTAAATAATACATTCCTATAGTGGTTTGACATAGATTATGGTACAGCAATTATTTACCTCAAAAATAGAAATGACGTGCACATTCCTTTTCAGAGATGTGTTTAATGTAATTTAAAATTTTCTGTGTTTCTTGAATTTTGAGATTTTAATTTCAAAGGAGAAGGAAAATAGAAGACAAAAACTCTTAAAATTAGCTTTTATTTTTTTTTAGTTTTATTCAATGAAGAAATACTTTTTAAAAACACTCTTTTCCAAATTTAATTTAAGTTATTTTCTTCTTTAAGAAATAAGTTAAATAAAATACTACTTTAAGTTATAAAATAACCTATAGATAAAAAAAATTCAATATATAACATTCACATAAAGCTAAATACAATTGAACGATACGAAAAAAGAGTGTAATTTCTCTTCACGTTCGTTAAGCATCTAAATTCCAAATCAAAAATAATATTACTACGGGGTGTATTGGATTAGCCCAGTGGAGCACATGAGTATCTATTTCGAGTTGAACGTTAAGACTTGTAATCCCTGTAGGGTTATTACTTCCTGCACTTCCATGTTGCTTCCTTTTGTACTTTTTCTGAAATGCTTTTTAAATTTTGGGAATGATTATTCTGATAATAATAAAAAAATGCATTTCAATATGTAATTTTATATTTTAAAATAAACATTCCAAAAAGTAAAAATAAGTACAAGAAACATCATAGAAAGTATAGGAAGCAATAATCTCCCTCCCTGTAGGTAACTCCTAGCCCATTATGGCGAGGTCATATGCCTAATAGCATGTACATTGAATTGGACTTCTCTTGGAGCCTATTAATATTAATATCATATTAAAGATTAGGGAAAGTATTACCCTTCAGGGGATGTATTCAAAGAATAACGCCACCACAGGTGTAATTGGGTAGGAGATTTTATACATAAGAAAATTTTGAAGAAGAATTGTTTCCTTCTGTTTGAACTTCAAATTTGAGACTTAACACTTTTTTTTTAAATTTCAAACACAAGTTCCATGCATGAGTAATTGTTGGGGATAAAAAAAATAAAACATATATATATATATATAGGAATGTTTTAAGCATCGATTACAAAATGTTTAGAGCATACAGTGCAATAGTTTAGTTTATTTACATTTCTCAAGCACCTAAACAAGTTCCATCTCTTTTTTTTTTTTGAGCTTATGGGCAAAACACCCTAGTTATAAACCTCTATAAAAAGGGACACCCACAATGTTGGCCAAAAGCATCAGAGATCCAAAATCAGTTATAAAATCAAAAACCTGATTAAAATCCAAATCCAGAGAAAGGCCATGCTTTGCAAAAGCATCCGCATTTTGATTTGCTTCCCTAAACCTATAAACAAAAGAAACAGACTCCCTTCTCCTAGCCAAGAGATTTATTTGCCTCGGCATAGGATAACAGGGATGATTCTATATTCTATTGGGCCTAGCCTGAGTCATTAGACTATGAATCTATACCCATATTCTAGGCCCATGAAAAACTTTATTAAACCTTCAAATAGGGGAAGCTTCAAAAACAGGTGGCATGCATGTAGCAAACAAAAAAAAATCAGCTTCCATGCCAGATTTAACAGGAGCACATTCTCCCGATCACTTTTTTTCCCCTTAAATCTGAACCATATTAACAGTAGCTGAAAGCCATATACAACGATAAATATGACAATGTGCAGTGCCAATTTAAATAATTAGCATATGTATCTTGAGACATGAAAGTGTGAAAATCTTCCTTGTTATTGATAATATTAAAGGGTCTCAAAAGTCAATGACTTTCAGAAATAAATAGTGGTGACCAGTGATATCAAACAAAGACAAAGAAAGAAGAAAACAAAAGTAACATATTTTTTATTCCTTTTAAAGCAACTTTTCCTATCCAATGCTAAATACTACTATTTTTTGAATCAGCATTGTTATTTTGTACGGATGATATATGCATGAATTGCACAAACAGCAACGTGGATGGCTCTCCTTTTTTTATAAAAAATATCAGTTATAAAAAAAAACCATATTAAACGGGATTTGATGGAAAACACAGTCGTGCATTTCGTAACTTTTAGCATTTTTCTTTTTGAATAACCCCTTGTTTATGAATAAATCATGCAATGTGCAAAGAATCAATTATACACCAATACATCTAAAAAAATATCTAAAACAATCTTTCGAGGTTGGAGATCATGGAAGCAAATGCCATATATCATCACCACAAATTTAATGACAAATTAACCACATCCTAGTCGTGGTCATCCCATTTACCTAGCTTCTCTCCTAAAGTGGCACTTACTAATATCACACTCGTAAAAAATAACATTTTTTTAATCTGCAAATCAGTAAAAAAAATAACATTGAAGTAATATTCCAATGATTATTTTATCTATACTCAAAACTCATAGTATTAGAGAATAGTACCTAAAACACGTAAGGAACATATACAGTAAATTAAGCAACAAATATATATATATATATATATATATATATATATATATATATATATATATATATATATCCTTATCGTGCGAGCTAAGCCCAAGTGGCTACATACGAGATTTATGGCCCAAAGACCAAATTTCTAATCAACACCCTATTAATATGTAGCTGAAGATGCTGGCGAAAACATGATATACGGAAGCCAACTCAGGAAGTTACAGTAAAGAAAATATGGCTGGAAGCGCAAAATACTCAGTGCCTTCTTGTATGTATGGGATAGTAAGTTTCGTAAGTAAAAAATTTATTTTTAAAGAAAGTAACTTATGTTTTTGTACGTATAAATTCAATTTGCATTATTAACCAAGCGGACCCTACGTTACATAAAAGGTGTATAAAAGGGAAAACCATGACGAATAATCTCCCAAAGAGGCAAGATTAAGAACTATTGTTTTAGAAAGAAAAATGAAGCGAAACTTAAGGTTTCGTTTGAAGTGATTATGAGTTTCTGATTTTGATTTTTAAAGTAATATTTAAAATAAAATGTATTTGATAAAAATTGAGTTAAATTGATTTTTAATTCTTTCAAAATAATTTTATATTCATTATCAAAACAAAAAAAATTGTGAATTTATTTTTAGTTTTAAAAAATACATTCTAATCATCATTTCTATCGCCTCTGCCACAGCCACTACTCCCGTATGCCACCATTATGTGCCTTGATAATTGTCTCCAATGTCACCATTTCACAACTACTATCATTTCCACCAATCCACCACCACCACACCATTGTCTTCGCTATCATCACCATTGTCGATGTACTATTCTATTGCCTCCATCGTCATTGTCACATTCACTACCACTATTTCACCCCATCACTGTCGTTATCACCACCACCACCATTCCATTGTCACTTCTGCCACCACCGCCACCATTCCAGCCCACCACCGCCCATAATTTTAAAAGCTAAATCAGTGATTGACCTGATCAAGGCATTTGGTCAAACTAATGATGAGTTATTAAAAAAAATTTTATACCCAACCTTAGTTGACTCGCATGACCCAATGTGTATCCTCCCTTGGATGTGATTCGGTACAGGGTAATGGGTCACCGGTTTAACCTCAAATGTATGACATGGGTTGGTAGTTCTGAAAGTGGCGTGTCCTTACTCGTTTTACTTTCTATAAAGGTGTTTATGAGGCTTTGAAATTGAGGGACGGACGCTCAGACTACCTCGGGAAAGGTGTTCTTAAGGTGCCTGATGTTCCCTTTACCATATTAGTTTTTGTTTGTTTTCGATTTTTTTGTTATGTGTTGGAGCTGATGACAAGATTTCATATTTGCCTTGGCTTAGGCTGTGGAGAATGTTAATTCAATTATAGCACCTGCTCTGCTTGGCAAGGTATTATGCAGCTGTAAAATTGGATGATGGGGTATTGTTCGAAACATGTTAGTAGTGGATGATTGATTTCGTCTGTTATTGTGTTTTCTGCCTTTACAGGACCCAACCAAGCAGACTGAAATTGACAATTTTATGGTACAGCAGCTTGATGGAACTGTTAATGAATGGGGGTGGTGTAAGCAGAAGGTATCACTATGTTTTTTGTTTGTCCTGTTGAGTTTGCTGACTGCATCTTTTGTAGCTTTGTTGGACATCCATTTTAAGCTAATCGGGTTTTCACAATATTGAAATTTTCAGCTTGGAGCTAATGCTAATTTGGTAGTGTCACTTGCTGTCTGTAAGGCTGGTGCTGCAGTGAAGAAAATTCCTCTGTACAAGGTATGTGAGGTTTTTTAGTAGTAATAGTTCTTATCTGTGAATCTTGTGTTTCCATGTTCTGCTTTTGTATTGTTTTAATTTTTCAGCACATTGCCAATCTGGCTGGAAACAAGACTTTGGTACTACCTGTGCCTTCATTCAATGTTATCAATGGAGGCTCACATGCAGGAAATAAGCTAGCAATGCAGGTAATGTCTGTTGAATATAGCAATTGAACAGGAATTTTTTTTATTGAAATACTTACCCTGGGTCCTCCTCTATAGGAATTTATGATTCTCCCTGTTGGTGCATCTTCATTCAAAGAAGCAATGAAAATGGGCGTAGAAGTATATGTTGTGGTATTCACGGCGGAGGTGCACTTCTCCGCTACCACCAAACAGCGACAAACAACAAAACTGGAGAGTCTCGATCTTGACCCAGAATCAAACGATAAGTGCGGAAACGTAAATCACAAAAAAAACAGAAGCAAGAACAGGAGAGTAAAACACAGCAATGGTTTTACGTGGGAGAAAACCTCAATGAGGAAAACCCACGGGACCTTATCCAGAAACTCCACTATCAAAATAATGGTTACAAAGCACTCCACGGCCACAAGCCGGAGTAACACTCAACCTCACCAACAATGGAGAGAGTCACTCTTCCTCTCTACAAGGGTTGCACTCAACCTCTCGGAGACTCTCTCTCTCAACAGCACTGCGCTGGAGATCACTCACAGAGAAACTCTCACAGGAGACACTCTCCACTGTGCTACCTCTTCTCTGTGTTTTTCAAGTCTGCCTCCTCCATCTATAAATGACACATTTATAGAGAGGAATTAGGTTTAGAGATTCTGCTTCCCTAAACGTGGAATGGGTCGAGGTCAACACCCTCGGGAATTGGGCCCAAGTCAATATTCCCCTTTCCAGAGCATGGGGATTTGGGCCAAACATTAAAACGGAATTATCCAACAGTATACCATCCTCTAAAGGTTATAGTTCTTTTCGCATACTTCCTCTTTTACAAAATAAAAAAACAAAAACAAAATGGAAGAAAGGAAAAATCATTATTATTAGTGGTCATAAATTGAGATGTTGATGTGTTTATCTTACAGGCTGTGATTAAAAAGAAATACGGACAGGATGCTACTAACGTTGGTGATGAAGGTGGTTTTGCTCCTAATATCCAGGTCCTTACCAGCTACTCTTGGCTTTAGTGATCTAAGCATTATTTAAAAGTAATCTATGATTTTGTTTCTTGCATTTAGCCGGATTATTTATCTTTGTATATCAATATCTTCTTGTAATGTAATAATCCAAATATGTATAAAAAAAATATTTTTCTTTCTGCTGTTACTGTCTTCTGGTTCAATACAGTTATATGTTTGCTGTTTAATTTATAGGAAAACAAAGAAGGTCTTGAGCTTCTGAAGACTGCCATTGCTAAAGCTGGTTACACTAGAAAGGTTGAATCTTTGTCTACTGAATCTAATTTAGTATCTTAACATATGGCTGATTAGTTTCTATTCTTACAGGTGGTAATTGGGATGGATGTTGCTGCTTTAGAATTTTACGATAACAAGGATAAAACCTATGACTTGAATTTTAAGGAAGAGGTTTGACAAATTAGAAACATTTTCCCTTTTTTCTTTTAAATTTTCATTTTGCTCAGTTGAGATATATTTCTTTGTCAAATGCTTTAACTAGATAACTGACTACCTTATTGCAGAATAATGATGGATCACAGAAAATCTCAGGAGACAGCTTAAAGAATGTGTACAAATCATATGTGCCAGCAAGTGCAGATTGTTGGTGATTATCTCCTCGTCACCAACCCAAAGGTATGCTATATTATTAACTTTAAATCTGAGATATGTTCTGCAAATATGTATCATTGACAATGTTCTGTCTATTAACTCTGTAGCGTGTGGAGAAAGCAATCAAGGAGAAGGCTTGCAATGCCCTTCTGTTGAAGGTAAATTAACTTTTGCCTTCCTGCTAGAGGATCAAAAGTTGAAGTTCCCTGTTTATTAGCTATTTTTTAAATCTGAAAAATTCTCTATCAACTCCAACCAGGAAAGTTTTATTTTTTTATTTTCTTATCATATTTAGGTGAATCAAATTAGTAGTGTAACTGAAAGTATTGAAGCTGTGAGAATGTCTAAACAAGCTGGTTCCCCATGGCTAGCCACAGGAGGTATTGAATGTTTCATTATTTTCCCCTTTTTATCCATTTGTTCTATTTTGTGACATACTATTATTCTTTATATGTGCACACTAATGTGTTTCATCTTGTTTATTGTAGTGGTGAAACTGAGGATACCTTCATTGCGGACCTATCAGTCGGATTAGCAATTGTAAGTTGTGCAAATCAGAAGCTCTTTTCCTAATCTTCTTTTTCATTCTTCCCGTGGTGCCTTATGGGCCAAATTTTGTCTAAATTTTGGAAAAAGATTTTTTTTTTTACCTTAAGATATAATTTGATAATGTTATAATATAAATTCATTAAAATTGAAACTATGGTAAAAATCTTATAAAAAATCTAATAAATCATAACATTTTTACTTAATCTTTAAAATCTAAATTTTTTTATATTAAAATAATATTTTAAAATTTTAATTCAATACAGCTCTTTATTTTTTCAATTTTTTAATACAACAAAAATATCACGTTATTTTTATTAATATAGTAAATAATTAAAATAACCAATAAAAATATATCAACTAAACAAAATTTAGTCGTTTCCAAAAAACACATGTATGTTTTCGAGTGTGAAAAAAACTTCTTCCCTGCCATATGCCCTTTAAATTTGATGCTTTAACCAGGGAAAGCAAAATAAGGCAAGAAGCTGAGAGTTTTAACTCACGAGAGGAGAGTAATGCGCGGGAAGTAGAAGTAGAAGTAGAAGTAGAATTGTAGGAGAGAAGCACCACTACGTCAGAGCGATTCCTTTGCCTTTCTTTCCTTGAATTGAACACAAGTTTGATCTTATTTTGAATCGCATTCAGATGGAAAGCGCATCAGAGCTTGTGGAATTCCCGTTGTTGCTGACTCCCATTGATTCCAACTACAGAGCTTGCACCATTCCTTACAGATTCCCCTCCGATAACCCCCGCAAGCCCACTCCCACCGAAATCTCTTGGATTGATCTCTTCCTCAACTCAATCCCCTCTTTCAAGTGCGTTTCCCTCCCTTCTCTTTTCCTCTTTCCACTTCTAAAAAGTTTGATTTTTTGGTGCCTGATTCGGAGCTTTTCATTCTTCGTAGCATACTCTTTTGCTCGTTTTAGCTGGCAATGGCTTGGTTTGCTCTTTTTCTTGATAAAAATTGTGGCTTTTTTCTTTTTTAAATTGATGCATCAGATGGGTCGTTTTATTTTCCTCCCCTTGTGGATTTTTGCTTAGGATACTTATTTCATGATATTTGATTATACAACTTCTTATGATGATCAGAATTGTTACGGGCAAAACTTAGGAGCAGTTGTTTACAACAATCAAAATTAGAGTTTCTAATCAATGCTGACTTTTATTGCGCAACACTATAAATACCTAAGGAAATGCATCTAACTTTTGTACAATTGTTCTTACTGCTGTTATAGTTACCTCTTGTATTTTTTTTATATTTGTATGTATGTGTATGATATATGTATATTAGTTTATTGTTTGATTCGTTTTCTTATGCCTTATAAATTTTGTCTATTGTCGAGCTTTCTGCTCTTGTAGTTAGGTTTGTTTTTTTAAACTAGGCTTTTCAATTTTAACTAATATATATGTGTTTGTAATGGTGGTATATATATGCTGGTGAGGGATGAACAACATATTCAGGTAGTGTTATCATTACTATTTTCTACTTGTATATCTTTCTAAAGCAACTTGAACGTATTTGTAAATTTTAATTTCTGGGGGAAGTTACTGCCAAAGTGGTTGGTTTAGTTGGGGATCCAATTGTCCTGATTATACTTAATGCTGGGTTGGGTTAGTTTTGTTATTATTGTTGCTTTAGAGGTTGGAACCAAAAGTTCAAAACTTACATATAAAGGGTGATTTAAGAGTTGTTTTAATGTAAGTGATAGTAAAGCTGCTTTATGAGCAGTTGAGTGTTTGGTAAGTATATACTATAAGCATCCAAAATGTCCATGATCATAGTAACGTCTATAACAAATTATGTTTCAATTGTTTTAATAATAATTTGTGAATTTATTGATGTACTTTTCTTATGTTCTGAATCAACCTAAAAGCACCAAATGGTCAACTGATTTGGCTGTCTCTTAACCTAGATTTTAGGAGCCATATTTGCCCAATTTACAAACTCCTAGAGTTTCTTTTTCTTAATTAAGGTGAGTAGAAGCAACAAATTGATGACAATATTATAACAATCATTACTGGTTTTAGTGAAATATGTGAATTTTTATATTATTGCTAGGATTTCATTATTTGTGTGTTTCATGTTTACACTCTCATCATCATTTAGCTTTTATTTGACAGGAAGCGTGCAGAGAGTGATACTTCTGTTCCTGATGCTGCAACTAAAGCTGAAAAATTTGCTCAAAGGTTATTCTTACATCTTATTTTTACTATACATAATAACTTGTAGTATGGGATTTACTAATTTTATATTTTGTTTATGTTTTTTCCTGCAAAAGATACGCTGACATACTTGAAGATTTGAAGAAAGATCCTGAAAGTCATGGTGGGCCTCCTGATGGCATTGTATGTTCTGTACTGTAGCTAAAACTATACCCTAATTTCCCCTCCCCCAAAATAGGAATTAGAAAAAAAACCATTGACAACAACAGTAGTTTGGTGATTTGTCTAATTTTCTTCAATGTTTTTCTGTTTCTTTTTCCTTTCTGGTGGGTGGTTGGGGGGGGTTTTCCAGCTTCTCTGCAGACTTCGTGAACTTGTGCTTAGAGAATTGGGATTCAGAGATATCTTCAAAAAAGTCAAGGTAAGTTTAACTGCTATTTAGGATGCCGTTTGTTACTGCAATGCAACTATGGATAATAAAAGATCGAAGAAAAGTGTGTGCCAATCTGATTGTAGTTGATTATATGGAACATCATGCACGAATTATGGAGGAAAAATTAATGGAATTGTTTTCAGATGTAGCCAAATTTGAGTTGAGAAGAATCTAAACATATGTTGTTAACTTGTTATCAATTTTAATTAAGGAGGGCTGGGGTGGTAACATGACAATATTAATGCCCAATGTAGTTTTATTTCACCCAATTGTGCTACTCTTTTCTGATTGACTTCAATAGGATGAAGAAAATGCAAAAGCCATCACACTATTTGAGAATGTTATTTGTCTTAATGATGCCATTGAAGATGAAGGCAAGCGACTTGAGAATCTAGTTAGAGGAATTTTTGCTGGAAACATATTTGATCTTGGTTCTGCACAGGTAGGATGATTTACTATGCATTCTTTTGATACCTTTGCATAACTAAATTAAGACTCTTTGCCAAACCAGACTGCACCTACTTGTTCATTCGAACACCAATTTTAGTTGGTTAAGCTGTAATCTGCATCTAACTATCTATGACTATTCTTTTATGTTTCATATTACAGTACCAATCCCTTTATCCATTCTTTCCACTTTCCTATTCAGTGGTTTAGTTCCTGTGTTCTGTGAAGAATAAGGACACATGGAGTGGCTAATTATCCTTACAATACAATATTCCTTAACTTTCCTTAGTTGGTTGCTGGTAGTGCTATTGTCTATTTGTCACTGGTGTTATCCCATTTGCTGATATCATTTGGTTTAGTTCCTCATTCCTGTGCGAAGAATAAGGACACATGCAGTGGCTAATTATCCTTAAAATACAATATTTCTTAACTTCCCTCTGTTGCTGAAACTTTTTGCATGGGTAACTAGATATTCTTGAAACTTCACCTAGGCTAGGTATGATTTATTTTCCTACTAGAAGAATTTTTTTTTTTTTTAATTATCCCAATCATAGTAAGGTGTAGAACTATATCTATTTGTACTTTAAGTATATGTATATACCTTATTCTTTTCACAATTTCTTGAAGCTTGCAGAGGTTTTCTCTAAGGATGGAATGTCCTTTTTGGCTAGTTGTCAAAATCTCGTTCCTCGACCTTGGGTCATTGACAATCTTGACAATTTCAAATCGAAATGGAGCAAAAACCCATGGAAGAAGGCAAGTTTGACATGTATAAAGAGATACAATTTTACCATTGATAATTGAACTTTTTTGTCTTCTGGCATATTTTATGCTGTGGCACTGTTTTAATCTTGTGCCTTTTATCATGCAGGTTATCATATTTGTTGATAACTCTGGTGCAGATATCATTTTGGGTATTATGCCTTTTGCACGAGAACTACTTCGGCGTGGGAGTCAGGTTTGCTGACATTTTTATTTATCTATGAAAGAAAAAAATCATTAAAATGAAGATAAATATTACTAAAGACATGGATGAAAAGGAACCCTTTTTAGCATAAGAACAAAACATATAAAACAAAGAAAAAAGAGAAAATCAATGTAGCAAAACTGTCCAATCATTAACAATGGTTACCCGATTTACAAAGTCATGTGATTTACATCAAATAGAACCCAAACACATAAAATTTTACCAAATCAAGTGTTGTGCCATTGGAATCTCTTTAAAAATACAGGAGTTATTGTCCTACCAAATGCTCCAAAGTGGAGCATAGGTAGCACATTGCCACAAATATTTTGCATCTTTATTTCTACCAAAAGCCATAAAGTCACAAAACTTTAGGATATTTGAATTCTAAATCAATCATCTGAATTCTAATTTCTGGATAAAACGTGTCAATGATTGTCTTGTTGTACATGCTAATCAGCTTTTTTCCATTTTAATTATATGTTTGAAATCAAAACTGCTTTTGAAATTCTGTTCTTACAGCTGCCATCTTAACATATCTTATGTGATTCTGTATGAACGCAGGTTGTATTGGCTGCTAATGACTTACCATCCATCAATGATGTGACTTGTTCTGAGCTAGTTGAAATTATATCAAAGGTAATGAAAATAAGTTTTGGATAAAGTTTTTGAAATTGCCACATTCTTTGCTAACTCCATCATGTTGGCTTCCATTTATCCAGTTAAAGGATGAAGAAGGACAGCTTGTGGGTGTCAGTACTTCAAATCTTTTAATTGTGAACTCTGGCAATGATTTACCTGTAAGAAAATGAGCAATGCTTTCTGTTGATTACAAAAACTATGGTATTCAAACCTCTGATATCAGATCATTACCCTGTATGGGGATTACATCTTTTGTGCTTTGTTGAATGGATTACAGGTTATTGATCTTACAAGAGTGTCACAGGAGCTTGCTTACCTTGCCAATGATGCAGATCTTGTCATCTTGGAAGGGATGGTAAGTTCTTCCTTGTATATTGTTGGAAACTTCTACTTCATTGATGGATCAATTTATAGATGCATTGTTGGGCTTTGGTACTTGGAATGAAGTAGGGTAACAAAGGAAATACTATTAGCAGCAATGTCATGTCACTGGTTAGTGCCAGCCATGGATTAAAAAATTGCCTGTGGAAAGTTAGAACAAGACAGTTCTTGGACTTTGAGCAACACCTTTGGATATTGACTTTAAAATATTATAAAGTTGAGGGAAAATTTTAGAAAGAATGAGTTTGGATTATGTTGGTATGAATCATCTAACATATCTTGTGAAAGAATGTTAAAACTTGTGGAAAATCAGAATACTTGTTTTGCTCAAAAGAAACATCCAATTAGAATGGGAGAAGTTTATTTTGATATGTAACATCTTTTGGATTCGTTAGGGCATCAAATCACAGAATTTTTTTGGACTGCACAATCCAAAGAAGCAAGTTTCATTCCTTGTAAGGATTTAGAACCTTTTTGCTGGAGTATAGAAACAGGAAAAAGTGATGCCTTATAAGCCTGAGATAGCAGAAGAACTGTTAAAATATTTTCCTTCTTAGTACTTAATAGTTAATACTTAATACTTAATAGTGCTATGCTAAAAAGACCTTTGTAAAAGCAATAAAATCCATCATCAGGTCAAGCTAATTTTCATAGATTGTTTAGTTTTTAGACTGTTGGGTGTGGCCAGTGTGTGAGTAAAAGTCTAATATTGAATGAGAATGAGTAAGGAACATATGTAAAGACCCACGCATTTGATGTCTTTTAAGGTTTTGGTTGAATGTGGCGTTCAATCCACTTATTTGGTCTTAAAACTTATGGCCTGTTGTTTACTTGAGAAAATGCTTTTCATTTTTGTTTCTTATTTGTTACTTTTGATTGCAAAAATGTTATCTTATTTACTTTATGTTCATGGTTACTCATACAAGACTTTGACAACAGAAAATAAAGTGAAAATAAGATAACATCGTAGTTTCCTCTCATTGGATTCCGCAATTATCATAAGCCCATAATACAGAGATGGGTTTTTTAAATCCAAATATTCAATGCTAATCTATTTCTTTTGACAGGGCCGTGGAATAGAAACAAATCTCTATGCTCAATTTAAATGTGATTCCCTTAAGATTGGAATGGTAATGCACCTTACCATTATTTTACCTGCCTTCAACAATGAAAAATTGAGCTCTAATGATCCCTTATTTCTTTCTTGGCTTTGGCATCATTTTCTTAGGTGAAACATCCCGAGGTGGCTCAATTTCTTGGTGGACGTCTTTATGACTGTGTATTCAAATACAATGAAGTTTCAAGTTAACTATGAAAGTTATATTCTTTTTCCTACTAATGCTGCAGAGTTGCAATTTTTCTACTCATTCAACTTGATACAGCATTATATGCCTGTAGTTTGATACTCTTTAAAATGTCATTTTTGTATTATAAAGGTGATAAAACAAAAACATCTTACTTGTAATAAAAAGTATCCTACATACATGACTTGACAGACTTGTTCTCACTCGGACAAAAAGGTAATATGCAGAAAGAAAAATGTCTACAATATCTTATTTAATACATTTTTAGTACGATTAGGTGAAATTCACATAATAAAACAAACTAGAAAGGGAATAAGGTCTGCTAGAAAGGGAGTGAGACTTATTTCTTCTAATGGACCTCATGAATTTTAACTAACAATAGTGATAGCATTTCTTTCTATGGAAAATTACATAACTTTCTTTGAGGAGCTCTAATATTGTTTTTGGATAATTTCTTTTTATAAATATTTATGGAAGTAAATAAAAAATGAAATAAATTGAATTCTTTCTAAGTTAAAATTTAAATTTATGTGTTTTAATGTTTATAAAAATTATTTTTTAAGGACGTATAATAGTTTTTTCATTTAAATTGGAGGAAAAAAATTGAAAGAAAAGAAATTTTGAATTTTGAATTTTTAAAAGTTAATTATTTTCTTTGGTTTTCTTTCAATTTTTTCTCTCACCAAACAATGAAAAAAACATCGTTACGTATTTTTTTTATTCCTTCTAAACAGCCCCTAAGATTTTTGACACATAGGATTTACTTAATTTGTGCTATTTGAAAGTGTTACACGTGATGGGAGGCATTTTCCTAAAGTGCCACAATTGAGAGATGGTTACTTGGTAGGACAGGACAAATGTTGTTGTGTATATTTGATGGGCGCAACAAACAGGAAATTGTCACATGTTAGCATATGTTTCTCTTTGTTGATGCACCTTGATATGGTTCAACATGACCAGGAGCTGCTATGTGGCACACGAACAATGTTCGTTGCGCATGTTTGATGGCTGAAATAAATAGAACATTGGCATGGCATGTGCTTCTTATATGTGTGTTATGCATGATTTTTCCTTTTTTTATCAGCAAAAGAAGTATATAATTTTTTATCCTCCAACTGGTTACCATGTATTAAATGAAATACCTCCATTAAATACCTAATAAGCAGCCCCTACAAAACATCACCACCCACGAGTATATCCAGGCAGTGAAAAGAATGTTCTGTATAATTTATTCTTCATAAAAAAAAACGCCACCACTAAAAACGCAATGTAACACAGATTGATCTCTAATATGTATATTTTAAAATAAAAGAGGATAGTATATAATATAAGTATTTTTCATAGAAGAGGAATGTAATTTACTACTTTTTTATTTACTAATTATTATAATTTCATACAAGGGGATAAATGTGTCCATTTATTTTTAAATGAAATTTATCTGTTTCAATTAAAGTAAATAAATAAGTAAAGGAGAACAATAAAAGTATACTCCTCTCTCTCTCTCTATATATATTATAAGTTAGAATATACATTACTTTCTCTCAATTAGATATTCTTAATATTATATTTTTTCTCTCTTTTGAATATTACATTTTACATATTACTCGTACAACTAGCCAAAAACCATATCAGACTACTATTTATTATTTATAAAATACCAAACTACTATTATTTTATCTATATATGCTTACTTAATATTTTTAAATGTCTATCCGATTCAATTTATCCCTTTTATCTCTATCTTTAAATTGAATTATTTCAATATTTTGTTAAAAACAAGTTGTCAAGGATATAAGATTATTTTTAATCATTGAGAAATTTTTTATATTTAAGAATATTTATTTAGTATGAATTTTAATTTTAGTACAAATTACATATTTAAATATGCTTATTTTATTATAATTTTAATTCTTTTTTTTTAAAAAAGGGGTGACATGTATCATAGGTGTGAACTTCTGTAAGACAATGTAATATTTTTAAACAATATTCATTTTCTTCATTTTCAATTAAACTATACAATTATCTCAAGATTAACTCTTCCTTTAAAATTTGTGTACTTTCCAAGATCGAGATCCACAAGATTGACAGGGCAAGTGACAAGACGTTAAAATATGTACGTCAGTCCTTATACAGGAGCACAAACACAACACCCGTAGCAGGTAGACTATTGAGTCAACAAGTTGTTAACATATCTATATATATTTTGATTTTAATAATAATGTTTTTATTCCTTTATCAAGTTGTAGGTACTAATAATGAATTATCTACTAGAGTTGTTACGTCAATGTAACAATTTTTACAATCAAGGACTCAAAGTTCCCATCCAACGTTATAAATATCAAGTTTTATCTCTTCTTTTTGATTCATTCTCAACTCAATCACGTATTTATCTGAACATTAGAGTCATTTGTTTTGCAGGTTCTCTCTCGTGTCTTTCTAATAAAAAATACCTATAGATTTGATGTGAGAGATCATGAAATTCATATTAACTACATTCATCCTTATGTCAATTTACTTCAGATTTTGATAAATATAGTTTGTATTGTATTCCTTGAATATGTGAGAGATATCTAACTTTTTCTTATGCATATGTACATCTTACACTAATGATTGATATTTATATCTTTTATGTCTTACAAACATAGTTTCACTAATGATATTAGCTTACTTGATAATTATAGGACTTTTCCTCACAAATATTTAACTTATCAATTATGACTGAATTTTTGTGGGCTCAGTAATTGACTGGTTAGTTATTGTAGATCTTATGTAAATTTTGTGTAAGAACTAAAAAATAACTCCTCTCTATTCTCATACTCGTTTTAAAGTGGCCACAAATGATATCCCATTATTACAAACACGTGATTCGAACTTTTTGTATTTATAATAATAGTTTCCATTGACTCCACGCTTCGCAAACATTAGCAGTGCATATTTTTTTGATGAACATCAGTGCATATATTATTTAATAAGGCATTAGAAGACGTATTCTACAAGGAGTGGATTTCGTATTAATGAATATGATTAAAGAAAGATTCGTTGAATCTTTAACTTGCCAAATTTCTTTCGTAAATGGAAGTAGATCTTGTCTTGAGTATTAGCCTCATTGCTGTCATGAGGGGATAACGCAATTTTTTAATTCACCAACTAAAACCTGTCACAACCAATAAAAGGAAACTAGAAAGGGGGACTTGAGAATTTAAATTCAAAATGTTCTAAGTCGCATAAAGTTTATTATCGATTCTTCAAGAAATAACCATAAAGTTTTTATAATTAGAATCCAGCTTATCATGTGTGACATAAATTAATTCATCGTTTTTTTTTTCTTTTTACTATTATTAATTTCAATTTTTCAGATAATAATTATAATAAGATACCTTCATTATACATAGTACTCTAGTGATTAATAAAATTGCCTGCACATCAGTACTATAATATATACAACTAATATATATTAAATGAATAATTTAACTTTTATTCAAGCGCGTGAGAAAATAAACCATTTTTTTCTTTCTTTCCGCCTTCCTTTTCTTTTGCGGATATACGTACCCTACCGTATCAAGCTTTTGTTTGGCAAAAAAATTAATTTATTACTTTTTAAAAAAAAATTATGAATTTATTATAGTTTTAAAAGTATTTACGCATTTATAACAACGAGTCACGTTTCTCTTAGCGTAACTCATTCCGTTGCTAACACTTTTTACGACGAAATATTGGGCGTGACCACAATATTCAGTCGTAAAAAGTATTAGCGACTGAAATAGAGTCCGAAATTAGTGTACGACTTTAAAATCAATTTTTTATTTACAGTATAATTTTTTTCAATTTTTTCAATTAGTGTTGTGATCACAATATTGTGATTTTTTAATTTTTTTAAATCGAAATTGTTAAAAAATTTGCAGTATAATTTTTTTTAAACGTACAACTTTAAAATCAATATTTTTTTATAACTTTAAGTTTTTATTATTATTAATATACGACTTCAAAGTCGATCTAAAAATCAATGATGAAGATCAGTCTAAAAATAATTTAAAATTAGATAAAAATAAAAATTAATAATATTATTGCAAACTACAATAAATTCGTAATTAATTAGACTAATTTTAAATTGATTTTAAAGTCGTACGTTTAAAAAAATTATACTGCAAATTTTTTAACGATTTTGATTTAAAAAAATTAAAAAATCACAATATTTTGGTCGCAACACTAATTTCAAAAATCGAAAAAAAATTATACTGTAAATAAAAAATTGATTTTAAAGTCGTACACTAATTTCGGTCTTTATTTCAGTCGCTAATACTTTTTGCGACTAAATATTGTGGTCACACCCAATATTTCATTGCAAAAAGTGTTAGCGACAGAATGAGTTACGTCTAGGAGAAGCGCGAGTTGTTGCTATAGATGCGTAAATATTTTTAAAACTACAATAAATTCGTACTTTTTTTTAAAAAAAAGCAATAAATTATTTTTTTTGCGTGTTTGGTTCCCTATGATGCAATTATTATATTTTCTTTTTCTTACTACTAGTCTTCACTCTTCAGCATATATGAATAGTACTTCCGCATTCACCCATAGTTGGTTCTTCAATCCTAGTTAAATTCGAATAATAAACTAGTTATGAATGTTCTTAATTTGTCAACTCTTGATACAATTTATTATATTTATAAATGACTCCTAATTTGAAGTTTGCGAAGATAGAGTTCCTAATTATATTAGACTAGATTTCATCAATCACTATCATTTTGAATTTTTTTCATAACGCTATTAATTATCTAGTATTTAACCATCCTAAGTTCATAATCAGTATTTAAAAATTAAAATTAATTAATTAATTAATCATGTAAAAAAAGAATTATAATTAATTTTTAATGACTTAAATACTTTTTTCGTTTCCATAATTTAGTATTTTTATTTTTATTTTTGTTCTTGTAATTTTTTCATTTTAATTTTTACAAAATACGTTTGTGTTATTTTTTGTTTTTAAAACATTTTAGATAACATTTTGAATAGTAAAAAAAATATATTTTTAAAAACAAAGAAAGTATTGTCTAAAATATTTTAAAGACGAAAATTAAAATAACATAGTTTGTAAGGACTAAAAAGAATTTTATTTTATAAAGACGAAAATGAAAAAAAATACTAAATTATAAGAATGAAAAAAGAATTTAAATCATTTTTAATTTTATATATCATAATACTGTAAGTGAATAACATTATTTTTTAATTATTAAAATATATATATATATATATATATATATATATATTATTTCTCATGCATCTAGTAGGCTAACATATGGTCAAATTTCAACTATTTTCATTGAGCATCATGATGTGATTTTATACTACTATATTACGAACTAAAATAATTCTATATTATAATCGCAAATTTTATAGTATCTGGTGTTTAATTTCAACGAGTTATTGTGTCATTTTCATTTATTGCAAGATGTAATTTTTATATTACTAGATTCCACATCCTCTCTGCTTGTGAACTTGCTAATTCATTTTTATAAAAAAAACGATAGTGAAGACCATGATAGGAATAATAACGGTGAAATAATTCTGAATTGCACTTCCGACTCTAGGTAAGTTTTCAAACAACAAACATGATTTGAAATAAAGGCCATCATATAAATTTTAAAGTTATTATTCCTAAAAACCTTGAAATGTGATAGTATGTTTCTACAAAATTTATGACCAAATATGATGACACCACACCACCACAAGGGAGATATGAAACGATATTATCTGGAAAATTTGAATACATATATTACAAATTAAGTGTCATTATTGGTATGGAGGCTATATGTTTTTGCCCGTTGATAAGTAAGCTGCTAGGGATATCGTAGAATCAAAGACACTGATTATTACATTGCAAAGCCGAAGATACTGTCAAGAAAGAAAAGAGAGATTATTGATCGTGTGTTTGAACTTTTTCTGTACCCTTTCTTGTTGATAACAAATATAAGGCCAATATTTAAAAGACACATGTGGTAATATGTATTATGTAATGATTAATCATAATGATAATTAATGATAGCTCCATATAATACGCTCTAGACAAAGAGAGGTTTTACCTTTTGTTGTCACATGGATGAATGGATGTTGTTTATTTGAAATATCTCAAAAATATGAATTTAAAAAATGTTTGCGTTTGGTAAAACTTGAGCTATCTCCCAAAAATAGCTAGCCCAAAATTCGCAGAAGGCAATAACTTTATCGATCATGTAATGGTGAAAATAAAAATGTTTGCGTTTCTAATGTGCTTTAATATATGAAAAGTGTTTATATGCTATTTAATATATTTTTTAACATATTTTTTTTTATTTCAAGAAATCTATACAATTATAAATAAAACATACAAAAGCAAACATTACCAGCACTTTTTAAAACATTTTTTTTTCTAAACTATATAATTTTATTAGATTCTAATAAGATTATAATGAACACAAAATTCTTCGTTTAAATAGTACAAATTTAATAAAACTTAAATTTAAAACCTCAAAAATTAAGCTAGAATAATTTTATCCTAATTGTTCTACACGTTTAGTAATGCAGGCAGAACCTCATATGATACTAGGCATGACAACTTGATTCGCATTCATGGGCACCTGTCTGAACCAGCCCCGATGTCAACGGGGAAAAATCGAGTTGACCGGTTTCGATTTCGGATTTGGTTTTTCCCCTCTTGTTGAATTCGGGGACGGGGGTGATTTTGATAATGCTGATATCCGCCCCGCCCCCACCCTCGCCCCTGCCATGCTATATTTAATTATTTACAAAAATATCCTTATATATGTAGAATACATTGAGATAAAGACTTAATTTTATTAAAGAATTAGGAGTATAACTAATTTTATTTTCCAACAATAAATATCTACTGTTGAAATTTTATTGTAATTACTTTGAGACTTAGCACAGTTAAATTTTATGTTATGATTGTTGTTTAAAATTAATTTTTTAATGACAATTTTTAAGTATTCGGGGGCGGGGCGGGACGGGGAAAACTGACCCCATCGAGGGCGGGGACAGTGACAATTTTTTTTAGTCCCATCAATTTTCGAGGACAGGGGCTGGGGTGGTATAAATAAAAATCACCCCGACCGCCCGTGCTGCCATGCCTATATGATACCTCTGCAAAAACTGTAGACCCCCTACCATTGTGCCTGCATACAGTGAATAGTTGCATTTAGCAATAGGATCTCATTCCTCACTTATTTGCTCACAGTATAGAACTATACACAAGCTACCTAAATATTTATATGTTGCCTTTTTATGATAAATCAAACATGACACTAATTAATTTGAATGTCGAATACGAATTCTATTTTATTTTTTTTACAATTGGGGAACACGATATAATAACTTTTTTTTTTCTTCCCCATTAATTGTACCAAACAATCATTTTTATTAATATTTTCCAGATTCGGAATTATTTTATAGCATCGTCTTGGGCAAATTATAGCACGAGTCTTAAGTTCTACTCAACTAATTAATTAATAATAAGTGACGAAAGAGGGGATGCCATCTCTAACTGAAGGAAAAAATAAAATGAAAACGCACCTGGCCAATTGTCTTGGTTGCTTCTCTGAGTACACATATCTGTGCATAATTTGCAAAAGATCAACCATTATATGACACAAATACTGTTCATGTTTACAAAAAAGTTCACATAAGATAATCAATTACAATGCGTTGGTACCCCTTTTTTTTTTGCCTCTTTTAAAAGGTGAATAAGACATAACACCTGATAATACATGTAAAGTCTATGCTTAACAACCACATGCTTTAGGTGAAATTATTTCATCATCCTCTTCCTCACCAAAACCAAGTATATATGTATAGATTTGACTTTTCGTCCCAATCATATATTGCTGTTTGATCACCCTCTCTTTCTCTCTCCCTTCCCCTCTTCTTTCTTTTATATATCATATACTTTTCTATTAATTATCACCAAATCATGATTTATATATGGGGGGTTACATCCAATTTGTAGGGTATTTTTACTGATTATATATTCTGAAAAAAAAAACATGATATCTTTCCAAAAAAAAGATGTTATCAGTGGACTAATACAAATTAAAAACCTCACACACTAGCACAGCGGAAATAGATTTAAACTTAACTGACAAAAGACATGATACACGTAATACGATGATCGTAGATTAGTAATTAGTAACAAAAAAAAGGGTATAAATTACCCCATCGATCAGGAAGAAGATTGTTTGTCCATTTAAGTAAATAAAAAGAAAATGTTTTAGTTGGATGTTTAATGATCAATGGCAAGAAGGCGATAGCTATATCCTTGTTTCTCATATTCCATCGATCATGATATATACAATATTGCAGTAATGATAAAAAAGACAAATAATTAACTTATCTTGAAGACTATATATTAGTTGATAAACACGTGCTACAAAATTATTGAAAATTCGTCATGGAAGTTCATTTGTTTATTTTTTTCAGTCACGAGGAAGGAGGGTACTCTAATAGTTATATATAGATGGAGGTAAAAGAAAAACCATAGCAAACTATTAGGTGAGATTAGAGATAAATAGTAGTATAATTTATACATGATAAGATTTTATAAAACCTTTTATAATTCATGAAGTTGATCTCATTATATGAAAATAAAGATGAATAAATTAATAATCATATAATCACACGTCACCATATATATGATAGGTTTTATTGACTTTTAAATAAATATTCCTTAACAGTATATTAAAAATTATTTTTAATTAGTTTTAATTAATGTAAAATATTTTCCACTGATAATATACCTATTAAACTAAAAAAATAGGGTAATAAAGATGATTTTAATGTGATTAAAATATGTAATCAAATTCAGGGTCAGCCTAAGGATAAAACAAAAATTTTAGGTCTATCAATAAAAAATATTTATTATTAGTATTTATAAAGTAAAAAAAGGTTTTATATGTTGATAAGAAGACTACATGTTAGTAAAAAGATCAATAAATTTAATGTAGAAAATTTCTTTTAAAGTTTCTTTTAGGCTTCGTTTATTATGAACAAATTAATATTATTCTTGCATTGAGGAATTGATTGATTATAAAAACAATAGACCCTTAATTAGTTGTTGAGATATCGTCAATTTTTCATTTGGTGGTGACATATACTTTTGTTCAATTTTGGCAGGGTGAAAATAACAATACGTATTTCGATTAACAGTGATCGATAAGATAAATATCATGCAGGCCAAAACAATACCCAAATATCTGTATATTTTTTTATTGTTAACACAAATATTATGATGTTTTGGCCTTGTGACTGTGGACCATTGTGTTTTATTCTTAACATGTTATGTCAATTCTTTTATAGACTAAAAAGTTTATGGTGTCATCTTCATGTGCACAAATTTTTTTTACTGGGCTAATGTATGTGTTTACATTATTAAATTTTATGTGAAATCATAAATATGTAAGTCACGCAAGTAATTATGAATAAAAATATGATAAACCAAAAAACAAAATCAATCAAAGAGTAAAAATTTACATGAAATTTATCAATATCTAAATTATACACGAAAATAAATTCATTTTCAAATTACATAATAAAAACATATTATAAGAAGATTAAATATTTTATAACATTAAAATTAAATGTGAATTTGCTTTCATTTTTCCACATGATATTTAAAGTTTAATTTTTAAAAATTATAGGTAACTTTTTTTTTTAGTTTTACACATTAAAATCTATATATAAATTAATTAATATAAAAGTCCAAACAACATAATACAGGAAGATGAATATTTTTTTCCTGAAGTACATTGACATATAAGTTGTTATAAAATTTATGTCTTATCATAATTTTAATGTACTTATATTTTTAGAATTCAATTTGCAGTAAAAAAATATATATCTATATATTTAATTATAAAATCATATCAATAACAAAAAAAAAAAAATCCTCCCGCACGCGGCATGGCTCAATGAACTAGTATTTTACATAGATAACAACATTTTTAGTTAATTATGACACCAATATAAATATAGTTATTTTAATTCGGTTATGGAGTATAGCATAGTCAGTGTCTTAAATACTTGGATTTGAATAAAGAATATGGAGCAATTTATTTAATAATTGTAAAAAAAATTATCATCCATAGTAATTATCGAAAAGAATTACTTCCAATAATAAAAGATACATGTAATTTATAAAAAAAAAATAGTCGGTGTCTTACATTTTATATGCATTTTTGTAATAGTAATAATCACTTTAAGTTGTTTTAATTAGGAGGAGAGAGACACTTCAAACCTTTTTATATATTTTAAATAAAAAAAGATAGTTATTAAAAGAAAATAATAAAAGTTTAAAAATAAATAAAATATCTAAAATTTGTGTACCACTAAAAAAAAGTATTTCCTTTATTAATAGTATATATAATTTACTTATAATAGTTGTAAAGCTCACTTGATTTCTGTTTACTTTTGTCGGATAATAATTTTTCTATTAAAAAAGCTAACGAAAAGTAATAAACGGAGTCTAACTTTAGTAAATCAATAGATATAATTATTATATCGCAAAATATGCTTATGTATTTTGTTAAAAACGTGATTAATTGATTTAAAAACATTAGATTATCAAAGTCTAATCAGATTAAAATAAACATTTTTAATATAGAAAAAGCCACACCTTTCATGTTATTTATATATTTTTGTGAAACATGATTATTGTATTTTAAACTCGATTTAAATAGGGTGAGAAAAGTGATCTTTTAATTGAAACAAAATTTTGTAATCGTTTTTGCAAAAGTTTAATTAAGTAGTTGATAGTGGATCGAACGCAATTAAAGTGGTAATCGAGGAATAAATCAAATAAGAAGACGACAAAAGTAAACAAGTACCTTAATAATAATTGAAGTTAACCCTCAAAATTTTAAGTGCTTTTCTTTTTCTTAGGGAGAAAGTGATTTGAGAAAAGCTATCAACCATAAAATCTTCTTGGGACATTACCCGAGGATCCTATTGAAATGGAGACTAAGGCCTCCTTCATTTATAAAACCAATAAAAATCAACATATCAATGCCATCAACCTCTTGCTCTTTTTTGGATTTTTGTTAATTCTTCATTTATGATGAAAACGTTTGAGCCATTTGTTTGTACGTACTTTTTGTTGAAATAAAAAGTGAATCTTCAAATTTAAAAGTATATTTATTCTAATATATAGAATAATTATTTTTTTGGCAAAAATAATATTACAAATTGTGTTAATTTCTTTAAAAGTGAAAATAATAGTTGTTGTAAAAAATTTAAAATTGTAAAATGAAAATCAGCAGTAATTTAAAAATTATACGACAAATATTTATTAAAAATTATAAACACGTCTAAAGAATTTTTTTTCTTGAAAAAATATTGTTGTAATTTTAAAAATTAAATAGATTTTAAATAATTACACTTTTAAGTTTATTTTTTTATTAAATGGATAGAACCACAATATGTTTTGGATAGACTTACAATTATGAATTTACGAGTAACTAGCAAGCACCAATTACAATTCATGCAGATTTCTTTATCTTTTTCTAAACCTTCCCTGAAATTAAAACAAAAGTAACTTATAATACAGTAATCGAATTAGAGTTCTTAAAACGTGGCATGTGACGTAAGAAATGAAAAAGAATAAACAAAATAGAAAACAGGAAAAAACGAATACAAATTGATATTTATAAAATATACGTAGTATGTTGTATACAAGTTGTTTTAGAAATTTCATTTCTTTGATCGCCCTTATGATGGATAATTAATTTTAAACGTATTTCAAGTTATAAAAATGTATTTCTCATAATCGAATTTTTGTAAAGATTACATTTGTGAATATTATTTTCATAGACATATTTCGTTGTTATTAAGAATTTTAGAAAATAAAATAAAATTTATTTAACTATAATTTAAAAAAAAAAGTGAAATAAGAAATGTGAAAAAAGAATGGAATGACTAATTATTATAAAAAATAACTTTCATTCCCATAAAATCCAAGAGACTTACATTTTAACATGGGAACAAAAAGTATTATAAATATGTTTATTTTATATTCTTGGAAATTAACTATTCTTGAAAATATTTTTATAAAACTTATACTAAATCTGAGAAAGTGATACTTCCAAGTCCATATTTTGGAAAATCTTTCTTATTACTTTGAAACAAAATCAATAACAACCATTTATGATTTGATGATAGTATAATTTTTTTTATATTGTTAATGTATGATAATTAAACTCAATTTTTAAAGTAGATTATAAATATATTTAAATTTTCTTTTTACCTTTTAAAATGCTAAAAATAATAATAGGATGTTTAATTATTTTTATTTATTATTTGATAAATGGTTTTAATTAAAGAATTAATATTTCACTTTAATTAAAAAATTTAAAAATAAAAATGACATAAGAAATGTGAAGAAACGAGTAGAATGACTAGTTATTATAAAAATAACTTTAATTTTTATAGGAATCCAAAGATACATACCTCTTAACATAGGAATAAGAAGTAATATAAATATGTTTATATATTTTGTAATACTGAGAATCAATATGTCTAGAAATATTGTTACTTTTTACAAAACTTGTAGTAAAAATAAAAAAGTGATATTTCCAAGTTTACATATAATTAATTTATTAATTTTTATGATAATTATTTTAAAAATTATATATTATTGATGAATTATAATTAAATAAAAATGTAAAAATATTTTATAAGTGTTTAACCAATAAACTTAAAAAAATATATTCATATTCATATAGATATATAATAAAACAAGTTGTTGTTTTTGGAAAAAACGCTACCCCTTTTGGTTGACTCACCCCTCTTATTTTATGTTCTTAGTTTGTATACACTCTTCCTTCCTTCCCCGTTTCCTGTTGAGTAGCTCCACTCTATATGCACCTCCCACTCCTTTTACACACTCACTCTATCACACCCTTCTTCTTCCACTCTCCTACCTATATTCTATCAGTGTCGTCCAACCCCTTTATGGCTAAATGCCCCAAAACGACACCCACTCCCACCAAAACGGTGAAACCACCGTCACCACCTCCTCCTCCTCCCAGCACCCCGTTCTAACCCTCCACCTCCAAGCAATGACTTCCACCACCTCCACCTCCACCGACCCCCTCCCCTCCTCCTCCCCCGACGCCGCCGCCGCCGCCGTCCGCGCCGTGAACAAACGCTTCGAGGGCCTCCTCACCGTCCGCACAAAGGCCATCAAGGGCAAAGGAGCCTGGTACTGGGCCCACCTGGAGCCCATTCTGGTCCCCCACCCCGACACCGGCCTCCCCAAATCCGTGAAACTGAAATGCTCCCTCTGCGACTCCCTCTTCTCCGCCTCCAACCCCTCTCGAACCGCTTCCGAACACCTGAAACGCGGTACCTGCTCCAACTTCACCTCCGCTCTCAGACCCGCTTCACTCCCTTCTCCACTCCCCATTTCCTCCATCACCCCAGCTTCCAACCGCAAGCGTCCCTCCCCCACCACCTCACCTCCTTCCTATCAAAATCACTCCTTGGCATTGGTCGACTCTTCCCACTTCGAAATCGGTTACACCAATAATAACAACAACAATAACAACAATACTCCACACTCGCACCACCCCCAGCAGCACCAGCATCATTTAATGTTGTCTGGTGGGAAAGATGACTTGTGTGCTCTTGCAATGTTTGAGGACAGTGTGAAGAAGCTAAAGAGTCCTAAGACTTCGCCTGGTCCTGCTTTGAGCAAGGACCAGGTGAATTCTGCTTTGGACTTGCTCTTCGACTGGTTCTATGAAACCTGTGGCTCTGTGTCTTTGTCCATGCTCGAGCACCGAAAGTTTCAGGCTTTTTTGAGCCAGGTTGGCTTGCCCAACAATTTGAGGAGGGAGATTTCTGGGCGGAGGCTTGATGCTAGGTACGGGGAGGCCAAGGCTGAGTCCGAGGCTAGGATAAGGGATGCCATGTTTTTTCAGTTGGCCAGCGACGGGTGGAAGTGTGGGGATTGGTTTAACTTTGACTTGTGTTGCGGCGGCGGCGGGGAAAGTTTGGTCAAGTTTGCGGTGAATCTCCCCAATGGGAGTAGTGTGTTTCAGAAGGCGGTGTTTACTGGGGGAGTGGAGAATTCCAAGTATGCCGAGGAGGTTCTGTGGGAGACGGTTACGGCGGTTACGGGGAGTGTGGTCCAGAGGTGTGTGGGGGTTGTGGCGGACAAGTTTAAGGCGAAGGCGTTGAGGAACTTGGAGGTGCAGCACCATTGGATGGTCAACACTTCTTGCCAGCTTCAGGGGTTGGCTAGCTTGATCAAGGATTTTAACCGCGAGCTGCCGCTTTTCAGGGTTGTGATTGAGAATTGTTTGAAGGTTGCTAATTTTATAGACAATGAGTCGCATGTGAGGAGTGTTTTCCTCAAGTGCAGGGTGCAGGAGATGGACTGTGGTGGGTTGATTCGCGTGCCTTCACCGAAATGTGATCCGTTGAAGAACTTTGGAGTGGCGTTTCCTATGTTGGAGGATATTTTGAGCTGTGCTAGAGTGATACATATGGTGGTGATGGAGGATGGGTTTAAGATGATGTGTATGGAGGATCAGTTGGCGAGGGAGGTCGCGGAGATGGTGCAAAATGAGGGGTTTTGGAATGAGTTGGAGGCTGTTTATTCGCTTGTGAGGCTGGTTAGAGGAATGGTGCAAGATGTTGAGGCGGAGAGGCCGTTGATTGGTCGGTGCTTGCCTCTTTGGGAGGAGCTGAGGAGCAAGGTGAAAGAGTGGTGTGGGAAGTACAACATTGTGGAAGGACCTGTGGAGAAGATAGTTGAGAAGCGATTTAGGAAGAATTATCACCCTGCTTGGGCAGCAGCGTTTATACTTGATCCGCTTTACTTGATTAAGGATGCGAGTGGGAAGTATCTTCCTCCGTATAAGTGTTTGACACGCGAACAGGAGAAGGATGTAGACAAGTTACTGACAAGGCTGGCTTCACTAGAAGAGGCTCATGTTGTGTTGATGGAGCTAATGAAGTGGAGATCAGAGGGGCTTGATCCGCTCTATGCACAGGCTGTTCAAATGAAGCAAAGGGATCCAGTAACCGGGAAGATGAAAGTTGCTAATCCGTTAAGCAGTAGACTTGTCTGGGAAACATGTTTGAGTGAGTTTAAATCCCTGGGGAAGATTGCCGTTAGACTCATTTTTCTGCATGCAACTTCATGTGGGTTTAAGAGTAACTGGTCTTTTATGAGGAAAGTTTCAGCTAATAAACAATCAAGAGTTGCCTTGGAGAGGGCTCAGAAAATGATATATATTGCCGCTCATGCCAAGCTTGAAAGGAGAGACTTTTCTAATGAGGAAGAAAAGGATGCAGAGCTGTTTGCCATGTCTAGTAGTGAGGATGGCATGCTGGCTGAGGTCTATGCTGATGCTCCCTTAGTGTAATGTGCTTTTTTTCAACTCTTACAGAATTGTGTAATTTTAGGATTTATGACATTCTTTCCAGAACTCTTCTATTATTCCCTCATTACATCTGGTGGGAAATTTTTCATGGCTTCAGGGTTGAAACACAAGGAATATTAGAAGGGACCAAAAAAAAGCATGTTGTTAGTGACTGTGTTATGATCAGCTTTGATTCTAATGAATCATCAATCTTTTTTCCAGTAATTATTTTGTACTTTTAGGGTTTGTAAAGCTCTTTTATCAGCATGACAACAATCCAGGAAAGGAGCAAGAAGAATGTCGATTTTTTTTTTGCTAGAGTGATTTTGTAATGAGAACGATTATTGAGACCTAATTCTAATACCAATCTACAACTTAAAAAAATGCTTGCATTGATGAATATGCAAAATTTGCCTTAATAAGCAACGCCACGTTAGTAACTTCCTCTTGTGTGAAAACTTCAATTTCTAATTCATCTTCTACTTGTTCTTCTGCTCCACTTTGTACTAAGTCAAATACTGGACTATAAACATTATACATGCTCATGGAAATAACTTTCAGGATTTGATTAATTTACTTTAAGGCTCTCTGGTTCACCTTTTTAGCTTTTGACATTGATATGATATAAAGCCACAAAGCACTCATGTAAAATATTTAAAAATTCAAGCAAACTGAATTTTATGGTCTGTATGAAAAATTATTAAATAAACAAGAGGAAAGCTTAATGTCTGGAGCAAAGTTTTTCTATTCTCAACCATAACTACGTTTAAATGACATCATGGAGTGCGTTAACATGATTTCTTAAACTGAATGGAGGAAAAGGACGCCACAAATAGTCCATGGAATTTTGATCACATATCTCAATTGACAGTTCATGTCTTGACATGCCATAACATAATACACAGTCTATAGATTCTGCTTGCCACTCTAATTTGTGTGATTGAATAGAATAGGATGAATTAGCATACTGTTTGACCACCTGATTTCCATCACATCCAAAGACTTTAATGCTCCAGCTTGGTTCTAAACTGAGTTGACCAAAGAACAAAAGGTGTCTCACTGCTTTCTGCAAACTGCCTGATGTAGAAATTTCAGTTCTCGTAGGGACTGGCAAGATAAAGAGTTTCTCTTCATGTTTCCTGATTTTTAAAAACCACTTGTGCATGGACCATATAGTTGTTGGACTTATCCCCACTATTCTTATTTAGTGTTCTAGTAACAAAGAAATAATAGAATTCTCTATTACTTGTCATCTAATGAAAATTTTCACTCTTATCAATTAGATTGGTATTAACTATTAACTATTAAGATCCATCATGCTATTACAGACCAGTGAGCCAGTAAATGAGCATAAGTCCACTTTCAAGTAAATTTCAACTTCCAAGCTGTAAGGACAGCGTTTCTATTCTAACGGTATATGTTGCTCCTTGGTCTCTCTCTTTCATAGGGCTATTGATGCATGTGAGTGCCTTTAGATGAAAGTGGAAACATATATCTGGCTGTTTTTTGGCCTCACCTTTGAAAATTGATTCAAGTTTTGGCGGCTTCTGTTTTCAACAGTTCACAAATTTGTCACAAGTCATGCATACCCCTTCATGTAATTGATATTATTTTCATAACTAGAAAGGAAAAAACATAGCTGTGGCTTTCTCCACCTGATCCTAGTCATGTTTCACCACAATTAGAGACTGCAGGATTAGTCATCACAAAAATGGGAACACTACCTGAAAACCATATCAAATAAAAAAATAAATCTGATGAAATTGATGATATTACTTCATGGTGGAGGCAATCTCAAATGATGTGGTGTGTACTCCTGTCACTAGATCATGCTCTCATGAATAAGGTATTAAGTTACTACAAATGTGACTCAAAAATGGGAGGCTCCCAAAATTTGAATGTTACTTTTTATGCAGAGTTGGAATGGCCTGAAGCAGTAGTAGTAGGGTGGGGTGGCAAACCCAACATGGTTTGACGTGTGTCAACCTCGGAAGAAGATAAGAATCTTTGTATCCGAAGAAGCATTTCTCATAGATAATCTGGCATATCTCCTGGTGTGTTTGTTACTACAAAATGATTAGGCCCACAATGGAGAGTGGAAATCCATGCCAATGGGTGTCACGGTCAAAGGAGAGTGAGGTATGAGTGGCCTTCCTTCACATCAATCCACACAACACTATCTCTCTCTCTCTCTATGTATATATATATATGTCAATGTTATTATTGTTTTTGTTTAGCCAATGTCCCACAAGGTTTGGTAACTTTCGTTTGAAACATTTATTTTTGTGATAATTTATTTGTTAATGGGGCCTTGTGTGCCATGTTTATCTCAATGTTGAAAATTGGAATTTTGCGGAATTTAACCGTTTAGGTTGGCATGATTGCTAAAAGGCTTGGAAAAAAGTTGAAACAAGGAGTGTAGCCTCAAAGAAATGGAAAAGGGTGAGGCCTGTCGGTATGAGAAGGTACATGATATGGTTGAGAGGGTTGTTGAAATATGCAGCCTCAATGTTTCAGGGGATTATTGGAACCATGAACAGCAAAGGTTGGTTGTTCAAAGGGTTCTGGTGGTGATGAATTTTCATATCATTTTTCACCTTTCTCATCAGTCATATGCGCATGACACCCTTTTGTTGTTGTTGTCATACTTCTATAAATTTCATAAAATTATGTAACAGAATTCTGAGATACTATCGACCTCATGCAAGCACAGGAGTTTCCTAGTCAATAATTAATACTACTTCTGCCTCTCTATTCCGTGCAAATAGAACTTCTGAATATCACTGAATTCTGACATCTAAGTGCTTGGATTCTTTTTCTTGGTTGGGTAAATTTTATTTTAATAGAGTTGGTTTTGATATAGTAGTTGATTTTGAACCACTATAGATTAGAATGATTAGATTTATAATAAAAAGTTTGTACAATGCGGGGTATTAATTCTTATTCTTAGTGTAAATCAAAGGGGCTCCAATCCAAAATTAGCTATAAACAATTTTCCTATTGTAGGCCTTTTATTTAGTACTAAAGCAATTTCTTGCTAATACAAGATTATATATACATTATTGTAACTCCTACTAATTATTATAATTCAGTAACTTCTAGTTAGATAATTTTATCTCAAAACTACCATTAAACTGAAAGTTTTTTTTAATATAGATCTTAGATATAAAATTTTATATTATTCTAAAATTATTTAATATCTTATTTAGATAGATCAAAATTGATATAATATATATATATATATATATATATATATTAAAATATACTAAAATAAGAATTATTTTATTATTTTATTATTGTTCAATTTTGATAAAATTGAACTTAATAATGTTACGTAATTATAATTTTAATATTGGATCGATAAAAAAGTTATATTTTATATTAAGTTATTGTCGTTGATGAACGTAAATTGTATAGGTGTAATTTTTTTCCACATATATAATTTGAAAAGAAAATCTTGTATTGGTAAAGAAATTATATGCATAGTAAGTTAAAAGCTGAAGATGCATTAAAACGATAATAAGTTAATAACAACGACAGCAAAATTTGTACTGAAGTTATTTTAAACTTCTGATTGGTTATGTTCATAGATACTGCTGCTACTTGAATGAGGACTCTAGTACTACATTCCATAATAAATAATGCCACAGTATGTCCTTTTACACGTACAACAGTTTGAAACAAGCATCAAGATAGCCACCCCCTTATCTACTAACTTTTCTTCACCTTTCTTATTATGAAGCAATTCTCTTACATATTATGGAGTCCACTCAACAAGTTTAACTCATTTTATACTGTATATTTAACTATGCACTCTATTACTATATGTGATGTTGAGTTTACTATTCTTGCTTTGGAGCATATTGGTAATTTTGATTGATATGTGTTTTAAGTATCTCCACCTACCTCAAGGCAAGAAATAATGAAAGTTTCTGTAGCTCCTTAATGACTGTCAAAAAGTCAAACAAGGTTGTCAATGAAAAAGTTATGTGGGCTGACTGAACTCATTAGTAGTGTAGGGTGTTGTATTGCTGATTTCTTCAGAACTGATTTTATTTTTCTACTCAATTTGGTGTAGTGACAGTGGGATCATGTCGGCCATTTGCAAGCAATTCTGACTGCTGACCAACTAAAAGAAAAAGATCCTTTTTTTTTTCTCTCTCTTTTTCTTTTTAATTTATATATTTTTCCCCTTTTGCTTGATGTATGGTATAATTTCATTTTTCATTCCAGTCTGGTTCTTCTTGTATAAGAGAGGAGGATGTTATGATTGGCATAGGACAAGACCATCTTTTTACAAGAATCTTGACACTTTCAATGTTCCCCCATGATTAATCTTTCTTTTTAATGTCTCTCGTTTTTCTTCCCACTAAGCATAACTCCCCAGCTTGTTTTAGAATTGAAGATACATTTTTGTGACCTGATAATTTGTGTTATGGGCTTGCATTTTGTCTCTTAATCCTTCATTGCTATATATCATGATTTTATTGATTTTTTCCCATGGCTTATAAATTCATTAATAGTTGAAGAAAGAGCTCTTACCATCTATCTAATGCTTGTGGGAGTGTGACCAAACAAGCTTCCCTTTGCTTCAAAAACACAAAAGAAAAATTAAAAGAAATCAAAGAGGAGGTAAAAATTTAAAAAGGAGAAAATAATAAACAATGTAAAAGATTTTTATACTATTATTCAATTACAAATTATTATGCATGATTTTTATCTGATTGATTATTAATAATTACAAATTATTATGCATATTTTTTATAATAATTATTTTAAAAATTATATCTACCACGTGTATTTTTATCTGATTGATTATTAATATACAAAAAAATATATTAATAATGTATAAAAATTAAACTCTAACAAAATAGTAAGGATTAAAATCTTCTTTCGATGAATTTTCTCGGAAAAAGATAGATAAATACAAAACTTAATAGGTAGAACCTTATTTATATATGTACATAAATAAATAAAAAGGTAAATGTAAAATTTTCATATGATAAGATTTTGTAAAAAATTAACATGAAAAGATTCTTATCCTCCACACCGAAGATTGATATAGCTAGTGGTTTCGCTTTTACTATCTTGGATTAGGTGATTTAATATTCTGATTTCCAATTACACTCTTATTCTTACAAAAAGTGTAAATCTTAATCTCACAAGGAATATTTGGGAGGTGATTTCAGACACAGTTGATATTCCCTCCTCCTCTTTGTCTTTTTTATGCCAATCAGCTAACTAACCATGTAAACTTTAACCTTTGGTAGTCTTTTAGTAGATTTGAAAATTTGAGATTGTGATGATGACAATGATTACGCCTTAATCAATTCTTCTGCGATCAAAACGTGGACTATGCAACAATGATTACACATTAATCAATTCATCTCCTATCAAAATCTTGACCGTGGGTTTTAAGATCTATGGTTTTGCTTGTTACATACCAACTAGCCCTATACCTACCCCATACACAAGGGGTCCTCTAATGTGTTAGACGTCGTAGAAACATTTTTATGTAATAATGTAAGCACATACTATTCCTTGTTTTTTAGGGCAACGCAATCATAACAATGTTATACACGTGTTGATAGATAGAGGACAACGAAAATGGAGGGTAAGCCTTGTGACTTGAGCCACCAGAAAATATACATTTTTAAAAATATATATTAGGTGTATTTTTGTTTGATAAAGTTTTCAAGTTTTATTTTGTATTTTTTAATCTAAAAAAAAAGATTGTTTTAAAGTTGATTTGCTTACAGAAAGAAATTAAGTTGTGGATCACGTGAGTACACCTATTCTTCTAGTTCTAGGCATTTCTGTTTAGGTTGTTAGGGTTTTCATTTTATTTGGATTTTTCTGTTTTGCATATTTCAGCCAAACGAGTATTTAATTTCATAATGTGAAAATTGTTATTTCAATCAAATAATTGGAGAGAGGGGGGGGGGGGGGGGGGGGGGGGGTGGTGGGGTTTAATCGCTTAAGTGGGGGGAAAATGTCTGGACTAATTAAAATATTTTGTTGGGTGTGCTTTATTTATATTTTACGATAAATAATATTTAAGAAATTTTTAAAATTGGAAAAATGAAGAAAAAAAACATATTTGAGAAAATAAGAATATATTGGGGTTATGTTTGAATTTCTACCTGATAATCCAAATAGATCAAGTTTGATATTTCCCAATTCAAACTCGAACGATGAACCGACTGCGAAGTCGATTTTTTTTTCATAAATTGAGTTGGGTTAATTTGGTTTATAGTCAGTTCAAACCCCCTTACACTTTAAATCAAATTTGACATTATTGCAATGGAATTAGCAATCTATACACATACCTTCAAATGATACGTAATTATTTACTCTCTTCCCTTTATCATTTAAACAACTAATTTAACTTACTACTTTTACTTTATTTTTTAGAACCACACGTTCCTTAAAAGATCAAAGCATCTTATTTTTTGTACATATCAGAAGACTCGAGGTTCGAAATAATATATTTTTCTGCTTATAAATATAAAATCAATATCAATTTTATATGTATTAAGAATTAAATTAGTAATATTCTTAATAGTTGGAGGATTGAAGTAACATAAATTATCTAAAATGATCTTTTGAGATTCCTTATCAAGTATAGATATGATTTAAATAGAATTTATGAAGGCTTGGACAATCTCAATTAACTTAATGGGATAACTTTTGAATTTAAGTTAAACTTAAACTAAATTTAACCATATGTCGTAAGGTCAACCAAACTATACATTAATACAAATAGGCATGAAATTACCATATAATTGATTGTGACAGAAACATATGAAGTCTACTAGTCCACAATACGGTAAGCTTAGAATTGTGAGGAATAATTGTTTTTTTTAGTTAACGTATTTATTCCCATTATAATTAGTAAAAGGTTAAGATAGTTAGGTAAATCACACTAAAACTATCCTCCTCAAATCAGCATCTAGAAATTTACTGGAAGCATAGTGCTTGAAATTTCTTTTCATTTTCCCCTTAAAAACGAAGAGAAGACAAATAGAATGAAAGTAAAATGTTATCAATTCTGACCTAGCATGGAATTTAGTTTAAAGTTCATTTAAATTATGCTTTTTCTTAGTTTAATTTAAATTATGCTAAGAGTCAGTTCTTATCTATATTTAATAAACTTTAAATGTATTATCAAATTCTCTGTCTGAACACTTCTAAAATATGATAAAGGTTTCTTATTTTAAGGACTCTCTAAAAGCCATATCTCTTTCCTATATGCAATATCAAGGCTTTATTAAATCCTTCAAACTAAGACTCATCTCACGTGACCGATGCATAGCCTCAGTTTCCTTACATAGAAATATTCTATCTCCTTCCCTTTCTTTTATAGAGCTGGTGCTAGATTTGCCAAATAATTCAATAATGCTTTTGGTGTTAATATGAATCCATTAGCTAATTTTCATGAGGAAATCAAAGGTGGAAAATATCACAAATCTGAGGTTCAGATTGAAAGTGGATTGGAGATATTTTGATTCTATATGGTTTTGTTTTCATCCTTGTTATATGGTTTCAAAGAGTTCAAGTATCAATTTCAAACAATACTTTGTAACAAAGACCAGTGATATCATATTCATGCAAATTAAAAATGTTTAGTGGAGAGGTGTCTGTCTATATTAGGAACACAGTAATTCACAACCCATCTCAGTAAAATTAACCAAAAAGGCACTATTAGTATTGCTTAAAATTTTCTAATTGTAATTAACTCACTTACCATTTCTTCTTATCATAATCATCCCTTATTGTACGGCTTAAGCAAAGGTTAAAGGAATAGACATGTTATATAATGACATATGAAGAATTAATACCATGTTAAATTAGACATTTACTACAGTTGTTACGTTACTGCATACACTTGTTAGGCATCAAACTTTAAGTACAAGCCATTATGTGCTATTTCTATCACATGGTGTGTTACTTTTGCAGCTCCCACTTAAAGCCGGACCCTACAAACTTTGCCAAAACAAATCTTCCCTGCATGAGATCTCTTTCTTTTCTCATTCTGTCTTCACTGTTTATCCCACCAATCTAAGGCATAATTGGCTCTTGTATAAGTGGCTCCTATTTGAAGAGAATCAGCAAAACAATTTAAAAATAATAATAATTATTATTGTATGGTATTATTAGCCTATTACCCACAAACCCTTAGAATTTGCAGTAATTAAAAGTGAAGGATGGGTCCTAGCATTATTAGACAATAGACATTGGATAGAGACTAAAATATGACTTATAATTGGTATGAAGAGCAGGGAGAGGTAACAATTGAAGAGTAACATATATAATAGCACCAATCAGCAAGATTTTTATTACTCAATTAGATTACACTACTTTGGGAAAGTGACCAACCAATAATCATTCACACTTGAAAGCTATAACCATACCCTCATTCTGAAAGTAATTGATGGAGTTCTCATGAGATCTCATTTCAAGATAATGCTATCGTATGCTTGATTTTATTTTATTTTATATTTTTCTTGCCTTAGAAACTTAAGGAGGTCCAACTTCAAAACTTTAATTTTTTATTTAAAGAGAAATAGAATTAAAATAAATACGTCGAAAGTAGATGGAAAATCTCATGTTAATAATGAATTTTTGTCGTCTTAGTTAGAACTTTACTCTCACAGAGACAGAGAACAAATTAGTGCAGCCATCAAATCTCGATTTTACCTTACCTTACCTAATAATGCTTATCGTGTATGATCATTACAAAGCTTTATTATACTTTTCTTTCTTGTATTCCTCTAGTTTCATAATTACTGTTGTACTCCCAAACAATTCCTACAACTGGCCACCAAAAACTATTATTATTGTTGTACTCGGCTTCGTAGCAAAAACACATGTAACTGTAATCCCATTGGACCACTTCAAACCTAATTAGCTTGCTAAGATTCTTAATTAGGTATATTGGGTTGTTTATTAATCATATTAGTTTGTAATAGTAGTATTATTCATTATCATGCTAGTCATGTTTGTTAAGTGCAAATTACTCTAACCTATTAATTATATTATTATTCATAAACACGTGTGCATACAGTTTCTTTTTCTTTTTCAAAATTTATTTTAACTTCGTGTACAAAGCATTACAAATCAATTTCAAGTTGCAAGGGATTTTAACAAATTAAAGTAAATGACAGATGTGATGAAATCAATCGAATAAAGTACTTCCGTATTTTATAAAAATACATATTCTCATTAGAAGCTGCGTGGTTGAATAGTGTTGTTGGGACAAAACTTTAACAGTGGAAGAATCTGTTTAAGATCCGTTAACCTTTTTTCTTTGTTAATCATACCTAGAATTTCATTGATAGTAGTAATAAACAGTAAAAGGCTGCGGCACAAAGAAGAGAAGACTTACCAATATTAATGTGCACGATCAGTTAGTAAATATTGTGAAATTGGGATAAAGTCTCAAATTGACCCAGCTGATGGAAAGATTATCATCAGTAAGTTTTTAGACCATCATACTCACCAAGTCACCATTAATCTTTATATAATAATAATAATAATTTATAAAGTATTATTAATCCTTTTCTTTTTCTTCTAAAACTATTATATATTTTTCTTAAATTGAAAATTTGAGTATGTGATAGTTCCATACTACCTATAATAATTTTCCAGTTGATGGGTTGGACTTGCATTGAACTGTATTTTTTATTTGTCTGTGTAGAAATTGAATTTAAATGAGGAGTGCTCATACACCAGCAAAAAGTTCTCCTACACCATTTTATTTTTAAAAACCCAAAAATGCCCCTGGTGCTTTGGACACAAATATGCAAGGTTGGACACTGAGCTTCATTTGAAAAACTTCATTTGAAAAGCACAAGACATCCGTACAGCTTTGGGAACATCCGTATAGCTTCATTGCAACAGCATTGGTGTTTTTGGGTGGCATTTGATTCCTACCTGGTGGTTGTTGGTGATTGCCGGAGTTGCAGAGCCGTCGGCGAAGTGTGCAAAGGTGAGTGGTGCTCGTGGATTTCGTACGGATTCGGTAATCCGTATGAGTTATACGGATTACCTAATCCATATAGATCAGATGGATTAGCTAATCCGTATAACCCATACGGATTAGGTAATCCGTATAGCTCATACGGATTGACTAATCCGTATGAGCTATACGGATTGACCAATTCGTATAGCTTTGAAATTGCTGAAAAAAAAGCCTTTTTAAAATGTGGAAATTGTTGTGAACATGTATTTGCATAAGATTGAGTTTGTTTTGATAAATTAATTGATTAAATGAAGTTAATAAATTTAATTGTTGTATAAAAATAACAAAAGATAAAATGGAACAATATAAATAAGGACAATTTAATTATAAGCGTGTGTATATTTATATGTTGTTCCACATGGAGTTTTATTATGTTTAATTGGATTGTTATTTGTTAGAATGGACAACGATGAATGGATTTATGACAGCATAATGTCAGAAGAAGTGAATATGGAGGAAGACCTTGGAGTAGACGATGATGCGTTTGAATTCAATGAAGACAATGGTGTAGACCCGGATGCGAATGAGGATAATGCTTGTTTAATTGATTGTTCTGCAGCGTTTCAAACAAACGAGGTAATTAGTTGTATATGAATGTATTTAAAGTTGTTATATGACACGGTTTAACATATGAAATATTAATTATCCATTTGTGTAGGTGTTTGAATCGCGTGATGCGATATTGAAATGGACTCGTACCGTTGCATTTGAAAATGGTTTTGTAGCGGTCATAATGAGGAGTGATACAAAAACTGAAAAAATGGGAAGATCGTCGTTTGTGTTAATTGGTTGTGAAAGAAGTGGAAAATATAGGGCATGGAAAAAAGGTTTCACACCTTCAACCACTAGTACCAGAAAATGTGAGTGTCCGTTTAAGCTGAGGGGTAAACCAATCCCGGGAGAACAAGGGTGGATGGTGAAGGTAATATGTGGGAATCATAACCATGTTTTGGCTAAGTCATTCTGTGGACACCCATATGCTGGTCGAATAACTGAGGAGGAGAAGATAATTGTTGGTGATATGACAAGGTCCATGGTGAAACCAAGAAATATTCTGTTAACTTTGAAGGAGCACAATGCGGATAATGTAACAAGTTTGAAACAAATTTACAATGCAAGATATGCATACCGAACGCGTACAAGAGGCAATAATACTGAAATGCAACAGCTAATGAAACTTCTTGAACGCGACATGTATATTCATTGGCATCGAGTGAAGGATGAAAATGTTGTACGTGACTTGTTTTGGGCACATCCAAATGCAGTACAGCTGAGTAATGCATATCATATGGTGTTCCTCATTGACAGTACCTACAAAACAAACAGGTACAGACTTCCTTTGCTTGACATTGTTGGTGTAACACCAACTGGGATGACATTTTCAGCTGCATTTGCCTATTTAGAGGCTGAACGCATCAACAATGTTGTCTGGGCCCTTGAATGCTTTAGAGAGATTTTTTTGAAAACTGAATTCAGCCCACAGGTTATTGTTACTGATAGAGATTCATCTTTGATGACTGCTGTGAAAACTGTTTTTCCCAATTCAACTAATTTATTGTGTCGGTTTCACATTAACAAAAATGTGAAGGCAAAATGTAAAACTTATGTTAGGCAGAGTCATGCATGGGATCATGTCATGCAAGCATGGGGATGTCTTATTGACTGTGCTACTGAAAAGCAATATGATGAATATCTTATGAAGTTCGATGTTGCATGTGCACCGTGGCCTACGTTTGTTGATTACGTTAAGGACACTTGGTTGAATCCCCACAAAGAAAAGTTTGTGACAGCATGGACAAACAAAGTTATGCATTTTGGGAATACAACAACAAACAGGTAAGTTTCGGCTTGACATTGCTTACATTGACATTTGCATAAGTTTATTGTATTGAAAAATATTTGATGACATGATACACTGTAGGGTGGAGTCTGCACATTCGACCCTAAAGTGCCTACTGCAGAATAGTGTTGGAGACTTGTGCACTGTTTGGGATGCCATGAACAACATGATCACCTTACAACATACTGAAATCAAGGCATCTTTGGAGCAAAGCACACATGTTGTAGGGCATGCCTTTAAAGTAACTTTGTACAACAGACTTGTTGGCATGGTGTCCAGGGTTGCCTTAAACCATATTGCTTCTGAGTATGAGCGGATTCATTATGTAGGAAAAAACCCAAACCGTTGTGGATGTGTTCTCAGAACAGCTTACGGTTTGCCTTGTGCATGTGAGCTAGCTAAATTTGTGCTTCAGAGTATTCCAGTGAACACCGTTCATTTTTTTTGGCGGAGATGAAGCTTTGAAAGTCAAGATATGCATGAATTCCAAGTTACCATAACTGAAGAGATTGAAGCCATATCCAACCGTTTTGATAAACTTGGTTTGTGTGGCAAAATGACTCTTAAGAGTAAGCTTAAACAAATTGTGTATCCTGATTTAAATTTCATGTGCCCTCCCCCTGATAAGGTTAAAACTAAAGGTGCTCCAAAGAAGAAGATCACAAAGCACGAAAGGTCAACGAGAAGAGATCCCTCTTACTTTGAGTATGTAGACGAATTTCATTCAATGCAAAGTAGTTGTTCAACTCCAAAACAGTCCAATGCCTCATGTGATGTTCAGATGCAACAGGGCTTGGTTCCGATGCTAGATCAATTTCATCCATTTATGCAGAAGTTCATCTTGAATGTCACCGATGTCAAAGCAGATGGTAATTGCGGGTACCGTGTGATTGTTGCCTTATTAGATTATGGTGAAGAATCTTGGGCTTTGGTTCGCAATCATTTGCTCAGAGAACTTGGAGAGTGGACTGATGGATATATTGCGTTGTTTGGTGGTATACATAGATTTGAAACCTTAAAGCGGTCCCTACTGGTTGATGGATTCTCAAAGGTAAACCTTTGTTTTGTTTAATCATTATATGCCTGTAATAATAACGTAACAGCCAACATATTTTAATTACTGTTTATTTACAGGTTACTATGGACAAGTGGATGGATATTACAGACATGGGCCATGTAATTGCATCCAGATATAATGTGATTGTCGTATCTCTTTCACTTAAGCAAAGCATGACATTTTTCCCCCTAAGAAGTCAACCGCCCAGAGATCCCAACGTTCATCGAATTCTGTGTATTTGACATGTTTTTGGTAACCACTTTGTGCAGGTATGACAGTATTTTGTTGATTTTATGATTAAATTTTTAAACAGAATAAACGCATGATTGTTTGCTGTTTTTTGTGTGGCACATGTTTCCTTAAAAGACAATTGTCCCTTGCCGTTAACTGCATTCTTGTGGGGTAGTCACCGTACCAGCGAAGCACAAGATTGGCCAAATTACTATATTAGTAGAATGCAAATGTATTACGCTCATATGAATGTGCGCACTGAACATGTAGACTTATAAGATGTGTAGAAAGAATTCAACAAACAATGAATATCGTGTTTTTTTTGCATAACAATATCTATATATATTTATAAATGACCAACTGTGTCCAACATCAGAAAAAAACATGAAACTAATACAAGTATAATTTTGTCTAAAAGTAATATATGTGCCTAATGGGCTAGTCAAAGGCGCCTCCGCTGTGTATGTCGTGGTCGGGTCCCTCGAGTGTAGACAAGGCCGTAGTCCTTGACACTACGAGCTAGGAGCAACATTTGTTGCATCCTAGAGTATGCCTCGGAGCCCTCTGCAACCATCCCGTCATCTATGAAGGCTTGCAAGCTCTCAGCCAGCCATTCGCAAACAGACTGCAAGTACAAATGAGAAAAACACAAACACTAAATGATTAACAGTTGGAAAATATGATAACACTTGCCATAAATAAATAAGTGTATATTTTTACCACTGCATGCGCTGGCATGTGCTCATCGAGACTCCCATCTGATGCATGGGGAGGCGCATCTAGTGAACCGGGATGAACATCAACTGAAGGGGGCGGAGCTGGATCAGTAGTGGGCCCAGGTGTAGCATGTGAACGGGCCTCTATATACTGTGCCGGAGTCATGAATGGATGTGACACCCGATAGAACCACTGCATATATCCAGGGACACAATGACTTGGATACTGCACCAAGTCACCGGTCGATATAAGGTAATCCGCATAGTGGTCCCATCTGTCGTCAACATCGTCTGCGGATGGGACTTCTGACGTAGGCAGGTCCGAAATCTGCTGAATATGCCCAAACTGCCTCACCACCCTGTCTGGCAGATACCAGACGACATGAGGACCCCATCTAATGAAACCCAAAAACAAACTGATGGACTCAAAATCCCTAAGGGGCCTGTGCTCCGCATAAGGTGTCCAGCATATATCATCCGCTCTCAACCTATCTATACGAGCACGGTAGGTCGTCAGCGGTAACGCCTTCGCACTCTTCCAGCGACAGGCACGCGGCTGCGTCTCCTCATATGCATCTTCTGCACTCCCGTTACCCACCGTCGGAAAATGCTCATAGATCCAGCACTACAAAATAAAAGGATGAAAGTCAATAACAGTTCTTCGCATAAAACCCACACCAACACACAATTTCTAACAACATTACCTGAAGTATAGTAATATATCCAGCTAGATGCTTCCCGTGGTGTTTTGATGCATAACTCAAATTCTCATACATATGCACCAAAGCACCAGCTCCCCATGCATATCCGGCTGCTTCATCAATGTCTCTGAAAGGCTCTAAGAACTGAATGCCTATATGTGTCGCACTCTTGTTGGCAAACAAAGTGCAGCCAACAAGATGCAAGAGATATGCCCTGGCTGCTAGTAGCCACTGCCTAGCGCCACACAGTCTGAAATAAAGCTCTCGAAACCATGACAGTCTCACATATGCCCCGTGGCACTGTGTTGTCTCAGCTTCAGCTTCATCAACTGTAACGTCGAGCAGCTCCACCAACAAAGTAATAGCGTCTCCGATGTCTACCTGGTCATACGAATGGAAGACGCCGGTGACAGGGATATGCAGGAGGGAGGCGACGTCGTCCAAGGTAATACTCATCTCGCCGACAGGGAGATGGAAACTGGAAGTCTCTGCGTGCCATCTCTCAACAAATGCAGATAACAACCCCCGATCTCCCGTCTCAACAGAGCACCTAATCAGCGGACTAAGGCCTGTAGCAGCCACTAGCCCCTCAATCTCAGGAGCTGGCTTCCCGAATTTAGTTACCTTACGTCCATGGGAAACCAACTTTAGCTCTGGACGTTCCTGCAATAATTCAATGAACACTTATTTACAATGATTAACATGCAAACATGTTGTCCTAAACTACATCTCGTTGTCTTATAAATGCCTCTCCGGTCCAGACTTTAACAACCACATGATCCACATAAGCACACAAGACTGAACAGTCTTCTGGGCCTCCTGGAAAACCTTCTGAAGCCACATCATCCGTCACCGGTACATCACTATGTCTATGTGGTTCCTCAGCTAGAGGATCCTGAACTGCAGCATCCTCGACTGGAGGATCCTCAGCAACACTAGCACCCGCTCTCTTTCAACGAGCAGATGTTGTCGGCCTATGCCGCTCATGATCTCTATCAACCGTCCGTTGCATTCCTCCTCTAGTCTTTGCCATAACCTGTTTACATTTGTTTATATATTAGATTATCACTTCAAACTAAATCGCATGCAAAGTTTTATTCAATTTCTACCAAAAGAATCCCATTTCGGGTTCCACAAGCATGATTCAAAACCAATGTGACCTAGCATGTTCATTTCTACCAAAAGAATCTCATTTCGGGTTCCACAAGCATCATTCAAAACCAATTATGACCTAGCATGTTCATTTCTACCAAAAGAATCCCATTTCGGGTTCCACAAGCATGATTCAAAACCAATGTGACCTAGCATGTTCATTTCTACCAAAAGAATCCCATTTC
>CM023956.1:28738730-28769832 GCA_013407115.1 Glycine latifolia
AGGTTCCACAAGCATGATTCAAAACCAATGTGACCTACCATGTTCATTTCTGCCAAAAGAATCCCATTTCGGGTTCCACAAGCATATCATTATCAATATTTGGGTATTCAAATGAAAAATATTGTGCCTAATTATTTAAAAAACAGTTTTTTTCAAACAGAATAGCCCTATACGGATCAGTCAATCCGTATAACCCATACGGATTGACCAATCCGTATGGCTTATACGGATTATCGAATCCGTATGGCTTATACGGATTATCGAATCCGTACGACGCCCCTTCTCCATTAACGACCCAAAATCAGAACAACTTACCTCACGCTGGCGCCGCCACCAACTGCAGATCGTCCCACCACCAAGCAACACTAACCACGCACGAAATGCAGAACCAAGGATTCAAAACAATCAACCAACAACAACAATCACCAGCGGAGAAGCGGAAGAGCAGAGGAGGGAAAGGAAAATGAAAAGCTTTTAAATTAAATAGCCAGGGGTATATTCGGAATTGCACTGTAGGGTAAATGGTGTAGAAGAATTTTTGATGGTGTATGAAGTTGCACTCTTAAATGAGTGTCATTGAGTTGATCGATATAATGTGAGCCTACGTAACACAAATGAAACAATAGTTTAAGAAACTATATTGATAGAAAAAATCTTAAAAAATCTAGTTAACAGTTGCAATGGATATATCCTATCAATTCTTTGGGCCTATTATGTTTTTTTTGGTAGTTTATACTCATAACGCAGTTTCTGTTATTAGTTAGAATGTTATAGAGGTCACATTTCATTGACCAGCTTAGCAACTATATACTATTTAGGATAAATTTGGTTAATTACACTATTTATATATACTTGGTCACACATTTGGTTAATTATATAATATATAAAGTAATTAGATGAATAAGAATGCTAATATGTTCGCTCTAAATATATAGGAAAAAAAAAAATAGTAATCCACTTGACTTAAAGATATACATTCCTTTGAAAATCATCCCAAGACCATACGCAATAACATTTAAAAGCTTCTTGCATGTTTTGATAACATGTCAATTACATACATTTATCCTAGTTTTCACGTCAATTTTAACAAAAAACACAAAAGTCATGTGTTATTGCTTCCAAGTTACGCACATTATATCTACTGATAGACATGTGTCCAAACATACGCTTCATAATCCTGTGGTCATTTAACAATCTATCAACGAGTTTAAAGACTCTTTTATTCTAAAGACGTTGAGTTTTTTCTTTTATATTCAGAAAAGAAAGAGACAACAACAACAAGGTCAAACATTGAAAGTATATTAATCTTGAGCATTGTGTCTAACATAAAAGAAGACGAGATAGTATAGTCTTCAGGATAAAGTCAACATGTCAATTACAAAACTATAAAATTCTACCCACAGAAATGGAATGCACCAATTCCCAACACATTTTCTCTTAGCGATTAAAATTGAATTATCTTAGTGTGAAAATGAAACCACCAAATAGAGAATTAAATCTGCACATTTAGTGAAATCTAAGCAAATTTCTCCAATAAGAAAGTGTATTAAAAAAAAGTAGAATTTAAATTTTATGTTTTATATTGTTAATCAATCATAAATTATCATTGATATAATTTTCAAAATAATTTATAAAAATCAACAAATTTATCATATATATTATTTGTAATTGGATGATACTATAAAAATCTTTTCTACTTTGTGCATAAGCTATTTACTAAAAAAAGTATTAGATAATGTGATATTAATATTTCTCAATATTTTTTTTATTTCTTTAATAAGTATTCCTTAAGCCTAGGCTAGTATAATTAGAGCTCATAATATGGCCCATATAATTTGCCAATAGGCAATAAGGCCAAGCCTATGCAAAACAGGCTCAGGTTGTGACAAGAAGTTTGGGCTATCTGTCCATTCTGTAAGTTGAAATCAGTGTTACTTGATTCAGTTTTTTTTTTTTTTTTGTTTTACCAAAACAACATAACCAACACCTTTTCAAAACATACAGAAAAAAAAAGCACATTTTCAAAACATGATGCGGTTCTACAAAACCTTTTCATTCTGACCACTATAGTAGACTTGTCTCTTTGATTGACTCATGCAAATCAATGCAACAAATTAAGCAAGCCCATGCGCAATGAATAACCACAGCTCTAATCTCACACCCCGTTTCAGTCAACAAGCTCCTCAAGCTTGCTGCTTGTGCTTCTCTTTCTTATGCCCACAAACTGTTTGATCAAATTCCTCAACCAGACTTGTTCATTTATAACACCATGATCAAAGCACATTCTTTGCCACCCCATTCCTGCCACAATTCCCTCATAGTGTTCCACTTGCTAACTCAGGATTTGGGCCTTTTCCCAAATCGATATAGCTTTGTATTTGCTTTCAGTGCTTGTGGCAATGGGTTGGGCATGCAGGAGGGAGAGCAGGTTCGGATTCATGCTGTGAAAGTTGGTTTGGAGAACAATGTGTTTGTTGTGAATGCCTTGATTGGTATGTATGGAAAGTGGGGACTTGTTGGGGAGAGCCAAAAGGTATTTCAATGGGCTGTGGATAGAGACCTGTGTTCTTGGAACACCTTGATTGCTGCCTACGTTGGATCCGGTAACATGAGTCTAGCTAAGAAATTATTTGATGGAATGCGAGAAAGAGATGCTGTGTCATGGAGTACTATAATAGCTGGTTATGTTCAGGTATTGGTGGATTGGAAAGTAAACAAAATAATGATACATTTTACATGATTGCTTTGTTCCTTTGAAGTGGACATTTCACAAGTATGCTGTTGAAAGTATATCATTTTTGTTGTATTTAACTTAATTGTTAATGTACTCTGTCTGAAGTTACTTCACGCTTACTATAGGTTGGTTATTTCATGGAGGCTTTGGATTTCTTCCACGAGATGTTGCAAATAGGTCCCAAGCCAAATGAATATACCCTTGTAAGTGCTCTTACAGTCTGTTCAAATCTAGTAGCATTGGATCAAGGAAAGTGGATCCATGCTTACATTGGGAGGGGTGAGATTAAGATGAATGAGAGGCTTCTTGCTAGCATCATGCAAAGTGCAGATAGATAGAATCAGCATCAAGAGTTTTCTTTGAACACAAGGTAAAGGAAAAAGTTTGGCCTTGGAATGCCATGATTGGTGGGTTTGCGATGCATGGAATGCCCAACGAGGCCATAAATGTGTTTGAACAAATGAAGGTTGAAAAAGTATCTCCTAATAAATTCGCATTCATTGTCTTACTGAATGCTTGTAGTCATAGCTATATGATTGACGAGGGGAAATTATATTTCAGATTGATGATTAGTGATTATGCAATTACCTCAGAAATAGAGCACTATGGATGCATGGTAGATCTACTTAGTCGTTCTGGTCTCTTGAAAGAGGCTAAAGATATGATTTAAATTATGCCTGACTCCAGATGTTGCAATCTGGGGAGCACTGTTGAATGCTTGTAGAATCTATAAAGATATGGAGCGGGGATATAGAATAGGCAGGATCATTAAAGGCATGGATCCTAACCATATAGGGTGTCATGTTCTATTGAGTAATCTATATTCTACATCTGGGAGATGGAATGAAGCAAGAATTCTGAGAGAGAAGAATGAAATCAGTAGGGTTAGAAAAAAGATTCTTGGTTGCAGCTCAATTGAATTGAAGGGAACATTCCATCAATTCCTTGTTGGAGATCGATCCCATCCTCAAAATAGGGAGATTTATTCATTTTTTGATGAGATGCAACTAAGTTGAAGAGTGATGGGTATGTTCCTGAGTTAGGGGAACTTTTGCATGATATTGATGATGAGGAAGATAAAGAGATTGCTCTGTCTGTACATAGTGAGAAATTGGCTATTGCTTTTGGATTTATGAACACAGCAAATGGAACTCCAATTCGTATTGTGAAGAATTTAAGAGTATGTGGGGATTGTCATCAGGCAACAAAATTCGTCTCCAAGGTTTACAATAGAGTAATTATAGTTAGAGACAGAACAAGGTATCACCACTTCGACGATGGAATTTGCTCTTGCAAAGACTATTGGTAGATAAGGAAACTGCTACATATGTCTCATAAGTATGAAGATGCTTGTTTTCTTATTTGCCCTCCTTTGACACAATGGAGCATTTTTATTTATATGGCAAACTCATTCACATATTGAGTTGGCTTGACAAAGGTATGCATCTTATTAGAGGCCTTTAGCTAGTGCAGAAGATAATGTTGTGCATATGATCAGCTCCTTTGATTACATACAAATAAGGAATGATAAAGAAGGAAGAATGCCTTCTATGCTTATTAAGGATGCCCTCTATGTGCATTATTTGCATTGTTGAACAGTTCGGCAATTGGCTTATTAAGGGGTTCTCTTGCTTTATGCTTTTGTCTGATTCGTGAAGAATGCCCTCTATGGTTGCGTCAATTCTTCACAACTTCACATAATGCCAGTTGCCTGAGGTTTCTAAACTTCATTTTCTATTATGCACATATACTGAACAAACAATAGCTTGATTGTGCTAGCTCAAGTTTGAAGGGTAAATTTCTGCATAACTCTGGTTGACATCTTGTAGAGGTCTCATTATCCCAAAATCTTTTATTCTGATCTAAATATGTACCAATAGATTTTTCTGTGAGGCTATTTCCTCAAACCAACATTATTTCAGCTTTATCATATTTTCGTGGTTTTATTGAGCAACATTTACGTGTGACTGGTAAAGTTTTGTCCACTTCGAATTACATGAAACTTTAAGCTGTAGTTTTCCAAAAAATATTCATTACCTTAATTGTTGTTATTGAAAATGGAGTTTTCAGTTATTCGAGCATGTTACAGACTGGAGAGCGAGCAACTCAGAATTTTGTACAAAATAGATGTAGACAATGGAAACTACATATGGGATGATTGACTTGCTATGACGCCTATTTTAATTTTGTTTGTGATGTTTAAATATTATACGACATTGAAAATTATGAAATAGAAACTAATTGTTGAAAATCTTGTTATAAAGCTGTACTGTTTTATACATTTAAGGAATAATATTCTTGTATCCACTCTTTTTATTCCGTGAATCTGGAAAATAGAACTGACTGTTTCCAACTTATGAATTGAAAACACAAGCATTCCAACCTTAACAATGTCGGGCACCTCATACTACTTGGGTTTGTTCACATGTTTATACTCCATAAAACAGAAAAGCAAAAAAAACTAGATTTTTCTCCACTTCCTATAAAGCAGATTGCATATCATCTTTTGAATTTCTAACATATAGCATGACTACAAAGATTATTTAATACCACTGAAAAACATCTTATTTTACAACTTCCAACTGAACAAAACTTATCTTCCACAAAATTTAGCAGAAACATATTACATACACAAGTAATAAAACTATAATATTATTATGTGTGTGTGTGTGTGTGTGTGTGTGTGTCACAGATAGAGAGATATGCTTGCTAAGGCAATATTACAAAATCACTCCTCCACATTTACTTGACCACTGGCTGCTTCCATCAGTCCATTGCGTATCTGCTCACCAATATCCCTAACGTGGCCAGGTCCATGGGGTATAAAAACAGTGGTATTCTTTGATGAATTCCCAAGGTCTTTGATTGTGTCAAAGTACTGAGTAATCATGATAAGATCCATCACCTCCTTAGCGTTAGTGCCTTCTACCTTGTGAGAGAAATTGAGGATGTTCTCTCTCAAACCATCTGTGATAGCTTGTCTCTGCCTTGCTACACCAACCCCACCCAAATACTTGGCTTCAGCTTCAGCCTCTGCTTTTTTAACTAGCAACACCTTTTCAGCTTCTCCTTTGTACCGACTAGCAAGTTGCATCCTTTGAGCTGTAAAATAAAATCAATCCTCAATAAACAGTAAATACTATTGCATACAGTCTTGACCGACTAATGTTTGGATTGGTGGAAAAGGGTGGAATGGAGGGAAATGGAATATAATGACATTATGTTCCATTGTTTGAATTGATCAAGCGTAGATGAAATATGATGAAAACTTGTGAAATTTATTTCATCTTATTTCATTGTTTACCTTCATTTTTCTTTCTCCCCTCCAATTGTGGAGGAATGAGATGGAATGGGAATTTTGTTCTATTCCGTCATAACATCTCCACACAATGAAATGGAAATTTTATTCCATTATGTTCCATTTCATTCTGATTCATTTTATTCCATTCCTTCTCTTTCCATCAATCTAAACAAAACGTTATTCAAGGGTAAATACGCTTTTAAAATATTTGCTCGCTTTAGAGACAAACACACCTACGGGGAGTATTTTCAGAGGGAGAAAATATGATATCCAGACAAACATGTTACTGCTTGATATTGCCATAAAAAAAAAAGCTCTAAAACCATGTAGTATATATTACCTGCATTGATCTCATTCATTGCCTTACGCACAGCAGGATCAGGTATAATATCAACCATGAGTATGTGTTCTATGCTATATCCATATTCTCCCATCACCTGATACATGAAATTCAGGAGATAAAGACATTGGTATGCAGATAAATAATCAAGCATAAATGAACAAGCACAGAACAATCTTACTCGTCATCATATTTCAAAACAAATACAACAACAATAACAAAACCACTATGCGAGGTCCAGCCACACGAATCACATGACATCATTGTGCTATGTTAAAAACCAATTTTCAGGAATATTATTTAGGACGAGGTCCCTTTTAACAATTTACTCCAAAGTCCTTCTTAGTCCCCCCAACCCTTTTCACAACACAAGGCTGTCTACTCTCTTCACCGGTACTTCAAAACAGATGCTTTTAACATAAACTCTTTTACATGTGCAACCAACAAGCTAGTATAATTTTAAAAGGAAATGAAATAATTTGACATTTTGTGAACGGCCACTATTTCTAAGCTTCTCTTCACTTTTCTTACATATTTAATTAAAGAATGCCAGAACTTAGTTACTTTAATAAAAGAAGTAAGTTACCTTTTCAAGTTCCTCCAAGACAGCTTTGGCAACCTCACCCTTCTGCTCAAACAGATCGTCCAAGTTCATTCTCGGAACAATAGCACGAGTCACTGACACACAAAACCAAGCCACACAACACATAATTAAAAGAAGAAATCAAAATTGACATAACTGTGTACAAAAAAGAAGCGTTAACAAAACACTACCATCAAAAACATAAGCCTGGATCTGCTCCTGAGGGTTTTGCAACTCGTAGAAAGCATCATCAGCGTTTTCCTTAATCACTCGGTATTGAATCGAACACAGCAACTGCACAAACACATTGTCCTGCAAAACAATTCAAGATTAAAAAAATCACTCACTATTATTCTTTTCTCTATGATCATCATCATCATCGATTAAGAACCTGACAAAATTATGATTAAGAATAGAATGTGACAAAATAAAAAAAAATAAAAAAGATGAAAGAAATTGAGAATTGAAATACCTTGGTTTTGGTTTCGATGCGGACGTCGAGGGAGGAGATCCTGGTGGAGAGGATACCGGAGAGGCATTCGCCGGCGAGAGGGTTGAAAAAGTGGAAGCCCGGTTGGGCAACGCGGTGGAAGCGACCCCACTGTTCGACGATGCCGACGCTGGATTGAGCAACGCAACCACAGAACAAGCAGAACGTGTTCCCCATCCTTCCTTTGCTTTTTGCTATTACAATTACCTTTATTAAAATACCCTCTTCAAAGATATTTGTCGCCTATTTTTCAAAGATTTCCTTTATACTTTTAATTTTTTTTTTAATTAAAGAAAAATAATAATATATTTACATGATTAGCTTTTTTAAAAGAATTTAAACAATTACCTAATCACAAATTATATATTAAATATGATAAATTTATTAACTTTTAAATAATTATTATAATATTAACTACCATAACTGTAATAATAAGTTTATTGAACTTTAAACAATTATTAAGTATATTAATTAAGATTATATTTGACAAAATCATTTGAAAAATTAAATGAAAACTGAAAAAATTAGGTGAAAGTTAAAAATTAGAAAATTATCTTATCGAAGTATTTGGTAAAATAGTTGAAAAATATAAAAATAAAAAAGGTTAAAAAAGAAATTTAATAAATATTTAATGATAAAAAGTGAATAAATATAAAAAGTTAAAAATTAATATTTTTATAAAATGCTAAAAGTTATTAAAAAATTTATTTATTAAATAATCAAACAAATTTTCAGTTAATAAAAAAATTAAATGTTAATCCAAATATATTTTCAAACACACTCTAAATAAATTACATTTATTTTATCAGTGATAAAATAAATTACATTGTGAATGCATAAAAAATACATTAAAAAATAAAATAAAACATTATTAAATTTTGTCGATTATCAAGCGATTTGCATCACAATTCACAAATCACAAGTACTACTTCATATAATATATTTACACATAAAATAATATATTTATTCAATAAATTAAGTGAACAAAAAATATATATAACTTGAAATTATTTTCCACTATATTAATTGGTGTATCTTTCGGTTCCACGAATAATACAAACCAGACCCAATAGTGACGTGCAAGGCCCGTTAACTGTTCCTTTACGACCCGATGCCCAACCTTTTACCTTTTTTTCTTATTAGCAATAAAAATTCTATTAAAAAGCACAAGAAGTGCAATAAAAACAAGATAAATACTAATCAACCTCCTAAAAACATTAGTTAAAAAATTTAAAATAAAAATATTTTTATTGAAAAACAAAAAATTATATTATCTGTATTTTTTTTTTACATTCTTCTTTAATTTATACAATAAATATTTTTTATTGACAAGACACTAAAACCAAATACAACTCGCGAATATATCCTGCACTGCACTACCCAACAGTGCATGTCAATGATATCAGGCACGAATAGGATTTACAACTTAACCATATAAAAAGGAAATGAATCTAAATCTATACAAACTAATCGCTGTATAAAATAAGATACATGACTTCGATACTAAAACCAGCAGCATATATATTACATGAATTAAATCAGCCTACAAACTTAAAATATGCCAATGAAGCTCCCGGATCTGCTTGCCATAGTGCATAAGTGATTTGCTTGAGCTGAATCCCTTTCATTTTGTAAGAAGAAAAGATGGAAAAAAATAAACTGAGCCTTTACTCTAATTTTTAAACAATTAACTTAGTTGATAAAAAAAAATATTGACCAATATCATAAGACATTTTTTTTACAGCGTGTCCTAAGACATTTGTTAAGAAATCTAAAGTGATTTTTTTTGTTGAAAAATATTATACTAAAAAAAATGGTTTATATTGTCATTTAGTTGCAAATCATTATAAAAAGTTTTTTTTTTATTGTGATAGTAACTATCCTAAAAATTATACTAAAATTCTTTGATAATAACCATCCTACAAAAACATATTAAAATTATTATATAATTAGTTGAAAGTGTAAATTTGTTTTATATTGATATTGTGTATCCATTAAAATATTTATTATTCATATTTTACTATGATCTTAATATCTTCTTTATTTCTTGCATTTTATATATTTTAATTATTAATATTTTTACCTATTTTTCTTAATTAATAATTAACTTAAGGTTTAAATACATTTTTAGTTCTTGCAATTTAACACTTTTTAATTTTAATTTTTACAAAATTATTTTTTTGTTAGTCTTTGCAATTATGTTTGTTTTATTTTTAGTCTTTAAAACTTTTTAGATAATATTTTAAACAGTGAAAAAAAGTGTTATATAAAACATCACAGGGACAAAACAAAATAATAATTTATAAGGACTAAAAATAAAATAAAATGATTTTACAAAGACTAAAATTTTTATTTAAAAAACACTAAATTGCAAGGATTAAAAAAATATTTAAATTTGAAATTAATTATAATTTTACTTGTATTTAATATTTATTTATGTTTGTATTAGTTTGCAGTAAAAAAAATGTTTGTATTAATTTATTTATAAAAATGACTTGTTTTAAAGCAATTTATAAAAAATACTTAGTTGTACTTTTGATCCTCCTGTAAACTTCAATTCAAGATTATGGTCTTTTTTTTAGCTTTTCTTTAATGCACGAATTTATCTTCCCAATTTTTTTAATTAAGTAGTTCTTAGTCATGATGTTAACATGGTAGTACACATGATGGAGGTGGGATTTGATCCCATGACATGTTACACTTTAAAATCACTAAAGCTACCAAGTCATTTGCCTTATTTGATTTATAATAAAAGTAATATTTATATATAGCATCATTTCAAAGTATTACAATTAAGCAAAATTAGTTTTTACTTAATACTAAATATTTATAATCTTAATTTTATAATTTAAAAATAATATAATGTTATAATATTAAAAGAAATAATATAGCGGAAATTATGTGATGGAATAGGAATGAAAATGGGAAAGAAAACAAGATAGAAGAGAAGACGATTGTATGTTTATATTTAGATATGAAAATATATTAAAAGTAAAGATGATAAAATTAATGAAATTGAAAAATTATCCTTAAAATTGCACATTATCAACTAATCTAGTCCCTAAAGTTATAATAAATGGTTAACTTTATCCCTGAAATAAATAAACAACAATTACGAGGTCTATGCAACACGAAAAGTACGAAACACTATTTTAGTAGGGATCAAATAAAAAGATAAATTTGAAGGAAACGGATTACAGATCAACCGTTCATTTGAATTTTCGTACTTTCGTGCATAACATTTGTAGGGAATAATTGTTTATATCTAAGATTCAATCTATCATACTCATAATTTTAGTAAAGAATTATTTTTTATTTTATTATCATAATTATTATTTTATTAAATTGTTAATTTAATAATTTTTTTATTAAAGTTAGAGACTTATTATTATGATAGAGATTATGATAATGAAAAATAAATTTTTTTAATTTTAATCTAAATTATTCTTAATTATATAATTATTGTGAGCATGATATCAATATATATGTGATAGTCTTTATTAGTAGAAAAAAATAAATAAATCTCATTATTAAATTATATGTATAGATAATATATATATGAATGTCATCATTAAACTAACTCAATTGAAAAATTTTAATAGTTAATATTATTTTGATATGTTAATAATAATTTTTCAAAAATAAATTTAATAGTTTTCTTTGATATAAAATTATCATAGTATTTAACAAATTATTTATTATATTTGAATTTTGGACACCTAATATCTTATGACACTATTGAATAGATACGCTATATGATTAAATACATGTAAAATTAATAATTAATTAAGAAATAATCCATCAATTCTTGGTAATGAGTTTTAACTCTATGATATAATTATAACCTTGATTAGGATAATTGAATGAAAGAAGAAAATAATTTCTTAAGTTATTCATTAATTAACTATAATATGTTAACTTATTAGAATTTGACAATAATATTATACTTTAAAGTTAATCTTGAGATATAAATGATGAAAGAAAAATTTACATTATTCTTTTATTGATTCTTAAAGGTAAATTATGTTATTTCATAATATCCAAATGTTAAAGAGTATTACTAAATGTCTACCTTTATTAGTAAAATAATTATAATTAATATATCGATTTAGTATTAAACCTACATGATCACACATAAATGATTATATCAATCTTTGCATAAGAAAATAATTTATTTGATAATTTAATTAGAGAATTTAATTTAATCAAATAAATATTTTAGTTAATATTATTATATTTTTCTAGCATCAAGAATATAATTAATATAAACAAAATATCTTTTTTATAAATGTGAAAATTATCCACAAAATAAGAATAAGATTAAGATTTTATTGTTATAGATCAAGATTCAATTATTGATTATTTAAGAATTATATTTGTCTTGAATAAGAAAGCTTCTTAAAATAAAGATATATGAAATTATCAAATCTCTCTTCTTTTTTTAAATGTTCAAATACATATCTCTTTGACACTATAAATAAAAGCATATGCTTAGTTTTGAGACCTTAAAAGTAAAAAGAAGTTTAATCTCTAAAATTTCACTCATCAAATAATTGAATTGATAATAGAATTTGGTTTCAACGTGGATACACATCTCACATTATTAAAAGACAATTTTTGATGGCTTAAAAAATACATATTACACAATTCTCATTTTCTGACAAATTCTTTTTTGTTCCGTTGCATATGTTGTATAAACACCATTTTTCTTTCACATGTTTTGTATTATTAAGCAATTTTCATAAATAAATAACAAAATGATTATAAATGTTAAATTATTAATCAATTTAATCATTGAAAGTTGAAACTATAATAGTTTATCAACTTGGTCTTAAAAATAAAAGACTTAATAAAAAATATTGATTATAAGATTAGATAATTACAAGATGAAAAATTAAATTAGATAACTATATGACAAAATAAATATTAATTGCGTATAGAAATTCAATCCCATTAACAATATTAAAACATATATTTTTTTCCTTTCCTTTTATTGCTACAATGTTTCAACTAATTAAGATCAAAGAGATGTATGCATGCATGTATAGTTTTCACGTGTGGTAATGTGCCTACATCAAAGTTATTAAAATCGGATCGGACCAGCCGATCTGACTGGTTGGATCGGGAACCAGTAGCATAACTGATCCAATTTTGCTATTGAACCGGTCATACAGTTGACTTGGTCAAAATCGGACGGGTTTCAAAATTGGGAAGAAGCACCAAAATTGAAGAAGTTGGAAGAAGCACCAAAATTGAAGAAGCTGAAGAAGCACCAAAATGAAGAAACACCAAAATGAGATTGTGGCAGCTGAAGATAGAAGAAGCACAAAAATAGATAGACTGTTGAAGAAGAATATGTTACTTATATATTTCTACATATGGCTATGAACATAGAATTAAGCTTTTATATACTGATAAACGAAAGAGAAAGATTCACTAAGCTTCACTCCTCCAATTGTGGAAGAGAAAGATGCAAGCGGAAGAGAAAGATGCAAGGGCCGCAAATACTAATAAACGGGCAGAAAAATTGGCTGAAATGTGGAGAAAATAAGTTTTTATATATATGGGATTAGGTTTGACGTATTTGGGCCCAATCCATAAACATATTTGCTTCCTGCACTTCCTTTATTACCTACTATACTCCTTCTGACCCATTTTTTATTATTAAACATTGAATTTTTGTTTTAATTAAGTAGTTGTTATTTACACTTTTTTTATTAATACACTTTACTTGTGTTATCACCTTTAATATTTCAATTTTTATTTTGAAATTTTAAGTATACTTTTATTAATCAAATAATATTATTTATATACTTATATATAATATAATTTTAAAATTCTTAATATAAATCAGACTAAACTGATCCATTAGTTGAACCACTGATCCACTATCTCGACCGATTTTCAGAACTTTGACCTACATTCATATGGATACCCATACATATAATTTTTTTGTGGTGCTATACGAACACCATTAATTATTTTTTCAAGCACTATCATCTATATATAAAAAAAATCTCTTGTTTCCTATTATATTATACTACCTAATACCTATCATAATATCATGTCTATATTATTTTCTCTTTCTTTCTCTATGTGTCATTTAGCACCTTGGTGTCCACGAATTTCTCTCTCTCTCTCTCTATATATATATATATACTTCGTATGCTTAAAAGCCTTAGATTCGTACATAGAAAGACAGTGGTACAGTATAAAGTACCAGCAATTAAAGCTTATAAATGAGGTATGCTCATCCATACGAACGTGACCCAAAACCATCTACCAGAATCTATAGGCCCACAACTTGTTTATTTTTTGTATGGATATGCTGAATTCGCCTCCATCGTCACCATCTCAGAACCCACATTCATTTCCCCCGCTTTGTTAATTATATTATTGTAATCCAATTGGACCTTGCTAGGAAATGGGACTTAGTATTGGAAGTATTAACTTAGAAAAAATAAGATTCAACACTTCCCACGAGGTCCACCAATTAATGAATTGCATTATCTTCCCCAGCAGAAACGGGAAAATGTGAACCTTATATATAATCCAAAGAAATTAAAGACCATTAGACAGAAAAATTATTCATGTGGTTCCCTTTGTTAACAATGTTTTTGGTAGGGGAAGCAACTTGATGAGATCTAGATCTCTGTTTAGGCTTCCCGGAGCAGAAAGAATCAAAGGGGACTTGTTAATGTACCATAGCCAGCTAATTTCACCCTCCAACAATTATGCAACCTTTGAATAGACTATGTTTATTTTATGTGTTGGTGTTGGCATGTCTCTAAGGTCTGCCTATTATATAATATGAAATTGTTTGCATGTGTACGTGTTTCTTTTGTTAAATATAGATAGATAAATAGATAAGCGTTGTATATATTCAAATATACTTTCTATATGCATAAAAATATATATTTTCTCTGTCAAATATATATATATATATATATATATATATATTAAAGTAATACTTTCTAAAATTATATTTTTCTTTTCTTTGTATTTCTTCTTTCTTGCACAAAATGTCGTAAAAAATATTAAATCATTTTGCCCGTATCTTTAGTTTCAGAAGCGCAACCGCAACGTGTATAAACCAATTTTGGCCAAAAAAGTCGATCATTGAAGTTTAGATGCAAAAAATAAGGGCAATTTTTATTTATTTATAATTTAGATCAATACAACCCTGAAGTTGCATGGCTTTAAAAGTTAGGAGATTTTATCATATTAATTCTTTTTCTTTATATTTTTCGGTTCATCAAGAAAAATATTTTTTCATTAATATAGAGTTTGATCGAGAGAGGTAAATTAAATAAAATCTAATAAAACATTATTTCCATTAAAGATCAAATTTAGATATTATTCGAATAATTTAATCTAACTAATTATCCCCAATCACTTGGTTATCATATTAGTCCTTTAATAATTAAGGATTTCAAATTAGTCTTCAAAAGATAAGAAAAATCGTACCCAAATTCAGTCTTTTTGCATCATTGTTTTAGACTTCTTGAGAACAAATTTAATAACGTTTATAAATATCATTTAAAATGTAATTTTTTGAAAAAACATTATTACAACTTGTATAATAAACGAATCTTGTTTAGATACATTTATCTATAACATTTGTAGGAGAAGAAGAAAAAAATACTTTTATAAGCTAAAATTAACTTATGAATAAATCAATTTATAAAAGGTAAATCACATGCAAATACGTTAGAAATGTAACTCACTAAAAAAAGCAATATTCAAGTAAGTTGATATTTTATTATTTTTAATCAATATTAAAATATATTTGAAAAATATGTTAGAAATGTATTTATTTAATATTTCCAATTAATACTCACTTTGTTGTCCATGTGCATGTAGAATGTAAAGTCGTTAATGTAGACGTAATCCGTACAACCAAAACACTCCATGCTTCGGCTCAGCATGCATTTTGTGTGCGTGCACACAAAATATGATTGTTGCGGCTATTCTCACATGGCCACTGATTAGTTTGTCTTCAAAAAATCAATTAATATATAGGAGCAAATTATTTATCGATCAAATTACATGTTCCTTATCGTGGAAATGTTTAAAAATATTTTAAATTATTTAAAACTAAATATTAAATATTTTTTATATTTTTAAATGAAAAAAAAAACTTGTCCTTCCACTGGTAGGACATTACAGCTACAAATGGAAGAATATTTGGGACTGATACAGTGATGCAGAATTGCAGATCCTGTGTTTGCGCATATAAATTATGCTTTTAGATGATTGTGTTGTTGTTGACTGGAAGCTCACATTATTTGAGTCAAAGCCGCGAATTAGGAATGTCTATTGTCTATTTTTAAAATTCAAGTTGTTATTTGAAACAAATTGAAACATAATAATATTTTTTTTTGTAAAGTTTATACTTTTTGGTACGTATGGAGCTATGGATAGTTTATTTAAGAACAAACTATAAGTTAAGGGTGTGCATACGTAGAATAAATAGCTTAATTAAATATTTATTGAATAAAATTTGTCAAATAAAAAATGTTATAACTTGAAAAATGATAATTAGTTACTTTTATTAACTTAAATGAACTAGAAGCTAGCCCCTGTAAACCCATTAAAATTATTATAATCATATGAGATTTGAGTAAGTTCTTTTTTTCTTTTTTAGAAAGCTTTGAATAAGTTTGAACATATAATTTGAGGTATTTCATCAAGTGGAAGTAAAAATTTGAACTTATTAAGGAACCTTGTAATATCATAAAAGCATGCACTTGTAAGGAAATGTAGCCTCGCACTATTGGAATAAAAAAAAATAGTTCCACATTCAACTAATATACTTTTTAACCATTAATTAGTTTATCAATTATTTTTTATCCATACACGTTTGTTTTAGTGAAAATAAGATGGAAACAATCAGAAAGAAAAATAGAGTAAAAATTTTGCATTTCACTTTCCTATAACGATCACAAATTTTTTTTATGTGATGAGATCACAAAAATGTCCCCATCATATCAACAAACGAAACATCTAATTTTTTTTAGATACATAGGATTTTAAATAGGGATCGATAATGCTTTGTAAAATATGAGATGTATTTTTTTAATATAGGATCGATGAATTATTTTTATTAAATGCAATAATAATGAATAAAGCAATTAAAAAGTAATAAAGCGTGAGTTTTAGAATCTAATTAAATTGTTAATTTTATTGGAATATATTAGAAATTGGCTAGCCATGGATCAGAACTCAAAATAATTGTTAACATATAGTTTCAAAATATAAATAAGTGCAATAAATTGTAAAGTAAAATTATATTGATTTGTTTAAAATTAACTTGATTACAACAACCGAATCAATTGCTTAATTTTGATAATTTTCTTTAATAATTCGTTGACTAATCACTCATTTGATAAATATGTACTTTATTTAAATATTTTTTTATTAGTTATTTGCTAGTATTGTAATTATACTTTTTTTAAAGATATTATAATTGTCTCTTAAATGATTCAATTTAATAAATATTTAATTATATTTTGACCCCTCTAATTTATTTTATGTGTGATTTTGGTCTTCTATTTCTTTTAATTTAAAACTAATTAAGTCTCTCTTTGTTTTAAGAATTAAGTAAATTTATTCCAAACTTGGGGGCGAAAGGAAATTAAACCTTCTATTAATCAAATGTTTGTATATATATAGATTGTAAGTTGAAAAATGTTCTTAGAAAGTTCAATATTTTAGGATAATGTTTTAATTACTTTGATGGTGGTAACAATTAATTACTGAATGGATCAAAGCTTATTATTTTACTTATTTAACTTAAAAAATATATTAAAATATATGAATGAATGATAATAAAATAAAAATATCTGCCTTCAAACATTTGATTTTCTGTACATGAGATTAAAATTATATTTTTTTATTGAATTTCATTTGTTTTATCGAACATTACTGTAAACTAAATAAATCACATACTATAAACTAAATAAATAATTTGTGAGGGTAGGTAAATGTATTTTTTTTGTTAATCAATCGTTTTCTTTGTATATTAAGTGAGTATCATAATATATATGAAAAAATATAACATATACAAATAAGTTTTATAAATTAGACTTTTAGTACTTTAACTTTTTTATAACTAAATTACTGAATATTCTTTCATAAATTCGTTTAACATTGATTCAGTATTCTAAATATTAATAATATTAAGTCCATAAAAAATTAAAAGACACTATAAAAAACAGTCAAGAAACGTAATTTTTTTTGAATTAAATGGAAACCCTTATCGAAATAATTTAACTCCAGCACTAGATAATTTATATATAAAAAAACGTAAATAAGTGGGTCTGTATTTGTATATATCGCGTGCGTAAGAAATCTAATTTTCATGAACCTTAAATTATAGTAACACACAATAGTAGTTCTGTAAAAAAAAAAAAAAAGTAACACACAATACTACTTAGTTGATAATAATTTTCATAACTTACTCTCAACTTAACTTCATTAGGAATACTGTAAATTACCTAATTGCCCACGAAGAAAATCCAAATTGGAAACTACTCACTTATTTCCTAAAATAAAAATTTGGATACACTCCAAAAAGATATTGTCCTATATTTTAACATAAAGTATGCATAAAAAAAACATAAAGTAAGTTGAATTAGTTAAGTTTTTAGATTCTTTGTTATAAATAGTTTTAAATCATTGGATGCTTTTTATTTGTGTCTTGTCTATATCCATGAAGCTTACTTACGTTCCATTTGGTCAGCAAAAAGATTGATATGAAATCCATCGGTATATATATATAATTGAATAATTTTGTATTTCTTCTCAGTTAAGTAATTAATTTGAAAATTAGCAAATAAGGGAATTTGTCATATAATTCATGACCAAATAAATTGTGCATAGAAATAGATTTTTTTTGCAGTATAATATATATATATATATATATATATATATATATATATATATTGGTATATATTAAATTCCATTATCACAGATTTTCCTTATTTTGAAATATGACACGTTTTTGACTATGACCCACCACCACATGTGTCCAGCGAGATCCCATGTTTGCTCATATATATATATAACCTCTAAACCAAATCCCAGGCACACAACATTTGCATCAAAGCTTTGAATAACCTCTATCATTTCTTCCAAGAAAAGCCTTAGAGGTCCCAAAAGAGTCATAATTTGCCTCAAAGCCATGGCTTGCTGGTCTGCAGAAAATGCCACAAAGGCCTATCTCAACACATTGAAAATGGTGAGTGCTCTCTTGATGTCTTAGCCCCTTAACCAAAAAATTTCTACCTAGACATTTTTTAGATACTATTTCATGGGCATTTTTGGTACTATACTCCCTATAGAAATGAAGTTTATCTATAATCTGTTGACCTTTAATACAAGCTTTTATTACACAGATTAATAAGATAAAATTTTAATTTTAATTGGAGAACATTGTTAAAAATATTTAAGGAACTGCATCTAAATTTTTTCCCATTATCATTCTCATGTTATAATGTTTTCCATAAAAATATTTTCTAATCTCCTTTTGGGTTTTTTTGAACAGGGTCAAAAGGCCAAAGAACCCGCGGTTGCAGAGTTCATATCAGCACTAGCCGCTGGCAACAATGCACAACTAATGGTTGTGGCATGTGCTGGTGCAGCAGACTCAACCACACTAGCATTGGTCACTGCTGCACACCAAACTGGTGGCCATGTTGTTTGCATTGTGCCTAGCCATGAGGAATTAAGTGCCTCCAAAAAAGTCCTTGGAGTAAATGCAAGTCAAGTCCAATTCATGGTTGGAAAGGCTCACGAAGAACAAATTCTGTTAACTCAAGCAGATTTTGTGCTCATTGATTGCAACCTTGTGAGCCATGGAGAGATTGTTAAAGCAATCCAAAGTGGTGGTGGTGGTGGCATGCAAAATGGCACAGTGGTTGTTGGCTACAATGCACTTAATTGTAGAGGGTCTTGGTCTTGTGGATCAAAAACTCAGTTGTTGCCTATAGGAAAAGGGCTTTTGGTGGCAAGATTTGGAGCAAGTACTACTAGTCCAAAATATGGATCTGGAGTGAGTAAGATCAAAAGTAGTCGTTGGATTGTCAAGGTGGACAAATGCACTGGTGAAGAACATGTGTATAGGATCAGAGTTCCACAAGGAAAAGTGATTCAAGCTTAATCATATGGTTAATTGGGATGGAAACTGACGAGAGTAGGATTATTTATTAGCCACCACAAGCTACTTTACCATTTATTTCCTAGGGAAAATGGAGTAGTTAAATTTTGCAATTAAAAAGGACCTAGGAGTTGGTCCTGCTTCAAATGTATATAGCAAATTATATATATAAAAATTTATTGTCTTGCATAAGTACTTCTAATGGAGATCAAAACAACCATTTCTCTTGCTTAGACTTTATTGTCCCTGTCCTCTGTGTAACACATGAAAGGACCACAAGAAAGCAAAATATACCTTCACCCAAAGTTTTCTTGAAGACATTCAAATTCATAAAGATGCGCGTAAATCTCATGAAGATTTTTTTTTCCTTACTGAATTTGATGTAAAATACCAACAAAGAAATAAGAAAAATAAAGAGGTTTACTAGTGAATTTGACCCCTTTTTTAATTTTTATTTTCTTTAAAAGTAAAAGTTGTGTAAAATATATTTTTCTGAAAAACTCTTAAAAATTTAAGCAACTTAATTTTATATAAAAAGAAAGTAACTTGAAATAAAACTGGGCGAATCAGTTTCAAGAGGAAAAAGTTGACCTCTCTTTCTGAGTTTTCTCCCTGTTCTTTCTTTCTCCACTGTATCTCTCCCATCTTGGTTTACTCTTTGATTGTCTCCTTTAAACTAAAAAGAAATTAAAACTGTCAAACCATTTTTATTTCACTTTTAAAATTCATATTTTGAATTTTAACTTATAGAGCAACTTTGAAAAAAAATTGGATTAATAAATAGACACTCTCAATATTATTTTGTCAGCAGAAATTCACCAAAAATATTATTGCACATTGAACCACAAATAATTTTACTCAACCAGCCTTTAGACTTCCAGAATTCCCTAAGGAGGATTGCCCACCAAATAGTATATTAGTAGCATTAGGAGGAAACAAAACTACATTATATGAGAAGAGTAAGAGTAATTTCATATTCTTTATCACTTGTGTCAACCCACATTTACTATCAAATGACCTATAAAGTATAAAGCTGTATACTTACCAAATAATTATGATCAAAAAGGCTGTTAGACCATTTTTTGTTATTTCTTTACAATTTTTGTTATTTCTTTACGTACCACCTAATGAAATATTAAAATTTGAATGATCTCATAAAGGGAAAATGGGGAAAGAAAAGAGAAAAGGAGGTTCCTGAATATGCCTATCGATAGGCAAAACTTGTGGCTTCCCTTCATTCAATGTGCTTTCGTGGCTGATAAAAGCATAAAAAAACATACTCTAGGTTGTGTAATAAACTCATCTAGATTGGCCTTTGTCTGCTTCTTATCCTAGTTTTCTTGCCTTACCAAATTTTTGTTGATTGATTCCCTAAAATTTCAGCAATATCATCATTTTTGTTTACTGATCGAATACTAAAAACAAAAGTATCACTCAAATTCATAATTGAACTTCTTACCCACCCCATTATTCAGCTTTCATAGAAATGACCAAATTTATACATTAATTAATTGAGTTGCACTTTTATTAATATTTGTGAAAGCTAAAGGCAGAGAGCATCATCCATGTGAAGGAAACACGAAGACAGCCACTAGCAGAAGGTACCAATAACAGGCTGTGCATACAACAATTAGAGTACCTTAAGGTCACTGTTTTGCGCTCTCTAACTATAATTAAAACCACACCTTATAGGGTTATGTTGGAGTAAAAGTGTGAAGTCTCACGTCATGTAGAAATGAGAATGTTGAACACCATATAAATAAGGATAAAACCCATAAACCTAAGTATTAAGATTTTTGATTAAGGTGTAGTGTCAGGTTCACTTGTATGATTGTTCATGATCCATTAAGATTTTTGATTAAGGTGTAGTGTCAGGTTCACTTGTATGATTGTTCATGGTCCATTAATATAAATCTTTACGTTGTTTATTCCTTCAGTTCCCAACAGGTTGCTACCCTCCTTAACGTGGGGGTTGTGATTTTGTCTCTGCAGTTACAGCAACAACAATGCTATAGAGGTGGTTGCCTGGAAGGTGTACTATGGTGTCAAACTATTAGACCATAGTGTAATAATTATTCCCAAACAATTTAATTAGCACTCAACAACACCTTATTGGTGCCTGCATGTTTTGTGGGTCGTTGCCTCTATCTTATGGTAAATTTGGATGCAAAGAGACTAGGATTTGTTTGAAAAACTTGTAAATGTTTTGCCAATGTTCTAATGAAGAGATATCAAAATTCAAAATACCACCATTCTTTCTCAAACTTTGTTGTCCCTGTCCACTTTGCCAAAAATTTCTTCAAGACATTGGATGTTACAAAGGTACATGTTAATCTTAGCCTAAGATTCTTAGGAAAGAACCCTGACTTTGGATTTGGACAAGGAAAATGCAGAATGATATTAAGTAGTTTTTGTGAAAACCCATGAATGTAAATTTCTTTATCTTATTACATTTATGGATATGATAAACTCACCTGAGCTGGATTTTGTCAACTTCCTACCTAGTTTTCTTGCCCGGCTTAAATTTTGGTTAAATTGATTATGCAAAATTATTTTCTACAACATCAGCATTTGTGTTTACTCAATAAATACAGAAATTTCACTAACTCAAATTCAGAATTGAACTTGTCAATTTCCCACCCCTTTCAACCTTCTCCAAAATGCAAAATTAATTAATTTGTTCAACAACTGAATTCTACTTAATTATTATAATAAGGAGTGATCACATTCGAGAATTGAGGAGTACTTGTAAAATCAGAGATACTCAAGAGATCTCAATGAATCCTACCATTCGTTACTTAGCTTAACCTAAGGAGGTCATGCCTATTTATTTAATATGATTGGTGAGTTCCATTCATTTAGAGGAGTCTTCAATTGGACAGTCCACAGTCCTTCAATCGAATGATTTCAAGTATTAATTCTAAAAGGTGTAAGCATTTGTTATGCTGGATCGGTTTATCTAAACGATCCAAGAAGGATGCTATAACAAGTGTTTGAAAACACTATTTAAAAAACTCAAAAGTTTTTATGACAAAGTATTATCAACAAATTCTCTAATAATTTTCATAGTAGACCTTAATATTTGACTAAAAATTATTAATTAATTTCTTAATCATTATTCTTAAGCCACCCATTAAAATGATTGTTAGTGTTATAGCTTGAGGCTCCAACAAAAACCACCTAAGACAAACTCTAACATCAAGGTACAGATAACAGGCTGTAGAAACAATAATTTAAGTACTACATATCTTAAGCTCAATGTTTTGCGCTACCCTAGTTATAATTAAAACAACCTTATGGGGTTTCCTACCTGCTCTAACATGGGGCGTGTGGTTTTTGTCTCTGCAGTTACAGCCATAACCTTGATATAATGCTTCCTGCATGCATGGATATCGATGTACTATGGTATCAGCCATCAAGCCAAAATGTAATAATTATTCGTAAACAATTTAATTAACACCCAACAACAATTGATGGCTCCCCATTTAGTGAATCGCTGCCTGAAATATCATGTGATCCTGAAATGTATTGTCCCTTCAATATAATAGTGCCGTACAAATTAAATTACAAGTTGTGCAACTTGCTTGTTCATAGTATATATTGAAGGCCACAAGTTATATTCCACGGCTAGGTCACGATGATTTATAGTAATGCTGTGTGTAATGTACTTATTATATATTGAAACAAGTTGTTAGAAGTCATTCAGTTATATCAAATCATCATATGAAGTGATATTTTTTGAAGTATATCCTATTGATCGAGTTATTCGATTATACACTTGAATTTGTTTATTTACGTTTCGTCGTGAGAGAATTCTTTGGTGCATATATAAGGAGCACAGCATTTATTTATGTTTTGTACTATTGAATATATATTTACGTACCATATAACATTAAAAGTATAATTAAAAACGAGAATGGCAATAATGTGGTATACAAAGGATGACTCTGTTATCAAATTAAAAAATAGAATGGAATCAATTACAATATTTTATAAATAATCTTACATCTAAATATACTTTAAAAAATAAATTTGAAAAAAATCATAGTAATATTAATATAATTTTTTATTAGTTTAAAATATGCCATGTTAAATTTATTTAAATTTTAAATAAACATTATGTTAATCAAAGTTGAAATGGGTTCAAATTTCTAAAGCAATATTTTTATTTAAGTTTTATAAATAAAAAATTATTAAAATAAGATATTTCACTAAAAATAATCAATTAGTTTCTCTATTAAAAATTAATCAATAACAAAATGGAGGGATGTTTTGTGTCTATAACATGCATGAAAGAAAAACTCTTACATCAAAATTTAACCAATTATTGGATCACTGTGAGAGCATTTAGTAGGCCAGTTGGCTGGTTGGATAACATGATACGGATCTTGACCCAATGGACAACTGGCAAAACCATTCAAAGACCCTACAATTAGAAGCCTGTAAGCCTAACGATCCAATCTATAATGATGGAAAACCAAAAGAGGGCACAGCTCAGGTGTCTTCTATTGTGCCTCCATGTTTCTTACTCAACTCGTTGGAATCACATTCACATCCTATCATATGCCAAAACATCATTTTCCCATAGATACTCAAAAGAAAGAGAAGAAAAAATCAATACTTGATTCTCTAAGATATGAAGCACAATCTATCTATCTAGGAAGGAAATATATTTGGATGGATTTAAGGGGACAAGGATTGGCCTTGAAAATTTATATTTTTTCTTAATTTTTTTTTATAAAATGTGCCATATGTTAATAATTAGGTGTTAATTTTGTTTCTGTGGGCATAATCTTTGTCTAATTATTAGGTATTAAATTGTTACTAGTTTTTTTTTTGTGTGTTAAAATTTTAGAGGTATCCTAGTTCAAGATAGGAAAACCAAAAAGTTTCCGAACTCAGGGTATTTATAGAGGATTTAGATTTACTCCATCTTAAAGAGAAGAGTAGTGGTTTAAACATACAAAATATCAAATGTGTGCCCTTATCTTGCTTCATTTGACCAACTCCTTCGGAGTATTAAATTGTTATTATAAACATTATGAATTTACACTAACAATATTATGAATCATACTAATAGATAATTTTATTGAGAAAATTGTTTAACAACTAACAGTATGAAACTGATTTTTCACGAAATGTACCAAAATGGTAAATGAATGGCCATGCATGATTTTCGTCAAATTCCTCCTCCTTTTTTTTCCTCTTTTTTTAAAATTTTTAAACAAGAAATAAATGTGTTCGGTACTAACTTTGTAGTAAGTTTGTTTGTAACATATAACATTCTCTTATTGATATAAGGAATTTATATATACTATTAGTGTATCATACTATTAGTGAGTTGTATCATATTATTAACATAAATCCACAATGTTTATGTTAAACAAGGACTATACTAAAAAAAATAAACTTAACACTTGCAAGTCTTTTTTGAATGACTTTTTGTCACCGACAAATCATTAAAACACAACTTTATCACTGTACCAGGATTTGTCCTCCTTTATTTTTTCCTACTGTATGTTAAAAAAATATTTTTGACCCCTCTGTTCCATAGTTCTGGATCTGTCTATGGAAATATGGTATTCATAGTGTCAGTTTGATATAAGAGAAAAAAAAAAGGAATTTTCTCATAAAAATTATGAGTAAAACTCGAAAATTATCCCTGAATATTTATCTCCTTTCGTCACCAAACTGATTGTACATAATTTTCACCTAGTGATAGAGAATAACGTGTTTTTTACTTTAGCCTACTGCTGTCGTTGTTCTGTTTCTTTATTATTCATTGCCAATGGGCAATGCTATTGGCCGTAGTTGTCTCTAGACTATAATAAAACAAGAAGCTAGATAATAATAGTCTAGAGAGGTATGACAAGCCTACACCATTTATGAATAGTTTTAAAAAAATGTATCTACTAATGTACATAGAGAATTAGAAGTGAGTGAAATGAATAAGTGAGACCCCAAAAGAATGACAAGACTTTATTTCGGTAAATCAACCAATCCAACAATTCACCAAGACATGCTTTTACCATCATGGGGTCTCCAAATATCAATTGTTACAGTCACATCTATACCAAAAAGAAAGTTGTAATTATAAACCTTCACCGCATGTTTTATGAGTTGGATCCAACACCCATGAATGGCCATCAATGTTTGCGGGTAGGCTGATAACCAAGATAAGCAACTCTAGTGAAAATAAAGGAAAAATTAAAATGCTATAGAAACACTTTTCTAGACTTATATTATTGGAAAGATATTTACTTATTTTAAGAATTTTAAGAATTAAGTATTGTTTAACTTACTCCATTAGAATACCACAAGTCTCAATTCCTTTTAATATCATACTAGAGAAAAGAAATGGCTAAGCCCCAATATCAAAAAGCAACACTACAAAGTGAACAAGCCCCCAAAGTAATCATCTCGAATCAGCATTCCACAACCTAAAAAGGAATGGGGACTTTACGAAGTGCTACTAGTAGCAAAAAAAAGTGTGGTAGCACCAGGGAGTTTGATTCATTGCATTCATGGAAGTGCCTTTCTATTGGAGATATTATTGCTTTTACTTTTGGTTCATGGTTGGTTGGAAAAGGATGAATTATAAAATAAGGGGTATCCCAGAAGAAAAGGAAAAAAACACTATGACAGGTTATTAGAGAGAAAAAATAGCTGAAATGAATAAAATAAAAATAAAATTCCCTTCCCTAGGCTACATCCTAATGTCCAAGACATTCATTCACATAAAAGCTAGTCCTTAGTTAAGGATACAGGAAAATGTCATGCCTTAAAAGGTCACCACCACCATGACCATATGAGCTAGTGACCAAATACTAGAAAACTGGTGTGGTGTTGATGGTTTAAGTAGTTCAAGTAAATTTCAAATTAAAGACAGCTACTACAATTTCCCAGTTCTTGAACAATGGCTTCCATGCTCGGCCTTTCAAATGGAGACTCATGGGAGCATAGTAAGGCCATTCTTGCTAGTTTAGCCGCCTCGTATTCGAAGAACTTGCCACGCAAGTTAGGATCAATAAATTCTGGGAACTTGAAGGACTCTGCAGCAAGGTGCATTGCACTTGTGATCTTCTGCTTCCCCGTGAGGATCTGGAAAAGAAGGACTCCAAATGCATAAACATCACTTTTCTCTGTGAACCGGCCGGTAGTGGTATATTCTGGAGCTAGGTAGCCCTTTGCTGCGCTACCCTTTAGCGCGGAGAAGACAATGTCATTGGTGAGAAGCTTGTACAGGCCGGAATCTGAAAGCAATGGGTTGTACCACTGATCAATGAGCACTTTCTCAGCTGAGATGTTTTGGTGAACAAGAGCTTGTTTGTTTGCTTTGTATGCATGTAAATATGCTATACCTGGTTAAGAAAACAATGTTTCAGTATATATACGAATATTAGAAACCATGACAATATGAATTCAAATGAATGCAAATCAATCACAACAATGTTAAAGGAAATTTAATCTACAATTAGGCTGGAGGTTTGTCATTGAGCCGAGAATAATAAAATGAAACCAAGTATACGTTTATCTATAGAATAGTATATAATATGTAATAATACTATGATATAATATACTATGTAAGTGGTGTTGGCATCTCTTGAAGCATCCATGAGTAATAGTGAGAAAAGAGATGCTCTCAGTTATTCACCAACCACTGCCTTTTCTTAGTCATAGCATGCTGTTGGTGTATACTTTATATCTTAGAATATTTAAAAGATGCTGAGTGCTGAAGAATCAAACGATCGGAAAGGAAATCATTTTAATAAAGGGTATGATAGAAGAGTAACCTTTAGCAATCCCTTTCACAATAGAAACTCTTGTTGACCATTCAAGGACTTCTCCATCACCTTCCTTCACATCAAGGTAGCGCGTCAGATTTCCATTAGAAACAAAATCATAAACCAGGAAGCATTCACCTCGTCCCCTTGAGCAACAAAATCCTCTCAGCCTCACTAAATTCTCATTCCTCAGTGAGGTCAAGATGTTCAATCCCTTCAAAAATTCAGCTTCATCCGATTTGCAACTAGTTTTACTGATACTCTTGACAGCAACAGCAGATCCATCTCTTAGAACTCCTTTATACGTTGCACTAAAGTTGCTCTTCCCCAACAAATTCAACTCGGAGAAATACTGAGTAGCTGACTCCATTTCTTCCAAGTTGAACCTGAAACTCTGGAACATGTCTTGCCTATCCCCATTGAAATTCTTGCCATCAGCCAAAGGGTCCCATCCATTAGAGTACTCAAGGCTGACCAAAGGAGATCCATTTTTCCTGTATATACTCTTGGCTTGATCTGTACTTAGACGGCCTTCAGAGACATCAAACGCACTTCCAAGCTTTTGCTTCCGCCGACGATACATAGTGAAGGTCAAAATACCAATTGCTGCTACTGCAATTGTAAGTAGAACAATGCCAACTGTGATAGATGTTGCTTGTTTGGATTTTGATGGATTTTGGCAATGAGTTGTATTGCAAGGCAACTTTACATTAGCAGTTTCAGGGATATCTCTAGAAAGGCCACCAACTCCGGCTCCATAAGGTTCCGGTCGAGTAAGATTGACATGATCTGAAGCAGTGCAAGCTTTCAAGGATGAAAACCCAACTCCACATAACCCCATATTATGTTCAAACACAAATCCTTCCTCTAGTCTCTTCAGAGCTTCATTAAACCAAGGAAAGCAAAATAAACTTATTTTAGTTTGATCATTCCAATGATAAAAAAAAAAACATATCAATGAAGAAATGGACAGTAGCAATAAAATAAAACGAAAGGAGTAGCATCATTATTACCAGGAGGTACATTCCCAGAGAGAGTATTATTGTGAACATCCAGAACTTGCAGTAAAGGGAGATCAGCTAGTTTAATGGGAATGGAACCAAAGAGATTATTAGAGCTCAAATCTAGCCTCATCAACATTCCCAAATCACCTAGACTAGCAGGGATAGCTCCACCCAGCAGGTTTGACTGAAGAGCAAGAACACTAAGCTTCTTCAAATCACCAAGCTGTGTAGGTATGCTTCCGGTTAACTGATTATAGCAAAGCTGCAAAACTGTACAGCAAGTAAAAAAACGCATATCAGCACACTCCCAGATTCGAACTACCAATCAAAACATTCTTTTTTTATGAAAAACCAAAGAAAACAGTAGGAAAAAAAAAATCAAATTTTGGGTTGCAACTTCAGTTCTAAGAACAAATACTAATACATGGAAAAAGGTCAGTAACAGACACTGAAATTAAAAGTGGTTGTTGTCAACAGTAATATGTTCAGATTTTTTTGATGAACTATTATAAAGCGCTGGAATTTAAATGACATTCATTGAATTAAATCCTTCATTTATCCAGGAAAAAGTAAGAAATTTCAAGAAACAAAAAGCATTAAATAGGGTTCAGAAACTGGGACAAAAGGTTAATAATATCGTTCCTCTTTCATTGCCTTGTTCACAGTTCACACCTACCTCTTGCAATGAAACCAGAAGAAATCAGTTTGTTCAAAATGGTATTTACAATAGCATAAAGCGCCTTCTAAAGGAGATTTCTCTAACAACATGTCCATAACCATAGAGTGCAAAAGCATTCAAAGCTATCATCTTTTTCCTTCACGTGAATTAACTATTTTAGAATATCACAGTGCAATAGAACCAACCATTAAAGGGAGAAAAAAACAAGGAGAAACGAATTCTATTAAAGAAAAACGAAACTTAATGGCACAGCAAATAAACAAAACCAAGCTCAAATCTCAGAGTAAAAATCCACAACGACCCAACATTTAATTGAACACAAAAAGCGCCAAATCAAGCTGAAGACAGTGAAAGTTTCAATCTTTCCACAGAAAACAGAATCATCTAACCTTGCAGATTCTCCATCTTGCCAATCTCAGGTGGGATTTCACCAGAAAAGTGATTCACATTCAAGTACAAGTCACTAAGCTCAGTCAAGTTAGCAACTTCCCTTGGAATCTCTCCATACAAAGAGTTGTAGTGCAAGTAGAGTCCTGTCAAGTGTTTGAGTCCAGCAATGCCTGGTGAGAGCTTCCCAGAGAGGCCTTTTCCCTGCAAAGACACATTTGCCACCTGATCCTTCTCATTGCAAGCCACTCCCTCAAAGGAACCACCACATGGGTTACCACCCATGGTCCATGAGGACAGAAACCGCCCTTCTGGATCCAAACTTGATTTCAAGTCCAAAAGTGCTCTAAGCTCATCATTGCCATAGACACATGTTGGGTTAAAGAACAAAGACAGAATTGAAGTGAGAAGAAGAAGGAGGAGATGCACTAAACAAGCCATGTTCAGAAGAAAATGATTGAGGATTCAATCAAAAAGCTCAGTTGTTGTTTGTTGTTTTTTTATTTTCCTAACTCAGGTTTGTTTTTCTGGAGACTGTTTACTAGATTCTGTAACAGCAGTGTTTGTGTCTGGCTTTGTGTGTTTTTTCTTTTCTCTCTACCAAGCCAAAGAGAGAGGTGGTGGTGGAAGTGACAAAACATGCAGGGAAGTGGACATGTCAGAAACTAAAGAGAGAACGAAAAATATAATAAAATAATAGTAGTAACTTTTAATACTACCATTGTTTAATTTTCAGTTTCTGATTGATTTAAATAGAGATTAGATGAGTTATTAATTTTTGGGTTAAATTACTCAGTTGATTGTTGAATTATTTAAGTTTTTTTAATTAAGTGTTTAGAGTTAATTTTTTAATTTCATGCTTAATCATATATTTTTCTTAATTCCATTATTAATCATATATTTTTCTTAATTCCATTATTTATCATATATATATATTAATTAAGTTTTTAAAAATTATTATTTTCTGACGATATTAAATTGTCATAAACTAATTTTAAGAAATTTGTTTATATTTTAAGGATATAATTAAAAAAATTAGTTTAAAGACTTATTCTAAAATCAACTGAGTAAATTTACCTATTTTTTAAGTGTTTAGTTAATAGAGTTTAAATGTGTAATAAATAAACATAATTTGTAAAACTGATTTTTAATACGATTATTTTCAGTTATAAACAATTTTAAAATACAATAATTTATGTTTGAATATATTGTTGTAAAAATAAGTTATCAACAAAATAACTACAAATTTTTATCTTGGATTTCACAGTGAACATTTTTACTCAAGCAATATAATAATTCTAGTTCTGATTTTTAATTCCTAATAATAATAATAATAGAAAAGAAAAATTAATAATGAAACTATTATAAAGAAAGGGAGTCAGAAGCAAAAACAAAGCAACATTGTTGCATTGCTACGGATTACTTATTGCATTGATCAATGCGAGGTTGTTTTAATTTAATAAGATATTTCAATTTAAGTAATGATTTTAAATATATAATTATATTAAATATTGAAAAAAGAATCTTATCATTTATAATTATTCTATTCAATTTAAAAATAATTACTTTCGGTGGATGATATACAATGAATAATAATAATAATAATAATAATAATAATAATAATAATAATAATAATAATA
>CM023956.1:28770845-28893359 GCA_013407115.1 Glycine latifolia
GCTGATCATAGTATAGTGTGATTAAACGCTATTAATACCAAATATCATGCCAAAGAAAAGAATCATTTCAGAGTTATTATTGCCAAAAGCTATCATTATTTGTTGCGTAAAACGCGCAAGTTATATATTTAGACAATGTTATCATATTTCCAGCTACTTTTCCATTATATTTTAAAATTCTATTAATCATATTTATCACGTGAAATTTCCATTCAATTATATTAAATATGAATATTAATAAATAATAATACTTATATTTACTGGAAAATTATGCTTCAGTAACATCTAATTTTTTTTGTTCATAAATAATGAAATCGAAACTTTGCCTAATTAAAACGAATTACCATAAATCTGGTATGAAAGTAAAAACTTCCAAACCATGAAAACATCGAGTAATGCAAAATTTTTTTGGTACAACGAGTAATGCATTTGATTAAGCATAATGCGTTTATGAAACTTCATAAATAAAAGTATTACCAGAAACTTCATAACATCGTAGTATTTATATTATTCGATTATGATTTATCTCACTTCATTTACTTTTTTGGTACTGACACTCTAACTTTATCACCTCATTATAGTGAGATTGTGATTTGTGAGGTGACATACAGCTTGCAATTGTATCCAGGAATTACATTCTTTTTTCAAGTACGTTATGAGTCATATGTTTTTCAGCTTTTGCTTAGTTAAACCTTATTTAATACTAAAAAGAGTAATGATATTTAACTGATATATTTTTTATTTTTCTCTCATTTTTTAAAATTTTATTATTTATCATTTTTCTAATAAAAAAACATATTTAGTGAACAACAAAAACTTAATTTGTTTCCTTTGATTTTATTTTGTGTATTTAACTTAGATGTAGTCCATTTAATATTTTGAAAAACTATACAATTTTTTTTATATGATCAAGTTATAAAATTTTAAAAATATAAAAATAAACTACATTTTATTATATGTATTTAAAAAATTATTTGCATACGAAAGAGTTATATGATTAATTATAAAAGTGTTGATTGATATAAAAAATCAATATTGTTGATATATGCTGAATAACAAATTTAAGCAAAACGTAATAATATGTCAACTTTAATTTTTAAAATTGGTCAAACCAGGATTATCGAGCTTATTTCAGTACTCATTGAGAACAGAACTCCTTCTAAGATTACTTTTTGTCCAAGAAAAGTACTTTAAAGACTATTTTCCAAACTATTTTTTTATTTTATACGTAAAATGTTTTAGTTTTGGGGTGTTAAACATTTTCAAATAATTCAACTATTTAAAAATAAGTATTGGAAAGTTTTCTGTATTTTTTGCATAATAATTTTCTTAATATATCTTTTCGTAATCAATGTATAAGATAGAACAATTAATTTTAAAGATTTTTTATTTATCGAAATTCATTATTTCAAAGAGACGGTAGCAATAATATCAGTGAAGAAAATCAATTAAAACAATTAATTTGTGTGGGTCCCACTCTGAAAATCGGGTTACGTTTGTCACGTGGGTCGGGTAGAGCATGAGAAACACGCGCCCATCAGGCACGTGGAGTAATCTTCTCTTGGCGTGGGCACAGATTCCCTCGTTTAATCAACACTTTCAAATTCAAACTCGGCCACAATCGTCTGTTCTCGCATCCATCGTAAGCTCAAACACCCCTTCCATTTCATTCGTTCAAAATTCAAGTTAGTTAACAACAGAAGATAAAAACACAAAAAATCCTAACATAGTTATTTCTATACAACATTTTATTTGACATTAAATATATATTAATTTAAGTAAATACTATTAATTTTTTTGAAATGTAATTTTTATTTTCTATAAATATATTTTTAAAATAATTTTGTTCAAAATATGAATAGACATTAACTATGATATTTTTCTCAATAGAAATTCAAGTTTTAATTTATCACATTACAAACATTTAGCTTCTTTCATTCAACCTTTCTTATAATTAGAATTAGATGAATATAAGTTAATGATTCTTTTACGAAAAACAAAACATGAACTAGTATTAGTAAGGTTTCATGGTGATCGCCGTTGCTGATAACTGGAAATTCAAACAAAAGAGAAATGATAGTAATGGACTCTCTAATGCACTTTTTGAATTTATTTTTTATTATTTGTCAAAATTTATTAAAATTATTAATTTTTGTAAATTTTATTTTTTATTTAATGATTTTCTCTTCTAATTTTATAATTTTTAATCAATAATAAAAAAATGTATTAGAAAAAATATGTTAAAAAATATGATGTTATCACTAATTTTTAAGGGAAATTAATATTTTAAAGCCATGAAAACCAGAAAATTCGGTTTTCGCAAAGTACTTTTTTCTGCTTTTTTGGGTCTTCCCATATGTGCTGTTTCAGAGGTTGCTGACACCTTTCCACTTCACAGTCCTTGCTTGCAGACTATGTTCTTTCTCGTTAATTTTGTCATTAATAAAGAAAAAATCTTGATTAGATTTTTTGATTAAGTTGTATTTTTCCATTAGCACCTTCGACCATGTTCTCCATAATATTGGACTATTAGGATGGAAGATTCCTTGATTTAAATCATTTATATTGTCCTAATGTTAATATAAGTTAAAATATCCGTGGATCTTTTGCTTTGTTCCATTGGCCAATTGGCAGCATGGTCTAAAATAATTTACCACACTATAGAGTACTTCGAAACCAAATAAAAATACTATAAAATGAGACAAACACGAAATACTTTGTTTGTAGATAACCGACAATTTTGTTGGAATATTTAATTTGAAAGATGGCACATAGTAAAAAAGATGCCAAAGAGAATTGGACCACGACAATGCACAATTTATAGATCATAGACATAAAAATAATTCAAGAAATGGGCGTTATAAAAGAAGAAAAAAATCACCGGATAAGTGAATAATAATTGTGGCATTGTTTATTAATTTGATCATATGAATTATGAAGCTATGATTAATCTGACAAGGTAAATCGTCATGAAATAAACTTAATATGATCCTTAAGTGGGTGAATGAAGCACAATAATACAACTGGTGAGAGAAGACCATAAGTCCATGATGCAACTAACATTTGGTTAAGACTTAGAAGAATATGGAAGGATTGTACTAAAAGAAGATAGATAAAGTACTTCTATGTCATTACCATTAGTTTATTCACAATTGGTCTTGTAACTTTCTACTTTGTCCTTGTGCAGAAGCAGCACAGATTCCCTAACAAAGAATAGCAGTGTTGGATTAGTCATTTTGGAGATTGGAGCATAATGTGAATGTCTATCTAGTAAGATGCACATATTATAGAGGCAGCCATGTTAGTGCCTTGGTTAACTAAAGGTTAGTTTTAATTAAAAAGTCAATAACAATCCAAAAATTAGGTTTTGGCATAATACTTCATATATATATATTGCACGTTGCTGCTTTTGAGGCCTTGGATTTGCTATAGCTTGGAATCCTAGCCACGCCCTATCCAAATTAGACCACTAGTGTAGTGGAGTGTTGTTGGGATTGTGCTTGTGCATGAAGCCTTCGCAATGGCTAGGAGGTAAAAATAATAATGAGAATTGTAGAAATCCTTCGTATTTCAGGTGTGTGAACTCAAAGGATTTAATTGCATTAGAATTTAGAAGTTTGTTTTTCATTTTTTTAGGAAAAGTAGTTTGATTTTCATGAGAAATAAAAAATCAATTATTAATAGAAAAAAATACAGAAGTATATTTAATAAGCTTATAGTGTCTCACACACACACACAAATACATATATATATATATATATATATATATATATATATATTAAAGTCAACAAATATGGCACAAGTTATTGATATACTGTAATACACACAAACTTGGAGATATGGCTTTTTTTCTTTGTTAACATTTTAAAAATTATAAATCTGACCATAATTAAAATATAATATATAAAATTAACACAAAATAAAATTATTTAATTAAAACAGGACAATGTTTTAGGTTATCATATTATTAATGTGAAGTATTTATCAGTTTAATTAATGACTAATTTATGTTAAAACACCTGAGTCATCATTTTTAATGAAATTATTTTATCTAAACTACAATTTTTTATTCATAAGATTTGAACCCAAAAGATAACAACTATTTTAACATAACCATCAATAATATAATGTTTGAAAATAATAATGAATCATTATAAATATTATGAAATATTACAATGTATTTAATTGTAACACTTTTAATTATCTATATTGGAATAGAAAAATAAAATTATGAAAAAGTTATAATAGACACAACATGGTTTTTTATTATTTCTTGCCTAAAATGGAGACGGAATGGGATTTTACTCAAAAGCTTTCATGGCCCAAAACATTGGTCAAAAGTAGTTCAATGTTAAAACAACAAAAACAAGGTTGATACATGGAAGAGACTCACAATTGAAAGAAAAAATGTTGAAATACAAGTGCGAGGTAGAATCTCACATTAAACAATAATAAAAAAATTGAGCATCATTCTGAAAAAATGCCAACTAAAATGTTTGAAGTTGTATTTTGGTGTTTTTCCTTTATTACGTTTTCTTCCATATTAGATACAGAAGAATACATAATTTTTTCGGAAAATAATAGACACAACGCATTTTTTCATTCTTCTTCTTGTCTAAAATGGTGACAAATTATTGGAATTTCATCTGGAAGCTTGCATGGCTCAAAATGTTGGTCAAGAAGTGATTCAATGCTAAAAACAACTAAAATGAGATCGACACATGAAGAGACTTATATTTGAAAGAAAAATTGTTTGAGTACAAGTATAAGGTGAAGTTTACATTGGATAAAAATGAAAAAATTAAACATCATATAAGTGAAGAGAAAATCCATAAACATATATCTTAAGATTTTTAATTAAAATATGATATCAAATTCACTTTATATAATTACTCATGGATTGAAAATTGCTAAGAGAATACAAGAGGCATCCCTTTCTTTTATGAACAAAATGTCATGTATCACTTTTCACACACTTTCCATTGCCTGCTAGAAATATAATGTTAGGTAATTGTGCATAAGTGCATTATAAGGACAGAGAAAAAACTAGACTTTTTTTCTTCTTTATTTGCTCTTAAGACAACATTAACTTCAGACCAACTACTTTGATTAGAAGCATAACAACATTTTTCTCAACCATAACACTATTTTTGTTAAAGTTTAAAGAAAGAAAAACTAATATTAGCTTCCATAATCTTCTTTCAAAACAGCTTAGGTGGCCCCATAATAATGGAAATTACTATAACCATACAAAACGATTTGATTTTTAAGGTTATGTGGCTAAATATTATTCCCCGTCATTCTCTCATTTTTGTTGGGTAGTAATGGGGCAACTACCAACATAGAAAAGAAGTAACAAACATGTAAATTAATTATGATGGTACCAACATGGTAATCAGTTACATATTGCTGACATCTACTATATCATTTGTTTTTTGTCTATCCACGTGATTCATAATTCAAAGGTAACTTTGCATCACTACAGAAACCAAGTGAAAAATCAAGATTACCTCTCGTCCAGTTCTCTTGTGGTGTGGATTGGCCACATTGGAAGTGTGACAAATTGCATGATCTTGAGTTGTCTTAATTGGAGAAAGATTCTTGGAAGTTTTCTTTGTCTACTATGTGAATTGTGAAGTGCCTCTGCATGTGTGGTTTGTGCATGCCACTTAAACAAATGGACTCTTTTAGGATGCTATTATTGGGTCAGCATCAACGTGAAGAGCATCTCTTTTTGATAGGATATGCAAAAAGCTTAGGCTGTCGTTGATATATTGCACTATAAGAGAAGGGTGAAAAAGAAAAATACAAAAGGAAAAAAAAAAAACGAAGATTCCAAGCATAAAGCTGTAAATGATGGCGATGGACCCCAAGTATCCAACTTATGTAAAAAATGTTAATTAAAGCTACCTTTATCCCTTTCATTAGAAGGTTTAACTAATTAAATACCATGCTAAAAAAAAGTAGTTCTTATTAGACTAGTTTATAATGCAAGCCCATACTAGGTAAGCTCAATAAAAACAGCTTTAAAACAAACCCAGATATATTTGAATCAGCAATTAACATATTTCTTTGCATGCAAATGTTTTCTTGTCTCTCACTAACTCCTATATATGTCTAAGTACATAGAAGTTAAAAATAAAAAGTTATAATTGTTTGATTGGTTTGGGAAGGGCGAGCCCCAACTTCACTAAGCAGTCATCGATCCCATGAGGAAAAAAAGCTTCACCAAGGAACATGGTGTGCGTCTTTAAATTAACTTATTTTAAGAAAATATGGTTTATTTTTTTAGCCTCTTAAAAGAATTAAAAAAAACATTATTCTCTCAAAATTAATTTAGACAACCCTAAGTAAATGAACATCCATTTCATTACAGCAATTCTATTTCCCATCTTCAATTCTGCGATAAATCCGCACCATCTAGTTTTACTATGAGTGCTGATAGATCAGACAAGTATGAAAATAGTTTGTGAATTGTGTAAAGACGTAATATGGATATATTGTAAAATCACAATAACAGGCAAAACAAAACGTTGTTGCCTCATTTTCTTCCTCTTGCAACGTAAGAAAAATTAGATTCTTTTATTAAAACAAATTTGAGTATTCTAAAGTTAGTAAGTGTACTTTAAAGAATAAAGTGCACATATATTCATTCAGTTGAAATTGTGATAAAATATAAATAAAAAAACAATCTTAATCATCAATTTTTTAATCAATGATTTGATGATTCACTTTATCCTTTAAAATGCACCTGCTTCATTTTAGACAAGTCCATTTTTTCCATAATAATGAAACATGGGCAAAAAAACGAAAGCCCAAAAAAAAAGGCCATACGACAAAACACTACTAGGTAAAACATATAAGTAGCTCCTCCACGGCCCAACAAATACCCAGCCTTACATAGGACAATTCTATTAGCTCCCTCCTTTTATTCCCTTCACCTCCCTTATTTTGGAAATAGAAATTAGTTTCAAAATTAATTTTTATATTCCAAAAATTAATTTTGGAATGTAATAAAAAAGATACAATGAAAGAGAGAGAGATTGTAAATAGAACCACCCCTTATATATTATTATTACATTCTCTGAATTGAGCCTATACTCAGTCCCGAAAGCAACTTATGTATGTAGGCCAGCCTTATTTCTACACGGCCCAGGTTGAAGGTCCAGTATTGGCCTAAAGCAAATTTCAAAGGAATATTGATTACAATTTTTTTATTAAGTTGTAATTTTCTATTAGCACTTTCCATCATGTTCTCCGGACTATTAGGATGGAAGATTCCTCAATTAAAATCATTTACATTGTTTCCATTTCGTCCAAATGTTAATAAAAGTTTTTTATAGGAGAGAAATGTTAATATAAGTTAAAATAGCCGTGGACCTGTTATTTTGTTCCATTAGCCAATTGGCAGCATAGCATGGTCTAACATAATTTACCACACTATAGTTGTTTCGTAACCAAATAAAAAATACTATAAAATGAGACAAACACAAAATACTTCATTTGCAGATAACCGACATTTTTGTTGGAATATTTAATTTTGAATGATATTGATAGCACATAGTCAAAAATATGCCAGACAGAATTGGACCACGACTATGCACAATTTATTGATCCTAGGCATAATTTTTTTTTTTTAAGAAGATGGGCGTTATAAAAAAATAATCATGGGATAACTGAATAATGAATGTGGAATTGTTTATTAAGTTTGTCATATCATATGAGTTATGAAGCTATGATTAATCTGACAAGGTAAATCGTCATGTAACTTAATATGATCCTTAATCCTGTAAAAGAAGCACAATAATCCAATTGGTAAGACAAGACCATAAAACAAGTCCTTGATGCAAGCCTATAAAAAAAATCCTTGATGCAACTAAAGTTTGGTTAAGACAGAGAAGAATATGGAAAGTTTGTACTAGAAGAAGATAGATAAGTAATTCTATGTGATTACCATTAGTTTATTCACAAATTATATGACAAAACACAATTGGTCTTGTAACTTTCTACTTTGTCCTTGTGCAGAAGCAGCACAGATTCCCTAACAAATGTTAGCTGTGTTGGATTAGCCTTTTTGGAGATTGGAGCATAATATGAATGTCTATCTAGTAAGATGAACATATTATAGTGGCAACCATGTGCTTGTGCATAAAGCGTTGGCAATGCCTTGGGAGGTGAAAAATAATAAAGAGAATGGAAAGAATCGTTGGTCAGTTGGTGTGTATGAACTCAGAGGTTTTAGTTGCATAAAATAAGGCACCCCTCCCTTCATTCGAGGTAGAGGCAAAATAAGTATGCTCCGTTGAAAACTCATTCAAAACAATTTCTACAAATGTAAACCAAAGTTCGAAGTTTCAGTTTTATTCAAGCCCTTCTTGTAAGTTGCATTATCCTTTCATGTGTGTTATTCTCATGTTCATGTTTATAATGCCTTCTCATGATTGCATTGTGTTGGGAGAACTCGGTGGTGCGCGTCACCTTCTCCTCCAACTCGGCCTTCGTCTGGGGAGTTACAGACTCCACCCAGAATCAATCAAACAGTAACAAATGCGGAAACGTAAATCTGAAGCGAAAGAGAAGAACAAGAGATAAACACACACACAAATGGTTTTACGTGGGAGAAAACCTCAAAGAGGAAAAACCCACGGGACCTTGTCCAGAAATCTCCACTATCACAATAATGGTTACAAGCACTCCACGGCCACACGCCGGAGTAAACACTCAACCTCACCAACAATGGAGGGAGCTCTCTCTCTCTCTACAGCCTAACGCCGGAGAAACACTCACAGAGACACTCACAGGAGACACTCTCAACTGCCCTCTTCTTCTCTGTGGTCTGCCAATTCAAGGTCTGCCTCCTCCATCTATAAATGGCTTATTTATAGAGAGGGAAAACTAGGTTTAGGGATTCTGCATTCCCTAAACGGAATGGGCCGAGGTTTGACCTTGGGAATTGGGCCCAAGTCAAACATTCCCATTTTCAGCACATGGGGATTTGGGCCAGCATTGATGACGGAATTATCCAACACATTGCACTCTAGAGATTGATTGCATTTCAGAATTAGCAAGTACGTAATGAGGGCTCCTTGTCTTGCATGCCCTAAATGAGCTTCAGCCATGATTTTGTTTCCTAATATCACCGATTAATTACTACACATGAAAAATCATATTGCTCCTCCCTTTTGCTTAGCTTACATCAGATTCTTGCGAATTAACTAGCTGAAACTCCCACATGCTTTTGCCACTAATTCTTAGCGCACAACTGTATAGAATTCACTTGTGAATTTTACTTATCGTGAAGTTAATGATTTTGACTATATCATTTCCTTGTATAAAAAAGTTTTGCTTCTATTGTGATTATCTTTTGTTATTGTTAAATGATGCATATATCAAGTATTAACTTAGAAATACATTGATTGACCTACAACCTCTGAAGGCCAACCATTGACTAATATGTTTTTATGATTTAGTCCAAAATATGAGCAAAATTATGCTGCAGTGATCCTTCAACATCTTTTCTAGGGAAAAATCCAGTTGAACTATGAACTATCTTGGCTTTCAAGCACTAGTATTAAGTTTGAAACTAAGAATTTGTGTCCATTTAGTGCTTTGTGGTATGATTTTATTTAATTAGACACAGAATAATCGGAATAATTCACGAATTGATGAGTTCCAAGGAACAAAGCAAAGTGCCTTAATAATATCTCAGTAGTATGTATTGTACATTAAGATTGGAGAAAAACATGAAGATGAATGATTTAGAGAGTTGGAACTCTCTCAGCATTTCCAGAAATGACAGTGAGCAAGTTGTTGCCAAAAGGGTCACTGAGATGTTTTGCAAGGTTCTCAACAGGACCTTCTCCAGTGACATAAGCTTGGAAGTAGAAACCAAGCATGGCAAACATAGCAAGTCTGCCATTCTTAATTTCCTTCACCTTTAGCAGTGCAGCTTGGTCTGGATCATTTGCCAGCCCCAATGGGTCAAATGGACCACCTGGATGAAGTTTGTCTTCGAAATTCTGTTCAAAATAGGTTACAATTAGTAAATAAATCAAATCATTAAGCGTATGTTTGGGAGAATGTTCATGCTCCACAAACTTGCTGTTGAATGTGTCAAATGGGATTTTGCGGAAAAAATTGTTGAGTTGTTTCCTATAATCAAGTTTGTTATAAGATTACGAAAAAATGTCGCTTTTGTGTTGGGATGAGAATTTTATGCCACGCTTTACTACAAACTTCCTTATAAGATTAAATTTCTCAATGTAACTCAAGCTTCAAAATCAATTTTAGCCAAATGTCAAGATCATTGAAAATTAAGTTTGCTAATGCTTATCCAGACACACTTAACATTTTGTAACAAATTCTTTCAAATTTATGAACACAGTGCTGATGTGCACAGACTAATTCAGAAATATAGCAGTAATAAGATGGTTCAGTGGAATAAATAATACCCTGGTTGTAATAATATTCCTCATGTTATAAGAAGGTTGAGAAAAAATGTATTGACAATGACTGCAAATAAATATTCAAATTCAAATTGAGCAATTTACATACCAGGCCATTAGTAATTCTGTAGTACTCTGCACCTCCCAGAAGAACAATCTCAGCAATGACAGCCACAATAAGATTGATGGGGATGGGTTTCCCGAAGTAGTTCAACGTACCCCCATCAAGAAGCAGAGCTCCGGTCTGCATCGATTCCATAAAGAAAATTAACTTGGCTTAATGTAAAGAAAGCACTCACAAAATACATTGCTATGTGCTAAATTGAAATTTTGAGAGTAAGTAATTCTAGTGAAAACAAAAACAGATTATTGTGCAACTATCAGGATTAGTTCAAGACATGGTTAACAATGAGCACTAAAAATTTGAAGATGAGATGGGTAAAATAAAAGGGAAAGAAACATTCTCTCCGTCTATATTGAATTTGCACCAGAATGGACATTTACACAAATAATATGCTCATAGAAGAGAAACCGAAGAGTCTTTCATTAGTACTTGTAAGATCTATTGTATTTCATTTGTTGAGTGGCATAAAAAAATAATGTATTAGTGAACTTGACACAGTGATTGTTGTTATAAAGCTTTCAAACCTTGAACCAAACAGCCTCAGGACCACAGTTTGCTCCATATTTGTTGAAGGCCTCGGGAATGATGAATCCAGCAGCACCAAGCATTGCCCATCTGGCGTGAATTAATTCAAATGCCTGATATCTACATTAGACCATCAACCAATCAAACCAACATTAGAATACAACTAATGTAACATAACACATACATAGATATCTAAATTGTGAGTGTTAGGCATACTTGGCAAAGTCTTCTGGCTTCTTGCTAAGACCAAATGGGTCATAACCATAGCTGCATGGACACACATTACCAAATTAAGTAAAACAAGAACCAAAAAAACTTCACAAACACTGTTAATTTAATGGCTTGCATGTTAATGTGAATTAAAAGTGGACTATAAGAGAGGAGAGCATACTCTCCGGGGACTTCTCCGGTCAGGTACTCTGGGATCTCAGATCGGTCCAAGAGACCCTCAGGCAAGAAGATCCTTCTGTCAGGACCTGCAAAACAAACAGAACAAAATAAGTTTAGCAACTAGTTAGCACATGCAACACTCACTGATGTTAAAGCTACGGAGAGTAACTTTAAGATGGATCAATGTTGAAGGATTAATGGATGTGAAACCAAAAGAGAAATTACTATATGGTCTCAAACCATCATGTTTTCATGGTCCTGACCAATCTTCACGCAAAATATAACTCAGATTTTTTATTTATGAGAAAAAAGTTAATTATACTCAATTACATGTCAAGTGAAGATTAGTCATGATCACGATGGTCCTGGACCATATAATAATTTCTCGAAACCAACCACCCTATTAGTTGTCTTCCTTCAATTACATTGTCGAAAGAACACAGGTTGAATTAACATAGTTACATAACAGTTGAAACAAACATAACTTGGGGGACTTACCATACCACTTGGCAAGCTCATCATTGGCAGGAGCAGCAGCTGCAGCTTTTTTTGGAGGTGCAGCCTTCTTTTTGGAGAAAAGAGCCACAGTCTTGAAGGAGGCAGGGCTAGAGGCAGATGGAGCTGGCCTTGTGGCACCACTGAGGTTGATGGGGTTTCCAAGCATTTCTGACATGCCAAGGGAAGCAGCAGCAGTGGATGCTGCAAGGGAAGCCATGCTTTGGAAGCCTCAGAAAAAGCTCAGGTGAATGTGGTGCTGATTCACAAGCCAAGAGGGTGGAGGATGGAAGGTTAAGAGGATGGAGATGCAGATACTATATGCATGGTCTGGTGGACGTGGACGTGCCACGTTAGATTCATCAACATGGACTTTGATTGGTCTACGTGAGAGATTTGTAATCCAATGCAAGGATTTGATTGGTTACACTATGATGATGGTATCTCCTGAGCTGGAAGATTGCTTGGTTTTGGATAAGATGTTTTATCCTCCAACCACTTGGACTGTTTTCCATCAACCATTTTCCGTAGAAGTAATGGCTACCACATATTTGTAGTAGCACTCACATGAGTTACTGTAAGAGTGAAAAAATTAGTTTTCTTTTGGGACCATACTATTACTGTGGGTGGATTTGTATTGTGAAAGAAGAATTTCAATAAGCCATATATATGGCCCACCAAACTTCACAAACGAATATTTTAGAAATACACAATTCTGCTACCATTGCAACTACCCATTTGAATTTGGTGCCACTGCACAAGGTCTTATTCCACGCGAGAATCCACTTTTTGATTTACTAAAATATTTGAAAGTATTTCATAGTTTGTTAAAAGTTTAAACACGCCCTACCCCTCAAAAATAAATAAATAAGATTTCAAACAATGTTAAGACTTTCTCCAACTTTGATGATATACAATTCATCCAATACTACGAGATTCAAATCAGTTATCGATTCGGTTTACACACTGGATCAGTGAGCCACTACATGATTTTTTTTTAAAAACTCATAACCTGCACCTTGAACAATTATTAAAAAAATTATGCTACACACTTAAAAATTCACAACACACCAATTCACTTAAAAACCTTTTAGTCACTGGTTCACTGGATCATTTCAACCAACTAGGTCACCAATTCACTCAAAAAACCAGCCCAAACACACCTGCTGCATAGCATTTCCTCCAACATCCAGTTCAGATAAGCTATATTAACGGTTCCCAAACAGACCAACTCGAATACTCGATCGGCCTAACTATGTGTGTGTTTGGAAATTCGTTTACACCCTTCTAAACAGAGGTTTCCCACATTCCAATGCATAAATATAAAAGAGAAGAGAAGGATGGATTGGCATTAAGCTCAACTAAGCAGATTTCCAAACATACACTAAGCTGGTTTTGATAACCCTGTAATTCATTCAAGATTTGTTGGAAAATTAGCTTAAAGGGCCTCACACAATATTCTGGCATTCAGACAATTCGTACCGCAGTTAAACGATGGCCGAATTCAATTTCAATTAAGGGCAACTACTAGCTCCCGTTTAAGTATTAACATGATAATTTAGTATCTCATGTACTACTACGAGTCTGAATATGCTGTTTTCCCCTTGATTTAGTATATAAATGGAAAATATTGACACAGTTTTTCCTTTATACAACTGTACTTAAAATGGTCTCTTCTTCCATTATCTTCTCCACTTGTCAATTTCTTTTGATGTTGCCTTGATAAACTTTTTCGTATTAATGACAAGGTCGTCCACAAGTGCAGTAATATCATCCCTGAAAATAACATAAAATATCCAAATAGGTTAAAAATGAGATGAAATTTGAAAATTAGCCGGTAGTCTCACCGAACAATTTCATATGTATAAAAATCTTTCATGCAATAAGATCTTTGCAGAACCACACATTGACCGTGTTATCCTTCATAAAAGTGGTGTGGAGTGCTATCATGTATATTCAAGGTTGTTAAACTCGAGAGTTTACCTAAAGTCATAGAGCTTTCGAAAACTTGACTCGTACACTTGTAAGAGTTTACATATTAGAAAAATAATATTAGAAAATCTATTAATGACATATAGACCTAACAAAATATTCTTACAAGTTACCACAACAACAATTTAACATTTGAACTGCATAATAAGGCAAATAACAAATCACAATAATAGTGTGTAACAGTACATTAGTACTAAATAATATGAAAAATACATATATGACCAAATTATATATAAATTTATAAAAAAATAAGTTATTAAAGTGAAAACATTTTAAAATAGAGTTAATTTCTTCAAATTGTTTGAGTCATGGTAAAACATTGTCGTTATGGGGTCTATGGAGGGTAAGAATTATAGTTGATTTCAAACTCCGTGACTCGCTACCTAACTCGAGTTTATGCGAGTTTATCGAGTTTACTAAAGAGTTAACTCGTTTTGTCTGTGTAGACTCATAAAATTGGAAGAATTTAAGAGTTAACTCGAGAGTTTGATAACCATGTGTATATCAAACAAGATATTTTTTTGAAGAAGCATAATGTCAAATCATGTGAAGCAACGAACCTGAAGAAATCAAAATCCTTGAGCAGCAAGGCTGCAAGCTTTTCATATTACCAAAATTCTTTGTGAATAGTGACAGATAAATCTTCAAGTCTTATTTAAAAACTCACCAAAACAAACTTGCTTTCAGGTGCTGGTGTTTTCCGTTGGAGCAGTTAACAGGCTTGGAAATGCTAAGCTGCTAACAGTTTTTAGTATTCTAATTACGTAATCTATCACAAAATATTTATGTAATGTTTTATTTTCCAATCAGATAAAATCACCAGGTCCTTGAATTTTCCCAATACTACATCTAAACCACGATCCTCATTAAATAAAATTCGTAGTCCCAACTCCCAACTTGAATAAATCAGTCAATCTAACCACGCCCATTAAGCTGCTAATTGAACAAACAAAATTATGCAAAGGTTTAAAGAAATGTAAAACATAACAATTGTATTTAGACACCAAAGTCTTGTTACAATTTTTTTCTTTACAATGTAACTTATTATTAGTTTCTTTTTACAAATTTCTAATCAAATTTACTTATTTACATATAACTTCTTATAAAAAAAATCAAATACAGAAATTTCATCTCTTTTGGCAATAAACACAAAAGTATTAGCAAAGAAAATATAGAAAGGACTTTGACCAATTGTCAGTAAACTAATAAAGTGAAATAAGATAAAAGGATTCAGACAAATGAGCATAAAAAGTATGGATAGTTACACAATTTACTTACTCAGAAATGGTGCTTCTAGAACCACGGAAAGGATTTCCAACATTAGAGTATCTCTTGTTCTCATCTTGTGCAATTCCTTTCCCCACACCATAGCCAAACCCAAAACCAACACCACATCCAGCTCCAAATCCAAGACCAACTTGGAAACCAGGAATTCCAGGGCCAAAACCCACTCCTGGAGTCAAACAAATATTTTGCGTAAGATTCTATGAAGCATAAAACAACAGGAAGTATGTTCAAACAAACTTAAAGATTAAAACATGAACAAGATCAGTAAGCAGCATAAACTACATCTTCCCGCTACTATAGAGATCCCAATTATTATTTGCAGCATCGGAAAAAGCATCTACTAGCCTACAACCATGCAGAAGAGAAACAGAAGAGAAATCTACAGTAAGGTTAAGACAAGAAGATAAAAAGTAGCACACTACATCTCAATATTATACTATTTTAGATTTTAAGAATATATTTTAGTTTTTCACCAATTCCACAAAGGAAAAAACAACAATTTGCCAAAAGTTAACAAAAATTTGTCAGAAGGCATAAAGCAGAGTAAGGATTTCAACAAAGTCTTTTCTTAAACAAGGTCAATTAAAGAGATTCCTTGTCATGGCTGTAAATGTTGGGTTTATACCATAAAGACCAAACCAACTATGGAGCACCAAAATTTACCTAAATCCTGCGCAACTCTCACAAAAATTTAACTATTTAACAGATATGACTGTCAAAAGAGGACTTTTTAATGTTATAAACCGTAGTTTACCAATGACTTGCAATGCCTTAAAGGTTGACATGCAGTCAACTTTTGGTCCAAGAGGGGAGCAAAATCCCAAATACAGTAAAACAATCATAATGTACAACCAAGTAACTGAGGGAGAACCCACTTTTCATTCATTTATAGGTAAGAACAGTTTATTAGTCCAAGTCCCACCAATGATTTCCAAAAGTGGTCACCCCATTCAAGAACTTAATGCCAGCATCTACAAAAACAAAACTACAATTCCTTGTAAGTACTTCCCTTTCTCCCAATTCATCACTCAGACTTCTCTCTCCAGAGACTCCTTCATTTTCAAATCATTAATTAGTCAACAGCCAAATATAAAAATAAACACCACAGATTTTTGAGATTTCAATCTTATAACTGCAAACTTGAATTCCAATGACAAATAAAGATCTATAAAGGTTGAAAATGATTTCTCTTTTCATTTTTTTCAGGTATTTTCCTTCAGAAGCAATTCTATTCAAGGCATTGTTGGACACTAAATGTGGACACTTCAGCAAAGATTTAAACCTTAGTTTGCCACATTGTAAGTAACTCACCCTTTCACTAGACCCAACCTCCCATTGGTATTTCTGTTTTAATTTTTAATTACAAAAAATGTCACCTTATTTTTTTTAATACAAATAGGAGACAAATAATTCTACTCAAGTCAAGTAAGATCACTATAGGTGGTAAAGCTTTCTTCTGAGTATTCCAGGCAGCAATATACTCGGGCCTCAAACTCAAGACTTTATTTTGTTGTTTTAAAAAACTTGTGCAGAAAACAATTTGCAACTAAAACTTAAAAATGAAAATAAAAAACGATTTCTCAATCCAAAGTCCAAATGGTCCTTTTCTTCTCCGAGACCCCCTTCCCTCCCCTCCCTGTGAAGAAGGGAGTGGTAAAGCTAAGTTTTTGCACACAAACTTTCACATACTAGAAAAACTACCAGTCTATGACACATAATGATTCATCTCCTAAATTGTTTTTCCTAATCGAAATAGAACCATTACATAAAAATTTAACAACTCGCGAAATTGAAGCAAATGAAGGGTACAGAGCATAGGGTTGAAAAATGAACCTCCGAGAAGGCCAAGGCCGAAACCGAGGCCGAAACCGAGGCCGCAGCCGGCGCCGATGCCGAAGGCGGGGCCCACCTTGCCGAACTGGTCGGACTTCACCACCGGAAGCTTCCACAGCAAACCCTTGTTGTCGTCGCCGTTCATCTTTCTATGTTGGTATGTCTCTCTGTTTTCAATTTCTTTCTGTCACTGTCTCTGTGACAGAAAAGAGGAAGAGAAACGTGAAATACTAATAGAGTACTATACTGTGCTAAGTGCTAATCAATTACAATACTCCTTTGACTATGTGAAAAAAATTTTCGTCAGGTAATTGACTATATGAATCTGAATTTCAAAGTGTTTAAAGAAATTACTACATAAAAAGGAAAACTCCATAAAAAAAGGTAAAATTATGAAGACCAAATTGTTCAAAAATTATTCAAAGAAACAAATATTGAAAAAGACAGAAATATTAAATTTAAAAGTTTGTTAAATATTTGTGTAAAAAAAAGTTGTGAAATATAAAAACCAATTTTACCCATGTTATGAGAGATTTAATTCAAAGTGAGTGTAACTTTTTTTGTTTGTTTTAAATAGTTAACTATCAAAAAATTATGATAGATATTATTTTAAAAAATTCAAGGATTTCTTCCTAAGGTTCGTTCGTGAAGGATGAATTAAAACCTAAGATTAGGTTAAAGGATGTAATTGATGGATAACAAATGAATATTCTTTGTTGGCTCCAAGATGTTCTTCAAAATGTTTTCTTGGGATATTCAACTGAATGAAGGACCATTATCTGCTAAACAATGTCAAATATTATGTTCAGAGATATGATATTGAGTGAAAAAAATTAATTTGACTGGAATGTCCGATTGAGACGAAATCGGTGGTTAAACGTTCGAAATTGAGAAGAGAAAGCTTGAGCGTAAACCTAAAAGAGATTTGGTCAACTATTTTTTCCAAAAAACGCCTCTAAGTACCTCAAAATTACGATTTAGGATTCAATCAGCCAAAAATTCCCAAACAATCTACTTTTTTAATTATTTAATTAGTTAATTTAATGCTATTTTTTATTTTTTTAATTACTTCTCTTAATTTCGAGTGTTTTGACATAAAGTACACCTCCATCGGACATTCCTATAAAAAATTATGACCGTTTAAAGTTTGTATATATAAAAATAGTTAGACCATTTGAAGTACGATATTCAAAAATAGCATTAGTATGATTTTTTTCCCCAATGGGGACATTTTTTTCTTTATTTACCAAATGGGGCAGGGTAGTCAACAAAAAAATTATCACGTGGCACGAATCTTTTTTTTTTTTTATAAAAAAAACATATCAGTCGCTAAAATTTAATCGCTAATTTCGTCGCTAACCCGGTGGGGGCGCGACTAGTCGCGTCCTGCTGGAGCGCGACTCACTACAATAGATACGTAAATAACTTTGAAACTGTAGTAAATCTGTAATTTTTTTAAAAAAAAATAATATTTGAATTTTTTTTCCATGACATTGATAATCTCATGTTAGTCATGTGTCATGTGATTTGAATTTGTGGTTCAGTAGTTCAAAATCTCTTGGTGAAGGGTATATATTTGACACAAAAATCTACTTCAGAGATGAGGTTCAATAAATGAGGCCCATTGTGTCCTATAATTATTTCATTTGCTTAGCATTATCATGGATGAGACATTGTGAATTTTTTATCACTAATCAAGATTGATGAATAAACTTGTGTGCAATTTACATGTTTTTGTTTTAATTTTATAAACTCTCTCTGTGTGCTTTGCGTGTTGCTCACTTAAGTTGCTTGCTTGCACTGATGCACTCAAATGTTATCACTTATTAGAATGTGGCTATCTCATTTTTAATTGAATTTATGGTCATAAGTTTTAATGTTGGGTAGAATTGATATTTTTGGAATTTATTTTGAATTATTGAATGTAGTTAGGATGTTTGTCTAAATTGATTTCAACCATAAACTTACATTGGCATGTATTTTTCATTGGGAACTGCATGAAATGATTTTCCAATGCCAAAACAAACAGGGGCTTAAACTTTCAAGATAAAAAGCTTCTAGTCCTAACTAAATTTTCTTCGAGTACATGTTTGTTCTTTCTTTTATGAAGTTGTTTCTCTATGTATGACTCACATTCTGACGTAAAACAGATGGGGTTGTCCTCCAAGCAAATTCCCATGGACATATGAATCTAAAGAAGAGACCTGCTATCTCTTGGAAGGAAAAGTGAAGGTTACCCCTAGTGGGGCAAATGAGTAAGTAGAAATTGCTGCTGGTGATTTTGTTGAGTTTCCAAAAGGGATGAGTTGCACTTGGGATGTGTCAGTTGCTGTTGACAAGCACTATAACTTTGAATAAAATCCTACATGGGATATTCCTAATGAATGAAATTGAAGTACTTTCATGAACAAATAAATGGCTGTAATGTTGAGTTAAATAAGAACTTTTAAGTAGATTTCAGTTTTTGTTGGTAAAGGTGTTATTCTCGCTTTTCTTTCCTTATGTCTCGATACTTGTTTCATTTTCTTCATTTGCCCATAAAAAAAGCTGAGACATCGAATGATTATTGATACTCAACTAATTCATTGCTTTTTTTTTATTATTAAAAAAATATTAAATATTTCTTATCGAATTAGCATTCAATAAATTGTTGACATACCTTGGTTCATAGTTCATACCCATAAAACAAGTAATTAGAATCATATCACTGAACATTAATATGTGCGTGTGTGTGATGCTCGAACCTTAGTGAAGGGATTCAGTACGAATAATCAAGATTTTTTTGTGAGTTCAAATGAAAAGGTGGAGGGGGACACCTGCCAATCAATTTACCACATTTGCATTTCAGAGAAGGGTTTGATAAAATTAATTATTATATTAATTGATGAATATAAATTAATATAAAAATTATATTTACATGATATTTTATAGATAAAATTACAAATTTAGATTTTAAATTATATTAAACTCTTATTATTATAAAAACTCTTATAATTTTTACTTAAAGATTGTATAATTTATTAAAAATTAAAAAAAGTGTAATAATGATAAAATAACTAATGTAATATTAAATGAGACAATAAATAAAAATATTAAAAATATAGAAATAATAAATTATAAATTTATTTTTAATCATTTCTAAAGAAATTCTCTAAATTAATAAAATTAAATTTATTAGCGAAACAAACTCGTAAATTCTACCCAAAAAAAGTAGACAAAAAAAAATCTACCAGAAAAAAAAAAGATAAATATCATTTGTCACATATGCTCTATTTCGCGCACGTCTCGGTCGCTTAAAAAACACGATACTTCACAGTTCACACATTCGACGAAGAATTGGCGACCGGCGAGAGAGTTAATGGGAGAAAGAGTAACGCTTGAAAGGTTCTGAGGTAAAGCTTTTAATCCATCCAGCTTTTGATTATTATGAATTTCGTTTTCTTCGCAACCCATGACTAACTGGAACTATGAAACAGTAGTGGCTTTTTGCAATGCACTTTTTGAGGTAAAACTACAGAGTATTCTATTCTAATGAGGATTAAACATGAAAATTCCAGAAGCACCGTGCGACCGTTTTGGAATAAGATAAAGTCGTCAAGTATAAATAAGCCTACAAGGTGTTTGTAAAAATGTTACAGCGATGAAAGTCGCTAGGTTCCAAATGTTGTTGTCTGGTTAGTGGAATTCCTGTTATATGTCATGGAATAGAAGTTAGTAGGGTGAATGTGAGAATCATATAGGACCCAATAATTTCATATAGACCTTTAAAAAAATGTGTAACTCAGATTATTTGTATGGTTGTTTGCACCTCAAGATTAGCTTAAATTTGCCTCTCCTATACACAACTAGTAGCCTATTAAAGATGGGCAAGTTCCTGTTCTGGAGTATGTACTGTTTAAGTGTTTGAAAAATCATGAGACATTTGGTGAACATATAACTAAATCTCTTACAAATATGATCTATATGTTGTAAAACAGGATTGTATTTTAGGAAAACATAGGCTATGAGGAAGAAATTAGGAGATATTATAGTATGAATGGATTAAATACTTGTGTAAATGTGATGTTCAATGTTTAAAAAGAGACAGAGAAATAGCACTAATCAGGTGTTGTGCTCGGACAAAATTTCAATACCCTAGCTCTCGTCTTCTCTGTCACCATGAATTGCTCCACTAAAACTAAATTTATATTCTTCTACCCACTGTGCCTCTTGTGTTGATTCATTGCTGCCAATACAGCTTTGTTTGATTCTGGTGCCCCTCTTCTTCTTCTTTGCAGTGAGCTACAGGAACATAGAACAAACATACATGGGGCTGCTGCTGCTTTCTTCTGCATTATGGGATCCTTCTCATAACTGTGAGTTACCCTTTTCTTTTATTATATTTTACTTTTAACAATTAAATGTCATTCAACAAGGGGAGCAACAACAACTCTCTATCTGGTTTTAATGTGATTTTTTATTTGCAGGTGTTTCCCCCAGTGTGGAGTTTATCAGGCCCCATCTATCAGCTTCTAAGTCATATTCTCTTGGTTTGAAGGTTTGTTTGCTTTTTTCCTTTTTATTTTATTTAATATTGTACATATTTCTAACATCATATTGGTTCATTGCTCTGATGAAATTCAGTATACAAGCCTGGGGGAAGAAACTGCTAAAGGAAATATAAGCATTACATTAAATTAATCTGTTGATATTGGTTTACTTTCCTAATGTGGGACTGAAAAAGGATGTTGATCTCAATGTCTTTTGGAGTTCTCTAATCTCAAGACTACATCTTTAATTTATTTGGTTGGCTTTTGTTGTGGTGATGTTTGTTTATCTCTGAGGTTATATAGAGACTTTTGAGATGTTTTTAGAGCATTAGCTGCAGTACAGTTTTGTACTATCTTGATGATGTAGCTCTTGGTTGCTATTCCTGTTAGAATGTCCCAGTATACCTGTTGTACTGTTTCAACTTTCAAGGGTGTCCCAGTATTTCACTTTTTTTTAAAACTTTTTCCAGTTATTGAATGCAATTTGTTGTTCTTCAATAGCACTTGCATCTTGTGCTAACTTAAAGGCAACTTGAGTTGTAATTCTCTCTTGTGTGTGCAAAAGCTATTAATCTCCATGCAATGTTCAATATCATATAGGGAATAAAAAGGTTAGCTCCTCTGATGATGCACTTTAATTACACTCAGTCCTACCTTCATATGATAATTGAATTTGTTATTAGTTCCAACTTCCCAGTGAGTTGCAGTGAAGTTCTTCTGGATAAACCTTTGACAAAATATGATTCATTTCTAATTTAGTGATTCAAGTCACTGATCTACTCCCATGGCTGATTGACTTATGTGATGTACATAACCGATGTATGTTTGTGACTCTAGTTGGCAAGATTGCACCAAGCTCCATTGTTGGTGCATTAATCAAATATGTTATATCAGCACAAATATTGGTTGTTGACACCTGGTTCAGAAATTGAGATGTTCAATTAAACAGGCCATATAGGGCTAGAAAAAAAAAGAATCAGAGGTTGATTGTGCAATTCTCCAATTTTATGGAATGTAATTTTCTTGAAATCTATAGAAACTGATTAACCCTAGAGACTACTAGGGGAATTTGTTATCATTTGTCTGACATTGAAGAAAGTAATGTCCAAGCCTTTTAATATAATATTGTCCTTTTGTTTTATCTTTCCAAACATCCTTCTTGAAACTTATACTTTAGCTTTGTCTATGTCGCAGTTTAACTGCCAACAATTTTGCAAGGGAAGAACAAATTTGCCGGGAGTTTTAGTTTGTGCCAGTCGAAGGCCCAAAGGAACTGTGTGGAGACGAAAAACTTTACCACAAAATGAGGATTTACCGCCAATTTTACCAAAGAATAAGAAAAAGCCATACCCTATTCCCTTTAAGGAAATCAAGCAGGCTGGAAGGGAGGACAGGAAACTTGCACACATGGGAATAGAGAAACCTCTTGAGCCTCCGAAGAATGGATTGCTTGTTCCAGACCTAGTTCCTGTTGCCTATGAAGTATTTGATGCTTGGAAGCTTTTGATTAAAGGTCTTGCCCAGCTCTTGCATGTCATTCCTGTACATGGCTGTAGGTAGATTATATTTTATATATATATATATATATATATTTATATTTAATTTGTGAATGTCTTGGTTGCTTTGCATTTGTTTCATTTATTTTTAAGGCTGATACAAGAGTTATATTCTTATCAACCGAATTCATGCAGTGAATGCTCAGAAGTTCATGTAGCCCAAACTGGTCACCACATTCGGGATTGTTCTGGTACTAATGGTCGGCAGCGTCGTAGTTCTCATGCATGGGTAAAGGGTTCAGTCAATGATATACTTGTCCCTATTGAGTCCTATCATCTATTTGACCCCTTTGGTAGGCGTATTAAACATGATACACGGTTTGAATATGACCGGATTCCAGCTGTTGTTGAGCTATGCATTCAAGCAGGTGTAGATATCCCAGAATATCCTTCGCGCCGAAGGACCAACCCCATACGGATGTTAGGGAGGAGAGTAATTGACAGAGGTGGAAATTTAGAGGAACCTAAACCGTGGCGCTTTGCAGACCCCTCTTCATTCAATGACTTTGATACTTACAGAGCTTCTGAGCGATTTCCACGACCATCATTATCAGATCTACCTAAAATTGCCCAAGAAACAATAAGTGCATATGAAACTGTCAAAAAGGGTGTCAAGAAGTTGATGAGGAAGTACACCGTGAAAGCTTGCGGTTATTGCACTGAGGTTCATGTGGGTCCATGGGGCCACAATGCTAAGCTTTGTGGTGCATTTAAGCACCAGTGGAGGGATGGGAAGCATGGTTGGCAGGATGCTACTGTGGATGAAGTTTTTCCTCCAAATTATGTGTGGCATGTTAGAGACCCTAGGGGACCTCCCTTGGCATCTGCACTGAGGAGATATTACGGAAAGGCTCCGGCTGTGGTTGAAGTGTGCATGCAAGCTGGTGCACAGATACCAGAAGAGTACAAGCCCATGATGAGGCTTGACATTATAATTCCGGACACTGAGGAGGCAAGAATGATTGCTTGATGTAATTTGACAAAATGCAGCTGTGTTCAGGTGTTGTTATTGTACATGCATAATTCTAGCATGAGAAGATTCAATGATCTACCAGAAGGGAAAGCCTTGAAGGCAATCTTCCACAGGACATGCCTGATTCATTGACTAGGTGCTAGCTTCCCATATATCAAATGTTAGTGTACATGTATATAAAGCCAATAGCATGGCAAGTAGGTTTTATCACAGAACTTTGGTTCGTCAGTTTGTATAAACTAGTGAAAAGTTATGTCGGAAGATCAATGCACGTGTTAATTTATTTTGTAACAATTACAATATAATCAAATGAACTTTTTATACATGGCTAAGTGGTTACATGTTCAATGATTAAAAAAAGTGGTTACCTTTTCTCCTCAGCCATAAACATAGGGAAGTCCCGCTGGTTGTGTATCTCCCCTCGTTCACAAATCGCAACCCTTCAATTGGTAGCAGGGTTTGTAAAGTCTATGGCGCTCACGTAAAATCTAACAGTTGTGACCTTCTTGGTTGAGAAAAGAAACCCATTCTTTTTAACATGAAGTAGAATTTCTCTCCTGCAGCATACAACTTGATGATGTAACATGCTGTAAGTGGGTTTCCCTCTCTTTATAAAATTGGGTCAGCACTCAGCAGGAATATTTAGCTATTGTATTGTTAATTTTTATCTTTTATTTTTTTTTCTTAATGACAATCAAACAAAAGGACCCATTTAAAAATAAATACATGTTGAAGGATTTAATTTTTTTTAAAAAGTTCAGGGGATCTATTTAAATATTGTTAAATATTTCAGGAGTTTATAAATTAATTTAACATATATTATTTACTCTATTAACAAATAAAAAAAAAGTAACATTTTTTCAAACATACTCTTTATTAATGATTAGAGTTTACTAAAAATCACATAATTTTATGAGTGTCATTTCTTCTCTTTTTTTAGATAAATGAGTGTTATTTCTTATTTAACAAGTCTCGTAAATTTATAGTTAATAAATTTAAATAATAATAAAATATGTATTTGAAGAGATTTATTAAGAAAATATTTAGTTTCACTTTATTATTGAGCTGGTGAATTAATTAGTCGAGAAATTATTTCACCAGTAATAGAAATTTGAGTCCATATTATTAAGAAAATGTTAACCAGTGTTTTTGGAGTATTTATTGAGAAATTAATTGGAGAAGATTTTTCATTAGAATCACAAAGTTACAATGTTATTTTTTTTTACTTATAATTTTTATAATAATTTTTTTTATTTCTTTAACCTTAAAAAAATACTTTTTTATAGCGAGGATTTTTAATGGCTTTACTTACTCTTGGTCCGCGGTGATATCCTATGCTATAATGTCTATAAATATTCTTGCAATGAAAAGGCAACATATTTTCGAATTCGGATCCTTTAACGTGATACGGACTTAATTGTGTGTCCTTAAAGTGGAATTTTTTTTCCTTCCTCAGTACACAACTTTTGTTGAAACACAGAGACTACAATTTGGTAAAGCAATGAAGCCCTCTGTGCTGCGTTTGTCACTGCTTGTTTTCGTTCCTCTGCTTCTCTCCCTCTTCTATGTTGCGCTCATGCCAAAGAAGGAAACCGCTATGAAAACCTATGAGGTCTTTGGAGTGAAGATAGAGAAGAACCCACCTCAGTCTAAACTCACTGAACTTGGAGTCTCAACTTGGCCCAAGTAACTTTTCCTCTTTATTTTTCACTTTTTTTTTTTGTTTTTTCAAGTATGATCATGTTGCTCAGTTTTTTCCCTGCTGCCCATGACGTGTTTCCTTTAAAGTTTCAAGCTTTTCTGCATTACAAATTTTGGGTCTTGGTGATTTTTGTCTGCTCCACACTCCTATCTCAAAAGCTAGTGTAGGGGTTAGGTCCAATATTTATTTTAGATCAAAGTTTACATACTTGATTTCACGTTGTAGTGCGTGTTTGGTTTGGGATTGGGGAATTGATTATAAATCCACAATTGATTTTGGATACATTTTCATATGTTTGGTTTTACGTTTGGAGAAAAATTTAGTGCATGAAAGGTATTGTCGCATCTATTCATAAGTTTAAGGGGGCAGCGCGGAGAAATGACTAGCACATTTTAATCATGGAAAACCTGCATTTATGATCTGTAAAGCTTTATATCTTTTCTTCTTGGTTGTTTGCTTGCTTTGTAGTGCTTTGGTTCTATGCTATCCTTTTATATTTCATACTATCTTTTACACAAGGGACTAAACATTGAACAGGTGGGAAGGTGGTCCAACTAAAATTCCATGGTCCTTTAAAGAAGAAGAGACTATGTATCTGCTGGAGGGAAAAGTAAGGGTTACTGTTGAAGGGTCTGTTGAATCTTTTGAAATTGGGGGTGGTGATTTAGTTGTCTTCCCAAAAGGAATGAACATTACTTGGGAAGTGATTGAAGCTGTGAAGAAACACTACAGCTTGAAAAAATAACGTGTACTTATAAGCCTTTTCTGTTGTTGTGGCCTAGTGATGCCATGTATGAACTTGATCAAGTAATTACTTCTCACTATAGCTTTAGTTACTAATTGCTGGCGGGATATACCCAAGCTTTCGCTTCCATTAGATTGTGCCTTTGACAATGATCCTATTGGAAATAATCTCTGATCATTATGTTTAAGAAAGAGAATATCCGATCAAACATTAAATAAGTGGGGTCTTTTATAAATTAATGAAGAAAGAGTTGAATACTACAAAACTTATACATCACCTACCTGTCATGGGGATGAGGGGATCCTCTCCAGATTTTTCTTATACCAAATTTTCATCGATGATAAAGAGACAAGTTTGGCTAAAAAGGCCAAAATTTCAGAGTAATCATCCATCTCTGCTGCTACCATTTTTCATTAAGCAGTTGAAACTAGCCAATCAATTTGGCACCTATAATTTTTAACCCCTTAGCAATTAGACTTCTTGGTATTGCAAACAAAAACTTCAATATAGTTTCCCATCCATTGTTAACCTTCTTATGCAACTAATGAATTATGCCGATGTTGTTTGTATATATCTTCTCTTTTTTAATTTTCTATCATGCTTGTGCTTTTTGCCTTTTCTTATGACTTATTTCTATATTTTTGGAAGGTGAATAATTCAATGGATAATTTCAGCTGAAGAGTGTGTTTATGCTGGAGGGTAGTGTTGATCGGTATTTTGAAATTGAGGCTGATGATTTAGCTGTCTTTCCTAGAGGAATGACCATGACTTGGGAAATTATTGAAGCTGGGGATAATCGGTACAACATGGAAAACTAATGCATGATACTAATTAAACATGTACATAATATATTTTTTAAAATATCATTTAAAAATATTTCTTTCAAATATATTATTCTAAAAAATATAATACTATTCCCTAAACAAAAATGCTATTAAAAGCAAAAACATAAGTGCATAGGCCTTAAAGAAAAATAAGTGCATAGAAATTTTAAAGAGAAAAGCTTCATGAGTCACAAAAATACATGTAAGCGTATGTTTATTTGGATTCACGGGTACATAAAATGATAAAGTTATGGTCGTCCGTTGTTTAGTGTTTAACTAAAATTATTACTAATATGCATTTATTTCATATTCATTATTTTGATTTTTCATGTAAGCATATGTTTAATTGTTTTTAAACTTATGTAATTATAACTAACTTATAGCTAGCTAACAAGGGATGAAATGAATGTTTTTAATTAGCATTTAACGTACGTTATCTATATTTTTAATTTATGCATGCATGTTTTCCTTTACAGCAATTAAGCTTCACGAGTCCTAAAATTAAATAGATGCATGATGACTGATAAATTCTAATAAATTATAACTAATCGTGGAGAAAGTATCGTCAACATTTCTCTTTATATATATATATATATATATATATATATATATATATATATGTCACTACTCACTAGGGAATGAAGTAATAAGAATCCTCCTCCTCCTCCTCTTTCCTCTTCATTGTCACTACACAGCAAGTCCATCACACACTCAAGCTGGTTGATCGAACATGTCTTGCTTCAAAACCGAAAGCGCATTGGAGAAGCAGTGATTGTTCCGGAAAGAAGAACACCGGCGGCTTCAACACAAGCAGCACCTCCGTCGTTTCCGGCATCATTTGTTCCCTCGGAACCTCCTTCAATTGCACCATCCCTATGTGTTGGTACAGTAGCATCTGGCAGTAGCCCTTACTGGATCTACGGCATTGGGCCTTATGCCCTTGAAACATAATTTTGAATATATTTTCACTATTTAATCCAGAATTTGTCTAGTGCGTGTTGGATTTGGGTTAGGAAATTAATTTGTCTAGAATTAATTTTGAATATATTTTCACTATTTAGTTTCATATTAAAAAATAATTCAAAATTTTATTTCTAATTTAATTTTATAATAAAATATTTCAACATAAATCACATCCTTTTCGAATCAATTTTAACTGAAATCAATTTTACAAAATTAATTTTGTCTAGTCCATTCAAACACGCGCACAAGTGCACTTTCTTCACCTTACCAGCCTGAAAGCGAAAGCTCCGTTTTGGTCCATTCCTTTCACCAAGATCTCACTTCTCAGCTTAAGGGAGCGTTATGATGTCATTCAGATCCCAGGGTTCATATATATATATATAGAGAGAGGGGATAAGTTTTTTTTATAAATATTTCTATAAAAGAAGAAAATAAAAAGAAAAAAAAAGATGAGTTTTATCATAATAAAAAATAAACTGTTTAATAGTTAATTTTTAAAAATTTATCAATGTAATTTCTTTAAAGGATGAGATGACATATATAAATAAGTTAATAAAAAATTTATTTTAATCTATAAAAAATTTCATTTCATTTTTTTATTTTTTTAAATATTTTTAGAAAAACTTATATTCAAATATTCCCATAAAAATATATATGTTTTAAATGATTTAGCCCTTGGAAGTTGTTTCAGAAGGTACATACTCTGCATTCTCTTTGCCAGTTACGAAATCCCGGTGACAGAGCAGATCTATCATCTTTATTTATTTACGATTCCCTTGCACTGTTGCACAAGTAGTTTAGTTCAAAATGGAAATGTACTAGTATTTAAATATAGTATTTTTTGCATAAATATTATTATTATTATTATAAAAATCATCATAAAAATGTTATAGTTTTAAGATTGTTTTATATTTTATATATATATATATATATATGTGTGACATATTCAAAAATATATTTTAACATTACATACTAATAAAGTCATTTATCAATATAATATATTATTGCTAAATAACATCTCTAAACTTTTCATTTTTAACCCATCAAAATAACATCATCTTAAACAATGTAGTCAACTTAACTTGATTAGTTTTTTTTTTTAAAGACCTGATAAGGTTTTGTTATTGTTGTATTATTGTTCATTGGCATAGGTTAAGCTCATCCAAACAATGTTATGACCTAAATATGCATGTATTAGGTGTAAAGATAAAATGATTTTACTAGTGATGCTATAGTTGTTACTGTGATGCTTATAAAAAAGCCCTCGATGCCATTACATTGAAACATTGACCGCAATCTTAATAAAGTAATCATTTATGTTAAGATGATTTTTAAGTTTGCGCCTTGTCCTAAACATGCACATGAAATATTTGTGGCACTTCACATTGCAATGAACGGTAGGGTAATGTTAGCGGTTGAATAAAGAAATTTCAAACAACAATGTAGCTCAAAATAAGTTAATTTAATATTTATTGACCAACAATTCACAGAATTTCACTATCATCCCTATATTGAATGTAGGTTAGTTAAATTAATTTGCACGCCCTTAATTATTTGATAATTTTTAATTAGATTTTTAATTTTTTTTTTAAATTGAGTCCCTAAATTTAGGTCCATGGTGGGGCATAAGTAACATGATGAGAGAGAGAAAAAATGAAGGAAAAGGAGAGAAAACTGCTTGTGTCAAATAAGATGACTAATTTTCCCTTTCATATACTTTTTTTTATTCGGAATATTGTGTCATTATGTGCGTCTTCCTCTTTCTTTTACTTTCAACACAATCAAACAAGAAGAATTTTCTTTTCTTTAATTTTCTTTCTTACCAAATAACCTACAAATTATATCTTTTTCTTTTCTTCTCCTTTCATTATTCCTACTTTTTTTCTAAATCAAATACAGTAGAGAAAGCAATGCATACTTTCTTTTAACAACAAAGTTATGCATATTCAGGACCTACAAAATAGCCTTCTCCAACATATATTGTTCCGGCCAAGAAATTATTGTAGCATGATTAGTTTGCATGGTGGCGTTTTTTTTTTTTTTTTTTTTACTTTCTGAAACTGAGGTAACTCATTTCATTTATAATTATTAATCCATAGTCTGTTTCATTTACATAAGTATAATTTTGATTTGGCATGCCTGGCCAAATCTGAAGGTGAAGGGGACCCTTAGCACAGTAGTTAAAATATAAGTTGGTAACGAGTTCAAGTTATGAAATCAGCATAAAACTGCCAGCAATAAATCCATAATAGGTAAATTGCTCAGTGGGAATCCAGTCATCCAGTACAAAGGAAAAAATGTCTTCAGTGAGACTTCCTAAAAAATAGTTGAAATTTTGTATAATGTCTGCCTAAATTAGCAATGCTACACTACACCTTTCTTTATCTTTTATTATTTCTTTCCTATCCAATGAAACTTAGACCAGTAGCTATGCTGTTATACAAGGGATAATTACAGCAACTTTTATGTGATTTTTACAAATAACAATGACAATGATAAATTATACACCGAATATGGTAAATGTAGTAATATCACAAGCTCATGGCTCTTGATGAAAGCTCCAAATCCCCCTCTTGTAAATCTGATTCACCTACGTCAACATTCACCTGCAAAAGATTAAGCAAAATTAATCAAAACTCAATACAATATCCTCATAGCTCATAATGCTGCAAATGAATAAAAACATCTCCCGTAGGAAGCATGCTATTATATTAGCAGGGGCTACTACTAGGTAACTTAAAAAGTAGATAGTTTCTATATAAGAATCAACCCTCAAACATAAATCTAATGCATTAGTCAGCACAGGTTCAAATGTAAGATCATACCGCTGAATCCTTCATCTTAGCAAGGTACTGCTCCAAAGCACCATCTCCGCGAAGAATTTTCCCTCCACATCCAGGAGCAGTTAGTGATCCTACTGACTCTTCATCAATAACAACTGCATCAACTCGGTCACTTCCTGTCTTAATATCAGGAATCTGGTGCAAGTAAGCATCGTATATGTTAGTACAAAACCGTAGAGAAGAGTGATAGTTTGTGATACTTGAAGATAGCTGATAGACAGTTAGATATTTTAAGAATAAACAAACTTTCCAATACCTCAAACATGGCTTCAGTTAAAATGCTTTCCAGTAGGGCTCTTAAACCCCTGGCACCAGTATTTTTGGCCATTGCTTTTTTTGCTATCAGTCTTAGAGCCTTCTCTGTGAAGTGTAACTTAACCTGAAGAGTACAGGTAAAGTTTGAGATAAATAGACTTCACTTTGTCCACTCTACAAGCTACTCACTTGCAGTCTTAACTGAAAGAAAGATTAAACAAATGAACACATACACAGAACAATTTAAATGATTTGTGCAAAGGCATAAACAAGTTGGCCAGCTTGACCTGGCAAAGACCAACACCAAATGGCCCAGAAACCATGGCAAACTAAATCAACCAAGGTTTTGATTAGGCTTCCATGATGTTCCAAAGTAGAAAGGAAAAAATGGCAGAGACAAGCTACAGTCAACATCAAATGAGATAAAGGAATATTTTTATGTCTTGGAAAAATAGGAAGAGGGAGACTGTAACTGATTAAAAAGATATATTTGGTAAGTCATTATTAGAATAGTCTGCCATGAACAATCATTAAACCAATCATACTTTAACCAATTTGATGTTGGCATCTTGGTATGCCTAAATTTTGTTGGTTTGGGATGAAAAGGATCTGGTAGCCACGTGAGTTCAGGTTTTCACACCTCATACATACAGAGCGCATGCACGCACACACACACTACTTACATTGTTCATGCTAAATAATTTCTTGTACTGCTTGCCAAGAGCATTTTTTGGTTCAGTGAGGACCTGCAAAACCATCAACAGTTATATGACTATGTATCTGTTCAAGATCTAAAATAAGTAAAAACTATAACTCTTCTTCAAACAGCCAAAATTAAGTATTTCATATGACAGCAAGTCTAAAATCTAAACCAACATATATAACATGCTACAAACAGCACATGGGAAAATTTTCAGATGATATTACTGATGCCAATGACACTTGAGTTGTTAAAAGTAATTGATGTTAAACAAATTATGGGTCCACTAAGCAAAAAGGAACTCAAACTCTACAAATGAAGTAACATATACTAAATAGAAAAGTGATTCCTCTCTTTTATACTCTTTTCTACTTTCCAAAAATGTTCCAATTTCATTGTTTACTATAACTGAAAAGAGAGGACCAAAGTGTCAACAAAAACAAGGATACAACTACCCTAATTTTAAGGACCTTCTTCCAATCTTCATTACAATTACAAAACAAAACCAGCTTGCATAATTTTTTAAGATGTGTGTGTGTGTGTGTGTGGGGGGGGGGGTGGGTGTTGAATTTTCTTTTTACACTTTATACCCATGGTTCCTATTCTAGTCATAAAAAAACAGGAAAATTTCCAATTTATTTTTCGTGATGCTTTCCATACTATTAAATATGAACCATGACTATATTTTCTTTTTCTTTATCAATTTGATTATTATCTTAATAAAAATATTGAAGTTAATTATTAAAAATTTATAAATAATAAATATATAGCAAAATCTTGATATGGTGAGATAACAACAAAGATTTAAAGCTTTTAAGAGGCTAAACCCATACAGATTCCATTCTTTATAAGTATAAAGCATTAGAAAAAAAAAGTACAAAATCGATCATCATCAGAAGCGGTAGGCAAACAGAATCAGTCCTTGGAACACTAAATTGTTTAGAGCTTGAAAAGATATGATATGATTGAAGACAATATAAACAAGGTAGGAATACCATCATAAGTTGGTCTTCAGTTAAAGCTGACAAGCTAACTAAAATGGGGAATCGTCCAATAAACTCTGGTATGAGGCCATATTCAATAAGATCAGCGCTTTCCACCTGAAAAGTATTGAACACAACTGTTTAGGCTCATTATGATAGTTGTCGGCTACAACAATGCATTGTCTCACTAGTGAGTCATTATCTAGTGTTGGAAGATTTGAGAAAGCACACACCACCATGGTAGCTTAAATGCATTATTTACAAGCTTCAACAGCTTACAGTATCCATCTATCTATCTAGCCTTACAATTATAAAAAAGGAGATTAATATTTCATATAAGAGACAACACTCACTGACTCAAGTAAAGATGATGTTACTGCAGAATCTGTTATTCCACCAGCTCTCATATTGGCACGAACTGGTGCTCCAAAACCGATAGAAGAATCTTGTCGTCTGGTTTATTTGATAAATAGTATAAGTTAGTGAATACTCCGGCAGAAACCAAGCCATATGTAAACCAACTGTGATTTATGAGCAAATATTTTTGCAAGACAAAGGCCAACATTACCTCTCTGAAATGGTTTTTTCAAGATCAATAAATGCTCCACCACATATAAAAAGAATATTTTTTGTGTCCATCTGCATAAGATAAAAAAATAAAAGGAAGATTATTGAAAAACTTGACAAGTGTTTCTAGAGTTACATGTAAACTGTACTAGCCACTAGGTGACTGAAGCTGGCCTACATTGACATATATTGAAAAATACTAGGTAAGTGGATACAAGAGTTCTTAAAAAAAATTCTCCATTTGGCATTTTCTCCTTTGTAATTTCCTCCAGCTATCTATGTTGGTTTTAGTGCAAAGGTGTGCATTATTGTTCACCAACCAATGAGGTGATTGCACCAATCTCATTTTTCCATTTTTTTTAATGAGAAAAAATATACATTAATCATAATGATAGAAACGTGTTTCTAAATTCTAAACAAGTATTTCAGGATTCAGGACAATAGAAAACAAAAATATGAGAAAAATTGTCTGACTGGTACACGCATGCAGTGGTGGAGCCACTCCTAGACCAGTGATGGTCATGGCACTACCTAAAAAATAAAATTTGCAGTTATTGAGTGGCGGAATTTTTTTTTTTAATAATTATATATACTTATATAATTAATTAGGATTAAAAATAAAATTTGGCACTACTTAAAATTTGGCATGGGCTAAAAAATTTTGCTGGCTCCACCACTGCACGCATGAACAAGATGAAAAGGAATGACGAGATGTTATTCTTCCAAAACAACATACCTGAATGTTATCCCCCCGTGGATGCTTCCTAGCTCCTTTCTCAGGAACATTTACTATCTAGACAATAAGAAATCATTCCAAGTTTAGGATACTGTATGAATGGCAATAACCAATTTAGCCCTTATCTCTTCAAAACATTCAACACAAATAATCAATGCATAAGTAAAAATATGAAAAAGTTCCACAACACAGAAAGGTGATGATATAAAAAATTATTGAATCTGGAATCTGGATTATGGGGGAACTTATATTTTATATTGTCAATAAAAATTAAAAATAAATCTAATGTTAAAGTGAATCTTAAAAACAGTGGCTAAAGAAGGCTACAGAGAATACATTCCAGAATTTAGAATCACAGAACCAAATAAAATTAACCATAACAGCTCAGGGAGCTAATTTAGTCTAAACTCAAATAATTCAAATTTCAGAATTCTTTTTCCTTTCATTTATTAATATCTTTTTACTTTTAATGATGGAGTTTCCAGTAAAAAAGGATATTATGATCATTTGATGTTTGTTTAATACTGCAGCAGATGCTTTGGTGGTGATTTATATAAAATGGGCATTTTTTCACTTGAGCTTCAACAAGGGACTAGTTGGTGAAAAATACACATTTTTCTTGGAAATTGGTCTAGAAATACCAGGTCTTTTGTTTTGCCTCAACAACAGATCAAAACACAAACTTTGGCATCCGAATATCCGATTAATTAGAAGCAGCACAAAGGAGCTATATTACTATCAGTTTGTTTTACTTGGGAAGAAGAAATCGTGAACACATAATTTATGGTAATAGAAAAGAATATTGTACTCCAAGGAATCGCATCTGCTATTACTAAACCCTATGACCAACACATTTCGTCAATCATGCCTCATGTTTCAGGTTTCAACTATTCAGTCCTCAATGCCTGAGAATTATACAGCATATCAGCTTCCTCTCACTGAATAAATAGGAGTCTTTCTTAATCTAATTGAAATTATCATTAATGCATCAATGTTATTTGCTACCAGTCAATCACCAATTTAAATACCCTTGCACATATAATTGCAATTGCTTGTCAAATTGCAGATTTCAGTTGCAGTATAAATGAGATACAATAAACCAGTTAGCAACAACTGCATTCTAGATCCTTTACTTACAGTTCCTTCCAGCATTTTCAATAATGCCTGCTGAACACCCTCACCGGAAACATCCCGACTGATATTTAAGCTCTTGGCCTGTAATTATATAACAATAACATTAAAATCTAATAGTCAATAAGAAAGTATTAACTTATCCAATTAAATTACAAAAGAAACCTTCTTAGTTATTTTGTCAACTTCATCAATGTAAATTATTCCTTGTTGAGCTGCTGCAACATTAAAATCTGCTGCCTGTATGGCAAAAATAACCAGTATAGCAATGAAATGGAAGGAAGGTGCAACTACAAACAAGATAAAAAGAACAATCTTTGCACAGAACAGTAGATGAGGAGATTCAAACTCTGGTTTGCCTCACTAACATGCACCCATGCGTGTCAGGAACCTTTTCTATTTGTTTAAATCATTTTTTAACTGTTTTTTATAATTGTATTCTGCGTTTACATGAAATTAAAGTAGTTCTAGCAAATGTTATGTCTCCATAAAAGCAGCACTTGTCACAAAGCTTTATTTATTAGTTTAAATATTAACAAATATATTCTTAAATTATTTATTAAAAAAATGAACAAGCTAAACTAATTCATTTATTGTCTCATTGTTGTCATTGAGGCTCAAATTGAAGGACAGAATGCTACTCTACCACAGTAACCACAAGGGAAGAAATCCACCATAACAAGCACCTCACTAGATAACAACCTATATCATGTAGGAGGATATAACCATTTAGAATTTTTCCAACTAGACAACACAAGTAAATAATTATTGGTTATTATGAGGGGCAAAAGATATAGATAAAATAATGAGGGATCAAACTAATTTTTTCTTGTCTGCAGCTAATATGAATTGTTAAGGAATTTGGGCTGACCTTTATCATTTTCAATTAAGTTTCTAAAGCAAGGAAGCTTCCCTGAATGTAGCAAACTCTCTATTATGAGAAATTTCATTCATCAACTGTATAATATAAGTGAGCATAACAAAAGAAAAAACCTAAGAAAAGAATTGCTAGGATACTGAAATTGATAAATAAGGTCATTCCAAGAAGAGAAAGGATTGGTAATTTAATCAAACACCAGAATGGTGCAGAACAGTACACATACTGTGAGTAGTTTATACAATATTGATTCGACATCTTCTCCAACATAACCAGCCTGCAACATAGAAACCTTGTTTAGGTCAATAACAACAAAATTTTGTCTAAGGACAAGTGAGCCAACTATGACACCAAACCAGAAACAGTTACTAACTACTACTGTATACCCAAATTTTCAGTTGAAAGTAAAAGTTGATTGCATCCAGCAAACATACCAAATACATTCTTATCTCTAAAATAAGAAAAAAAATCAGATCTTTGGCACAGGAAAATGGACAAATCTGCATCATTTAACTTGTTTATGCTGTACTCTTTGTTTTCCTCATTCTAACATTACCTCATCAATGAATTCATACTTGCCTGTGTTAAGGTTGTTGCATCAGTAATGACAAACGGCACATTCACAAATCGAGCCAGTGTTTTAGCAAGTACTGTCTTCCCTATTCGATAAAATTTAGATTAGAATAACAGGCATGATGTAATTTCAGACACTGAAATGAAAAGAGCAAGCAATGTGGATGCAACTAATTCTCATTTTCAAAGTATAAAAAGGAAATAAATTAGTTTTAATGAATTTCATACCTGACCCTGTTGGACCCATCAAGAGAACATTACTTTTCTCTAGCTCCACATTATCGTCATCATCTAATACTTCTGAAACTCCTGAATCTGCAGCTGACCTAGTATTGAAACCCACCGATTCAATCATAGCAAATAGATAATGTGAAAGACCAAACTATGATTTTGACACTTGGGTAAATTCCCCATATATTTACCATGACATATAGATTGGTTTATATATGAAGAGATCTATATAAAAAAGGGGAAATAAGGAATCTAAGAATCCATTGTAATTCCACTAAGGGGTAGTAAAATAACTAACCCTTTCTGTAAAGTGGAATGGTATATTCTTTTATAGTGGTTATAAACAGCTACAGAGAGCACCTTCAACAGAAAAATAAACCATTAACGAGGTACAGTAAAAACAATGCATTTGCAGTGACTTGTAATATTGGCAAGTCTAATTGTTTTGGATATACAAAGAGTGGACGAACACCAGAGGAATCAAATTCAAAACTAAAACAATGAATCTAGAAAAGACACATACATTTTCACTAATTTCCTTTTATTCCTCATTTTGCATCCTAAAAAAACCACAGGCTGACACTTAATTGCACATCAGCAAGCCGAACCAAGCACAACAAACAAAATTCAGGAAAACAGGATACCTTCTTGGCTCTTTGTTGGCCAATAACAAACTTGTCAAGACCCTTACAGATCTCCTTTGGTGAGGGCAAATCCTTCCCCAAATTAGACCCTCCCCAGGCAGTCTTCTCGCCCTTGTCCCCACCTCCACCACCCGATCCACCATTCTGTGGCCCTGTAGCTCGTTTAACATTAATCCCAGGTGGAAAAGGTGGGCCTGGAGGAGTATGCACAGCTAATCCATTCCCATTCCCATTATTACCATCAGGTGCCAGCGGCCATGACTCAGGTGGCTCACCATTACTACCATTACCTCTGCCACCACCACCATTATAAGTCATCAAAGTCTCCCACAATGACACTTCAAGCCATTTACTTGCATTATTATTACTCCTACCCCCAAATTCCTCTCCCTTACTAGTACTACTACCACCCTTCCCATGTGTGATCCTCCTAGGAGAATGCCCCTTTCCACTTACATTATTAACACCATTATTTTTAGTACTAGTGACCCTACCAATCTCCACAAAGGTACCTTGCAAAGGTGTAGTGTCATAAGGGCGAAAGTAATAAGCAGTTTTGCAACTTGGGCAAAGGTTCACCGATTGGTATCCCTTTTCTCTTTCTCCGCCACCACCACCACCACCCAATGCAGATTCACTTGATGGGGTGGGAAAGTGGCGGGAGAAAACAAGGTTCATGTCTTTGGTGCAACGTGGGCAATTCGCCTCGGCCCGGATCTTCCGGGTCGAGTTGTCGTCCGAGCCGCCGCGGTCCCACTTGTACCGCTCCTGAACCCCCACCAGAGCCTCCCACCGCCGGTGGCCGGCGACCATGTTCAGGTGGGTCGAAATTGGGCAAAAATTGAACCCGGTTCGATGGTGCCCACGTGGCAGGAACCCCGAAAGCAACGCCATTTGCTTCGCATTCTTCCATCTACCGAAGATTCGCGACATGGGTCAACAATTTTGATCCGAAAAACCAAAGGGATGAAAATTGGGAAATTTGGGATTAATAACAGAGAATTAGGGTTGGGTTGGGTTGATTAGCAAAGCAATGTTGCGAATTTGGATGACCCAGTTGGGGAATTAGCGTGGAACGCTGAAAAAGAGAAGAACTTTGGATCTGTGTGCGCGGATTGGGAAGTGGGTGTGCGTGAAGTTATCAGGGGAAGAGATAGAAAATTGGATTGGAGGGGAGAGGATTGAGGAACAAGATAGAGCTAAGAAGTGTTTATCAGCGAAGGAAAGGAAACTGCCAACACAAACATGACACACGTATTTGATGAAGTGCATGAAAGTGGTAGTGGTGATGGGTTTTTTTTCTTTCTATTTTTGACAGGTTGACCACGTGATGTGTAATTCATTTTGTTGATGTTATCTCTAACAAGTCACGGCCTTCTCTACAATTTCTCGTGTTTGTTTGCAGCCATAAGCTGCATTTCTGGTTTGGTTTCTATAAATGGAGTACTAGCAGCAGAAAAAAACACCAATGGTGTTTACCATGGATAACCGTTGCAAAGACTTATTAGTATTATTTGCCATTGTTCTTCCCCTGGATGTTCATTTTCAGTGGCCATTTATTGTTGTATGTGCATGGATGTAGATGTAGATGTAGATGTAGATGCAAGGTTATCCTATAGATTTATTTACCTGTGGATGACACAGTGACACTCATTACATGAAAATTCGTCACGCCATTTAAATTCTTTAAAGAAGATATATATTGTTTTTGTCTGTGTATTTAATATATTAGATATTAGTATTTATTTATTTTGTTTAATATTTTTAAAGAAATGTTTTAATAAAAATAAAAATTTTGAACTATTACTTTTTAGCAAAAATTGTTTTATTTATTTATTTTAATTATACCCCTAAAACATTATAACTATGATCTACTTTTCTCTCTTATAATAAAATTTAGAACAAATTATACTGAGATTTTATGAAACATTATTTTGGCTAGTCTTTCCACAGTAGAAGCCATGACCAACAAAAAAACTTTCATCATAATAGACCTAATTTAAATTGGAAAATCTAATCCACACTAACATACAATATGAATATTGATTGTAGGAGAAACAAAGTCAACACTCCAATTTGAAATTGCAAGAATAGCCAAGAATAGCTATTCAGAACTCCTTTTATGATTTCATCCGTATTGACCTTGGCCATATAGAAACCATTATCAACATCCATAATATCAAACCTCTTATAGCGACCACACTCGTTTCTGCTTCTCCTTCACGAGACTATATATCTAATAGAGTTTCCTAATAGTTTAATAACAAGCGTATCTTTCTAAGGGTTGCACAATTCTTTAAACACTCAATCATCTAACAAAAACTTTGGTAGCAAATTATTACCATCCTTGAACTCAATGGGAACTAGATTTTGTGTTATTAAATTAATATTTCCCCTCATTGGGAGTGCTTGCGTAATATACATATCACCTTTTTTAAGAAAGAAATATTATTGGGCAGTGAAGGCTTGTATCTTCTAGAATCGAATGATTTTTCCAATAAAGATTGTGTTTCTATCTTATGTGGTGAAGATTATTCTTTCATCTCTTTGTAGTCTTTAATTATATGTAATATGTCATAGTGTGACTTTTTTTTTATAATTAATATAGAAAATCATAAAGTGGCAACATGATCCAAACCATTTCTAACCTTGGCCGTTAAGATCAACTAGTTGCTTATCATAATAATTGTGATTAATGTATACCATTAGTTCTTAAACGAAAAATATAACTTCATAGAGCATTGATACTTAAAAAAACATAAAGTTAGATATAATTTGTAATTTTGATTTGATGGAATCTAGAGCAACTTTTGGACAGAAGCTTAACTTTTTAGTGACATAAAAAATAAATAAAGCCAATCCTAAATGTTTTGATACATTATAACCAACCCTAAATATATCAAAGTGATTTAAAAATTTAAAAATTAGCCTCATTGGACTAGTTTATTTAACTCTATTATTCATGCATATCTATCATTTTACAATATATGTATTCAAAAATTACGAAATAATTCAATAAAAAGAATAGGACAGGTACCCTTAATAAAATAATAAAGATATTAACTTTAAAACCACAGCTCGTCTATTCAGTTGATATGTGTACATCTAAAATTTCACAGCACACATACTCAAATATAAGAAGGGTGGCCTAACCAAAGATTAGCTCTAAAATTTCACCACTCACATAATTAATCCTATACACGTGCATCTAAATTTTCACAACATATAAAATAAAAAGAAATTCAAAAAAAATCCAATAAAAAATTACTATAAAGGAGAAACGCCTTAAGATAACATGCGAATAACTCTACAATTTTATAACTCATCAAATCAATATGTGTGCTTTTAAAATTTCATCATTTATGCATAAAAGAGTTACAATGTAATCTAGTAAAAAATATAAGAGTTGTGTAATAAAGAGCATGTTTAGGAGTTAAATTTAAAAGGAAAAGATACAATAAAATAATATATACATTGACCATAAGTATTAAATTAAATAATCAAAAAATAAGAAATATTTTCTAATTTAATAATTTTTAAAATAGAATTGAGTTTCTCAATCCTTTAATTTTTTTTAGAAAATCTCAATCCTTTAATTATTACTAAAAGTATTAGATATTTTTCATACTCTAAAAGTAAAAAGTTAAAATTAATATATATGCATATTCCATATAATTTTTTTACACAATCATTAATTTATTACAAATTCTCATATTTAATAAATTTGTTTATTTTTATAATAATTACTTCGAAAGTTAAAACAATCTTGATTCTTTGATTCACAATATAACTTTTTTTTATATAATAAATGCACATGGAAATCAAAATAAAACATTAAAAAAACCATAAATGTTAAAGTTGTCATAAAATCACACGAGATTACCCCTAAAACTCTTTCACACCAAACATTTTAAAATGCCCCAACTTGTCATAAAATTCTTTCATCAAAACAAAAGAAAAATAAAATAAAATAATTAAAACATGAGAGAAGAAGAAAAGGCATAAGCAATTCGACACCAAAACGGAGAGGAAGAACAGAGGGAGCAAAACAAAACTACTCTCACCGAAACCGTTTCTTCTTTCCTCTCCAACGATTCTCAATTCCGTTACCGTAAGTCCCCACTTTTCTTCTTCACTTCAAAACAAAACAAAAATGAGAATGGTGCTATTTTTCGTGCTTCCTCAACCCCTTTTACTCAATCTCCTTTATTCTCACTTTTCAATCCAAAAATCGTTAACTTTAACTGATTTTAGGGTTGCCCTTTTTCTCATTTTTCTTCATTTTTTATTTTCCTTTGTTAATTTCTTATATCATTATTTAGGGTTTCGTCCCCTTTATCGTAATCTCTCCGTCGTCGATCGCCATAGAGTGCCTGAACTTTTTCTGAGGCTGTTGCGGTGGAAGATTCGGCGTATTCGAGTTTTTAGTTCTGGTAATTTGGAATATTATGCTATTACTGCTTTTACTTGAAATGAGTAAATTTGATTTTCGGTTCAGTTATGAAGTTGTGTGGTATGCGATGAATAATGGATTCGTAGTGGAATTGGTTCTGTTATGTTTTTGGATTTTGTTTCCTTACTTAAGTTTCAATTGCTGTTGTTATTCCTTTATGTGTTGATTCCATTCCCATGAGATAGGCCTAATAACATAAGGACATAATGCTATTTGTTTAAAATCGAACTGTCCAGAGGCTTGAGACCTGTAGTTTACTTTTTGGTTGGTTTAATAGGTTAAGTTGATGGTAAGGAATAATGGGAATCGACTGGAGAAACAGCTGATTCACGGTCTGATTGGTTGAGTTGGTTGGTCTGGTTAGGGTTTTAAAACATTGATTTAATGAAATGGAATCAAATGCCTTTCCATTTGTTTACTGTAAACTGTAAATGTAATGGACATACTGCTATTATTAGTATTTGTCGAAATAATAATGCTCTTGTTATGCAATGCTTGAGTGCTGCTTTGTTTGTTTTCCAAAACTTTTAGGTCCCACTGTTTTAAACTGTTTAGCTGTTGTAGTATTGCTCAAATAATATTTGATGGACCTTGTATTTTCTATATTTGAGATTTAATTGAATTTGCAATGCATGTTGTTAATTTAATGTTTGATTAGTTGAACTGGTTGGTGTGGTTAAGGTTTAAAATATTGTGGAGCAAAATGAAATGCCTTTCCATTTCTGTACTAAACTTCTGAAATACAATAAATTAAATAATTTCCCACCATTAAGTTTGTAATTGTCTAGAGCCCCACTATAGCGGTGCGACAGTGGTGGTGCATTTTGGAGTGGCTATCGACCACTACAGAAACAATTTTGTGCGGCGATTTTTCTTATGATCATCACTCCTGCATTAGATGCCAAAATTGTGGCCTTTTGCATGCAATAGGGCTGCGACTCTAATAGATTTAGAAAAATCCACTCTTGCCCCCCGTTGTAAGAGTGTTGTTTATGCTGTTTTGAGGATGAGGGAATCTTGCAATTTTGCCTGGGTATTTTACTCCCTTTAATTTTCTTTTTTAAATTTATAACTTTGGTTGCTTTAATGCTTTTTTATTTTTGAATTTTTGAGCATTTATGTTTATGTGCTATAATTATAAATTATTTAACATGTATGTTAAGCTTTTAGCAATGCAGCCATCCCGCTACAGTTATAACTAGATTTGGAGTTGGTTGTTTTGTGCCACTATTTTGTGATTGACAATTTTGATTCAATTCCGATTACACCAAAATTTGGGTCTGCACAGCATAATTAGTTTTATTAGTGGTGTTTGTTAAAATAATAATGGTCTTGTCACAGCTAGATGCTTGATTGCTGCTTTGATCATTTTCTAAAACTTGTGTAGGCTCCATTCTTTCAAACTGTGCATCTCTTGTGCAATTTGTAAATGCAGACCGTAGGTGATGCAATTGTAAGCTTGAGCATACTGCAACATTACCCAAATAATATGCAGACCATAGTTAAATTTGTTTGAATTCAATTTGCTACGTGGGTTAATTTATTAACTATGGCTTGGCTTGTCTTTGTAGGGTTTGGTTGCCTGGACAAATGCTTTTCAAATATGGGAACTCAAACCATGTAGAAATGTTTAAAGAAGCAGGATATTTTTAGATTGAAATGTTGATATTGTTATATGTCAGCAACTTATTGAGAAAGTAGACAAGAACATTGAGAAGGCAGGTGACTGAAATGGAGTGCAATAAGGATGAGGCTACCAGAGCTAAAGAAATTTCTGAGAGGAAGTTTGCTGCAAAGGATACATTGGGTGCAAAGAAATTTGCTTTGAAGGCCCTAAATTTATATCCTGATCTTGATGGTATTTCTCAAATGGTAGCAACACTTGATGTGTATATTGCTGCTGAGAATAAAACAAACGGGGAAGCAGATTGGTACGGTGTGCTTGGTGTGGAGCCCCTTGTTGACGATGATACAGTCAGGAAACAATACAGGAAGTTAGCTCTCCAGCTTCACCCTGATAAGAACAAGTCCATTGGAGCTGATGGGGCCTTTAAACTCATTTCAGAGGCATGGAGTTTACTATCAGATAAGGCTAAAAGGGCAGCGTATGATAAGAGAAGTGGAAGAGAACGGAAAGTTTCTACTAAGTTTGGAGGTTCATCATCACAAAAAGGGACTAATGGTGGTTTTAATTTCACTAAGACTGCCCCTTCATGTGCAACTCCTCAGAAGAATACTGCAAAAGATCACACTTCATCTTCTACTTATAAGTCAAAATCAAATACATTTTGGACTGTTTGCCGTCGATGTAAAATGCAGTATGAGTATCTTAGAGTTTATCTTAACCTTAAACTCTTATGTCCCAGCTGCCATGAGGCATTTGTGGCTGTAGAAACTGCTCCTCCACCTGCAAGTGGTATTAGACCTGCTACTCAATGGAGTTTTTCACACAAGCAAAATTCCAGCCGCCAACCTAATAAAAGCAAATCTAATGCCGGAAAGAATAACATGGCAGCCCCAAATGTTGGAGGAGGGTCTTTTAGTATGACTGACTCCTATGAAAAAGCTAATTTGCAGTGGGCTCCATTCTCAAAAGCGTCTGGTGTTTCTAATGTTGTTCAAGCTGCAAGTGTGGTTCAGCAGGTATATGATAAGGTGAAGCGAGATCGTGAAGAGGCACAAGCAGCTAGCAAAAGGGAAGAGGCCTTAAAAAGGAAGCAGCATGCTTCTAAAAAGGGTTCTTATAATCCTGCTAAGAGAAGAAGAGGAGGGGGCATGGAGGATGCTAGTGCGAGTAATCATGGTAAGGAAACAAATTTATCCAGATCTAAACAGGGTAATTTTGAATATAATAGGGTTAATGGAATCAACGAGACTGGCTGTGTGGGAGATATCTCCCCAGTTCAACTGAAGAATCTTCTTATGGAGAAAGCTAGAAAAGAAATTAGCAATAAACTCAGGCAAGTTCAGTCAAATGCTGTTGATAAAACTGCAATGAAAGAGAATGGAAATGACTTTCAAGAAGTGAGTGAGAAAGGAGAAAAATGTTCAAGAAACTCAGAGATGTGTGCTCAAGATAACATTGAGAAGTCAGAAGATATAAAGAGCGGATCCCGAGCCATCAAGCCAGTTGCAGGTACTACAATTGCTAGAGTTAGCAGAATTTTTTTGGAATTAGATGTACAAGATCCTGATTTCCATGATTTTTGCAAAGATCGAACTGAAGGATCTTTTGGTGAAAATCAAGTATGGGCCGCGTATGATAACGATGGGATGCCTCGATTTTATGCGATGATTCACCGCATCATCTCCCTGAATCCGTTCAAGATGCAGATCAGTTGGCTCAATCCAAATACCAACAGTGAACTGGGTACCCTAAATTGGGTTGTTTCTGGCTTTTCAAAAATTTATGGGGATTTCAGAACAAGCAGACCTGAAATTTGTGGTTCAACCGATTTTTTCTCCCACAAGGTAAGGTGGAGAACAGGTGCTGATGGAGCCATTTGTATATATCCGAGGAAAGGCGATGTTTGGGCCATATACAGGAACTGGTCTCCTGACTGGAGTGAGCTGACAACAGATGGAGTTAAACACAAGTTTGATGTGGTTGAAGTACTTGAGGATTTTACTGTAGGGCATGGTATAGATGTTATTCCTCTGGTCAAAGTGGCTGGATTCAGCACAGTGTTTCACCACCACTTAGATCCAAAAGAAATCAGGATCATTCTGAGGGAAGAGCTGTTTCGATTCTCTCATCAAATACCTTCATATGTACTCACTGGTCACGAAGCTCCAGAGGCTCCAAAGGGTTGCAGGGTGCTGGATCCAGCTGCTCTTCCATTTGAACTTCTTGATGTAATAGAAGATGTGGCAGTCAATGAAGATAGTGATGTAGAAAAAACAAGTGATAACATGAAAAAAGATAACGATGAGGAAATGATCGATGCTATGGGAAAACATGGGGAAGAAAAGGAGGCAAAGGACGAAGACATTTCGTGTTATATATGTATGTGTTTGGGTTATAAATAAACCAAGTTAAATTAAGTTGAACTTTGCAGTACTTCTTGTACTGTTTTTTTATCTATATATATATATATATATATTATCTTTGCTGATAAAAAAAAAAAAGTTGAACTTAACTTTCTAAATTGAAATTGAGTGAAAAGTAAGTTCGAATAACTTGATTGTGTTTGCATATCTATAATCCAAAAATACTTTTATCATAAACTTATTTGGATACTAATAATAAAAACGGCATTTAAATGTGTAATGACTAAAATAGAAACATAATAGTCCAACAACATTCAACAAGACTAAACAGACATTGCATCTCCCAAACTCAGTAAACAAACATACCCAATGTTACAAGAACTCGAGTGAGATGGTCGCTGAGCTGGTCTGTCACGGGAACTTAGCATTTGAAATCCACATCTTAAGACTACTTCTCAGTTTTAACAGTCGACGCAATGAGAATCGAATCCTTTCGAAAAATCCCAAATGAAGCGAAACCTGAACGAACATGTGTTAGACACATTGAGCAAGAGCAACCACCTGAACCATCTCAAACAACTCCAAGCATACCTCACCACACTGGGCCACGCCCACACCCACTTCTACGCCTTCAAGCTCATTCGCTTCTGCACCCTCACTCTCTCCAACCTCACCTACGCGCGCCTCATCTTCGACCACATTCCTTCTCTCAACACCCACCTCTTCACCGCCATGATCACCGCCTACGCCGCCCATCCCGCCACCCACCCCTCCGCTTTCTCCCTCTTCCGCCACATGCTCCGCTCCCAACCCCCCCGCCCCAACCACTTCATCTTCCCCCACGCGCTCAAAACATGCCCGGAGTCATGCGCCGCGGAATCCCTGCATGCCCAGATCGTTAAATCCGGGTTTCACGAATACCCAGTTGTGCAAACGGCTCTTGTTGACTCCTACTCCAAGGTTTCGGGCGGGTTGCGGAATGCGAAGAAGGTGTTTGATGAAATGTCTGAGAGAAGTGTGGTGTCTTTTACCGCTATGGTTTCTGGGTTTGCGAGGGTTGGGGATGTTGAGAGTGCTGTGAGGGTGTTTGATGAAATGCTGGATAGGGATGTGCCGTCGTGGAATGCTCTCATTGCTGGGTGCACTCAGAATGGGGCTTTCAGTCAGGGGATTGAGTTGTTTAGGAGAATGGTTTTTGAGTGTAATAGGCCGAATGGGGTTACTGTGGTTTGTGCACTTTCGGCTTGTGGCCACATGGGGATGCTTCAGCTTGGGAGGTGGATACATGGTTATGTGTACAAGAATGGGCTTGCGTTTGACTCGTTTATCTTGAATGCGCTCGTGGATATGTATGGGAAGTGTGGAAGCCTTGGAAAAGCAAGGAAGGTTTTTGAGATGAATCCAGAGAAGGGGCTGACTTCGTGGAACTCAATGATCAACTGTTTTGCGCTGCACGGGCAGAGTGACAGTGCAATTGCCATTTTTGAGCAAATGGTGGAGGGTGGTGGTGGTGGCGTGAGACCGGATGAGGTCACCTTCATAGGTTTGTTGAATGCTTGTACTCATGGCGGATTGGTTGAGAAAGGTTATTGGTATTTTGAAATGATGGTTCAGGAGTATGGGATTGAGCCGCAGATTGAGCACTATGGGTGTTTGATAGACCTTCTTGGTCGAGCAGGGAGGTTTGATGAGGCAATGGATGTTATCAAGGGTATGAGCATGGAACCGGACGAGGTTGTTTGGGGCTCATTGCTTAATGGATGTAAGGTTCATGGCCAAACAGATTTGGCTGAATTTGCTGCAAAAAAACTGATTGAAATAGATCCACATAATGGAGGTTATAGGATTATGTTGGCTAATGTGTATGGGGAGTTAGGGAAGTGGGATGAAGTGAGGAATGTGTGGAGGATATTGAAGCAGCAAAAGTCTTGTAAAGTTCCAGGGTGCAGCTGGATTGAGGTTGATGACCAGGTTCATCAGTTCTATTCTCTTGATAAATCAAATCCGAAGACAGAAGACTTGTATATTGTCTTGGAAAGTCTAGTTGGTTTTAGAAATGAAGTCATGGGTGAACCATAGTCCTTGATCTCATAAATTTCTAAATTTAACTCACACATTTGGAAGATTAAACAAAGCGAGGAAGATGCAATGTGCTTAAGTAAATAGAAACATAACTTTTTACAAAAGCATGCCTCAACTAATTCTTGGTGTGTACACGACCAAGGAATTTTGTGGGGAAACCTGTTTGATGTAATTATTCTCCTCTTGTTGCAGCTGTCAAGATTTATCAAATGAACAGAGAAGTAGAAGGAAAGAAACAGATTCTACTTTGGTTGTTTTGTGCTCCCTGTGATTGTTAAAGCAGAGCTAGATAATGTTGGCTCAAAGCTTTTAAGGAGATAAGAAAATTTGGAAAGAAAACTAGTTTCGTTAGACATACACTGCCATGCCTATTCAAAAGAAAATAATATATCAAACTTCATAAAATTCAAAAGAAAATAATAATACCATGCTTCTAATACTTTACTTTGAGATGCGGTTATTTTTATTTATATATTTTGTAAATGACTTTCATAAAATTTATAGTTACCTATTCTGTAAATCAAGCCAGAGAACAAAATTAGTTATTTACTAAATGATTATCTTATAAAATCAAATACACTTATTATTACGCGTAAAAAATATTGATCGGCATAAAAGCCAGTCTTTTTAACATATTATTAGGTGTAAAAAAGGGGCATCTGTGAAATTTTAAAAAATAAGGGTAATTGAAAAAAGTTGGCTACTTGGCCAGAAAAATATAATTGGAATACAATTATAATATATATTGAATGGAAAACTGGTGTGAAATGTTAAATGACAATATTCATTATATTGTTTTTATCATTTACAATATAGATGATATTAAATTATGCTAAGTGGTTTTCCCAATTTGTCTCTCTAAAATTTATGTGTCTACAATTTTCTGGAAAAAAACGGTGGTTTTAATATAATTGGTTTACTTAGAGATGAGAAAAAATAGAGAGATAATAAAACACACATGAGTTGTAGTTTTTTTTAGACACATGGATTCATTAGTTAGTTAATAGGTAATTGTGGATTATTTTCTTGAATGGGGACAGATATGTATTTATAAATTATCTATTACTTGATACTCATTTATAATTTTTATTAATCTCTTTTTTTTTATTGTAAAACTTTCTATTGTGGTACACATGTAACAATTTTCTTTTCTTTTGAATGTTAACAACATTAAAAATGAGTAATTTTAAAAGTAACAATATCGAAAATCAAAATGAAATTTAAAATTTGTAAAAAAAAAAGTTGAGTTTTCATTTTAAAAAAATGACAGTTTAAATTTTGGTTTATTAAAGATGGTTGTACAGTTTTAAAACGTGAGCAATTTTAAAATGGAAGGTTTAAAATTTAAAGATAGAAGACGAAGATAATTGAAAACATAAAAAAAAAAAAAAGATGGATATATATGATGGAAACTTGCTGATAGAAGAAGTGAGACCGTGTAAAAATCTTTGGTTTTACACTTTGCAATTGAGTTGCGTGAAGGTGTTGGGCAGATAAAAATTGCAAATAATTGAAAAAAAAAACATAGATATATAATACAAATTGAGAAATTTTTTCACAACCCAAAATAAAAGCCTCCAGGAAAAAAAAGGTTAGAAACAAATATCATCCACGGTAATCCGTAATTATGTTTGGATGGAGAATTTTAAAATTTCAAGAAAATTTAAAATTTAGGAGAATTAAAATACATTAATTAAAATTTTATTATTTTCAAAATTTTATGTTTAGATAAAGAAATTAAATTTTTTCATTTTCAAAATATTATGTTTAGATAAAGAAATTAAATTTAAATTGATACGGAACAAAAAGTGGTAGGTTAAAACTTTTAGAAGGAAATTTAAATTCCACATTTTTAATTGTTTAAAATTTTATTTTAAAATTTCAAAAATTTAAATTTCTCATATAAAAATATCTAAACAAGAATTTTAGATTCTCTAATAAATTATTTTCCCTAATTAAAATTCTCTATCCAAACACACTCTAACTATATTCCCCATGATTTTGATTCCCCCTTGGTCACATCTCACCTTGCCCTACATTTTGCATTAATAACAAATAGTGCTACAAAGTTTTGAGAAAAGGAAAATGGAAAATAATTTCTCTACTCATGCATACTAACAGTGATAATTTATGTACAATCAAAATGATCACACATGTTGGAAGGAGTGATGGTGTGGTTTGTGGTAGCGAAAGCCTTCAAAAATTGCCATCCTTATTGCTGTATGAACTTCCTAGAGCAATCATATTTGATTACACAGTTCACAGTTGAGACATGAGGGAATGTACAAGGAAGATGATGGAAAGAATGGAGGTTAATAGCCACGCTTTTTATATAACATTCGTATATTATACAGCAAAACTTTTAAGATAGAAGAAAATTAAAAAAGTAAACAACTTTAAAAATTGTATAAAAAAATTATCACCCGAATTAAGAAATAAGTAAAAATAACATTTTGGTCCATTGAAATTAAAGAAAATATTAAAATACCTATTTGAAGCAAAGAAAAAATAAGGCAAAAAATTATAAATAATATAAATTAAATAATTAATTGAACATTTGGGACTGGGGAGAAACTAATTTGAGGTTTGGGGCACTCAAACACGTCTAGATTGGGTGTGTTTAAACACACTTAGATTGAGCATGTTTTACCTGATTGTGACACGTGTCAGAGATACACAGTGTTGAGCAAACTTCGAACGGTCATAACTTTTGACTGGAATGTTCGATTGAGGCAAAACCGGTGGCAAAACACTAGAAATTGAGAGGAGAAGGTTTGGATAAATCCCGTAAGAGATTTGGTCAACTATTTTTTTTCCAAAAAACACTTCTAAGTGCTTCAAAATTAGGATTTAAGATTCAATCATCCAAAAATTTTCTTTTTGTTTACTTTTTTATTATTTAATTAGTTAATTTAATGTTATTTTTTATTTTTTTAATTACTTATCTGAATTTCGATCGTTTTGACATATTATACGCTTTCATCGAACATTTCTATCAAAAGTTATGACTGTTTGAAAGACATATCGTACACTTAATTTAGACTATGACCGTTTAAGACATATCGTACATTTAATTTGGACTAATTTTTTTGCAGACATTAAAATGAAAATAAAAAATCAACTTAAACAATCATAGGTGAATGAAAAATTATATGTATATTTAATTATATACAATAATTAATTTAAACAACAAAATTAATAAAAAATTAACCCAAAGTAAATAATTTTTTTTGGTATATTTATTTACCAAAATTATATTGTAAATTTTTAAATGTTTTCAGTTCAAAAAAATTAAAAAATCACAATATTATAATCGCAACACATTTAAAAAAAATATAATATTATGTAAAAAATATTAACAACTGAATTAGAGACTAAATTTGTAAAAAAATCCCAATATTCTAGACAAAAGTGTTAGCAACGGACGAAACCACACCCAATTTGAACGTGTTTGAGAACCCAAAATCTCAAATTTATTTCTCCCCAATCCCAAATGTCAAATTAAATATTTAATTTATATTATTTTTAATTTTTTGCGAGGGTTAATATCAAATAAGCATAAGATCGAAAAGGAAGAGTAAATTTTGTATCCCTCACGACGCATTCATGACATTTTTTGTTCTCAATATGTTTTATCTCTGCAAAAAAAAAAACCAGTAAACAAATTTAAGAATATAGAATAATTACAACTTCAAAAAGTATAAGTAAAAATAATAATAATAATCTAGAAACAACATTTTTAGCAATAAAATAAAATAGTAAAAACCAAAGCAATATAACAATCATAACAATTAATCTCATAGGTTAAAAAAAGTTTAATTGAACAAAAGAATAGGCGTACTTACATTCCTCATGTCATTTTTCCTCATTCCATGAAAATGTACTTAAATGTGCATGATTATAAAAGGAAATCTTATAATTGACCTTGAGAGTCCACTGCCCTTCTTTGCTTAGTTTAGAACCGTGTAACTTCCAGTGAGAGCGTGGGTAGAAGTCAGGATAAAAGCTTTCAAAAAGTGGAGAAAAAAAATAAATTTAGGTATCTTTTTATTTTTTATAAGTGCATATTAAGGACAAAAATAGAAAAGTAAAAATAAAGACCAAGAAACAGTTAAAGCAACTTATATAATTTTTATCAATTATTGTATTGTTATAATGGAGATCAAGAAACAGTTAAAACAACTTACATAACCTTTATCTATTGTTATGGATAAATTATAATATGTAAAATCTATAATAATAGGCTGTATATGTCAGGAAATTTCTTCTTTTATTATTTTCTTAATTTTATTATAACAACCTTTCACATATTTAAAGATAATACAGTAGTAGTTTAGTCTCAAAAAGATGACACTCTGATAACTCATGAAAACAACCAAAGATCTTTTCAGAACCCTTTAATTCACAAAACCAACTACAAATTACAAACACTTTTTTACTGACCATATGCATTTACTTTTACTGACACACACAAGAAGTTTGTATGATATAGTTGTTATTATCATTTATCAATAATTCAAAGCTCCTGCTTGCCTTGGTTACCCTTGAGCTTGGGAGTTTGCTCATCATCCCCTGCAATGCTCACCACCCTTGGACCTTTGACCTTATCAGGTGACAACTTGTTCATTGTGAGAGTAAGCACTCCATTCTCCATCTTAGCCTTGACAGAATCCAAGTCCACATTGTCTGGCACCTTGAACTGCCTCCAGAATTTGCCATAGGATCTCTCCACTCTATGCCAGTGATCCCCTTCCTTTTCCTCTTCCCTCTTCCTTTCTCCACTCACTCTCAGCACTCTATTCGCTTCCACTTCTATCTTGATCTCATCTCTCTTCAACCCTGGCACATCTAGCATTATCACATGCCCCTCTGGTGTCTCCTTCCAATCCACTCTTGCAGGTGATGACAGAGCTGTGAATGTTTCATCTTTGTCAACCCCAAATGGGATTTGCTCTAACACGCGAAATGGATCAGGGAAATGATTAGACCATAGATCAGCCAAGAGGGCATTAGGATGATTTGTGAATGGTTGCAGAGACCCTTTTGCTTTGGATGGAAAACCAGTAAAAACAAGCAAGATCAGTGGTACTAGTACTAAAAAGTGCCTCATTTTGTACGGTGGAATGTGTATGTGCGGATGTGCCTCTGTTATGGTGCTCAGAAAAAATATTGGAAAATTGAAAGCAATGAGACTGTATGGGTTCGACTTTGGCTATATCTGAATTGTTTTTCTTGAAGCTGATTGAATATACAAGGTACAAGGTTGTTGTATATATAGGGGAAGATAATGTGGCAAAGGGTTAATGTGGTTCTTGAAAATTCGATGCCACATGCACTCTACATGGCAAAATAAAAGCGTTATAATTAATAGTGAAGTGTACGTGTGTAGAGAGATGTAGAAAGTTCCAGCTTAGGATTATGAATTATTATTTGGAGAGGAAAAGTGGGTTCTCGAAGTGAAAGAGGATACAAGAGTGTCCCAACATGTTCCAGAGGGTTCTGGAGTAATTAACATCAATATTAATATTTTGGTTGGAATATAATATATCTACAATTGTTAAATTTTATTACTGGAATAAAAGATTCACTTCTCTATGTGATAATATAAAAGTCTCTATAATGTTAAATTACATATAAAATTAAATTACTTGTCGATAAAAGACTATTAACAACCATATACCTAACTCCATTCCAATCTGAAATCAAAATACTAAATGTTGTTGTATGTAAGAACATTTATCATCAAGAAAAAGCATTCGAAAACAACGAGAATAATATGAGGAGAATTGAAGTTGATGCCTAGTATCCGGGAAAATTAATTATTTTGGGAAATAAAATGTAAGGATAACATAAGATCAGACCTTACCCAAAGATAGTAAACAACCACCCCAAACAAAGATGACCAGTCTCCAATGGGAGCCTTGAGACTTTGGTTATTACTTCGTGCGCTTAATGTCTATTCCGAAATATAAAATTACATTCTGGAATATATTCTTTTTTTTTTTTTACTTTCGGGAATACCCATTCCAGAAGGTTAAAAACATTCCGAAAATAGTGCTGGAAGCAATATGAGAGTGCTGGAAGCAAAAGCCGGATGCTTTTATGAGACAAATTGAACATAATCCAATCATGGAGGCCCAAGGAAGAGAATTTGGCCCAAAGATGAAAGTTGAAGAGGGAAGTCGCAGTTCCAAAAAAACCCGAGCCTCTTCACAAGATCTTAAAACATGCATGATAGTAAGAAGCCTTTCACTATTAGTAAGAAGCCACCCAAGGATTTCCATATGAAAAGCCTAGAGCTATTTTAAAATACTATTTTGTAATATTTTTTTTTTCTTTCAAATACCTTAATCTAGCTTACAGCCAATATTAACTAAAATAATTTATTTAAGCAACGAAATAAAGGAAATGAGAGTGAGGGGAGGGAAGCAACATAAGACAAAGATGGGAATACAAGAAAGCATAAGCATTAATTCATTTCACTTATTCAATGTTTGCATTGAGATATTTCATTATTCAACCTAAGGATTTAATAGTCCCATCAAAGTGATCTGCCTTAAAAAAAGCAAATAAGAAGGGATTAGTCTCAGTGAGAATCAAACGTCTTCCACCCTCACCATTATCATAAGTCCCAATATCCGAACAATTTTGGTAGTTTGAGCCATCGAAACAAAACAGAAGCGTGTAAGAGCTGTATCCAATTGGAACGTCTTCTAGGATCTGAATGTGAACAGTGCCATTATACGTTTGTTGACCGGGATGACCTTCAGGACCACCAATTCCCACACATGTCTTTTGGATTGAATTGTCCACAAACACCAACCATCGGGAGGAGTTTGGGGGGAATGGATATGGCATAGGAACCACCGATTCAACACACTTAGGCTTCTTTGCCATATAAATAACCAGTGGGGTAGCTACAGAATATACAAAGGGCTTAACATACTAATAGAAAAATTAGTGACAAAGTAATCTATATTTAATTTTTAGAAAAATTTCCTAAAATTTAGAGACCTCAAAATTAGCATGACAAAACTATAACATTAACTCTTTCAAATTGTCTAATATATATATATATATATATATATATATATTCTTTTAAAATACCCTTCATTGAAACCTAACATCGATCAAAAACAAAAAAAAAAACTGATAAATAAAAATAAAATCTAGCTCAATTTACTAACAAGTATATTTTAGATGGTATCATTAAATAGAATTAAAATAATTAATTAAAATTTAGTTATATTTGAGTGGATCAAACTTCTTTTGTTTAATTAATTATTTATAATTGAGGAGACCGGAAGGATTAAGCAGATAAACTCCTAAAAAAACATTTAACATGCATAATTAAATTATTGATGAGCACCTTCGAAGATGAGAAAATTGCTTATTCCATTTATGAGCAAATACATTGACAGGCCATTGGTCTTGTCTGGAAAATATTGCAAAATAGTATTAGGGCAAGTTGAGTTTCCAGTCTTGATGAGTTTGAGGCCACCACCACCAAATTCTGGATGTCTTGCCTGAATGTAGTATGTGTAAGCTGAGAACATTTGTTGGCCAGTCGAATCCCTTATTAGTCGACCTTTGGATATGGGAGGTGCACCATCTAGCAAAGCAAAGAGAAGGACCAATAACGAAAGGCTAAATAGTACCAGCACAGACTTGTTCATAGTTAATTTACTAGATGAACTATTAATCCAGTACTACATATTTATATCAATATATAAATAGATCAGTATTATTATTATTATTATTATTATTATTATTATTATTATTATTACAGTACTATTTTTTAATAATATTATTAAATGCAATTAAATACTAGTATACTATACTAACTCTAGTCCTATTGCATTTATTATTACCAATAAATGTTATTAAATAACATAATTAAATATTTGCACAATATTTAAAGAGTATAATAAATGCAATGTTGATACATGTATTAAATATTAGTACTCCAACTGTTTCATAAAAATTATCGTATAAGAAGAATAATTATTATTTTGGTTTTCTAATGGTAATATTAATAATATGAGGTACAAAAATTAAAAATAAATTAATAATCATAAGATTAATTTTATAAATTTATTATCCTTTGTCATTCATTTATTAGTTTTTCTTGGTATGGGTTGAAATTTTTGTCTCTCTTAATATTGGTTATTTGATGCCAATGTGAATAGATCTTGATCTTCACATTCAAATTGTTAAAGACTAACCACTTATCCACGATACTTAGTTGATAACTACATGACAAATTATATATATATATATATATATATATATATATATATATATATATAAATTTGATAATTATTATATTATTTTTATAACATGATATATAATATAATTTTTATTAATTTAGTCATTGAATTATATTTAAATATTATCAAGATCATTTATATCAAATTTAGTCAAAATTAAATAATGATAAGAATATAATTAAATGATTTATATTTTGAAATATTTATATTATGTCTATTTAAATTTTTATGAATGAGATAATTAATGATTTTGGATTAATATAAAATTTTGTATATATTATATATGAGAAATGAATTTTCAATCCAATGATAATTTTAAAAAAATTTAATTAAAAATTATAAAATAATATAATAATTGTCAAAGTATATAGTGTAGTTTAATTCTTCCTATATATATGAGTAAATATAAATATACAATTTATATATTTATGTAAATAAATATAAATAAAAAATTATTACATTTTTATTATTTCATACATGTTATCACTACATGTTAATGACTAATTTTTATCTAATTTTTTGTTTAGAACTTCATGAATGGAAATTGATCGATTTGAACTTAAAGAGTGGATCGAAATTGTGAAATTATATATATTAGTTTGTGATCTTTCTTTCTTTTTTTCTTTTTTTAAGGGAGAATATAATTAATACCTATTGAGTCATAAGGATTAATAAGTAACCATTAGTTTGATTATTGACCCTAGCACCGATTTGATTTCTAAAGCTATGAAAATTGGTTTCTTTGTATCCCTTTCCCTTTTGGAAAAGTTATTGCGTGAACTTTGAACAATTGAGGAAGTTTCTATATACATCAAAATTGTATCTATCCCTATTAAGAAACTGTTACACTACCGTTGAGTTATTTGTATTTGATGATCAAGTTGCGATGTTTTTTATTTTGTTATCATTCAAACACTTGGGTATAGTTTCATGTCCCTATACCTAGAGAAAGCAGGACCACTCGTATATATAATTTCTAAAGCATGCCTATGGCGTGATTTTAATGAACAACCTCCCTGCAGTGCCCGTGTAATAACAAACGAAATTCATGAAGCCAATCAAGAGACATTATTAATTAGCAAACGTTTAATATGATACATTGTTTCCATTGCTAGTATGAATTCCTTGTTATTGATGACACACGTGCATATTTTTTTGTTGTGCTGTGTTTGGAAACCCATCGGAAAGGGAAGGAATCACATCTTCATAAGCTACATATATAACTAGTAACACGTTATAAAATCAAGGAAAATGCTTGATAGTACGAAAACATTTTCGTCAAATCTATAGGAATATAATGTACAATCAATCTGCTCGATAGTTTCAAATCTTATCTTTTATTTTAATAATTTTTAATTAATTTTTATTTTCAAAAAGAATTTTGACCCAGTAATATAATTAATTCGTGTGATTTATGCAACTTAACTCTAGCAGAAATAGCATCACTCTCAAATCTATACACTGAACACATTTTTTTTTGTCAGCCAAAGAAAACATATAACATTATAACTAGAGGGTGAAGACGTGAAGTGATAATAACACACTCTCTAATACTATTTTAAAGCATGCGTGATAGTAAGAAGCCACCCAAGGCTTTCAATAAGAAAAGCCTAGAGCTATTTTAAAATACTATTTTGTAATATACTTTTCCTCTTTCTTGTACATACAAGTTTTGCTAAAAAAAAGTAATCTGAAAAGCTGTAAACAACTTAATTATAATATAAGAGTATATAATTAGTTAGGAAATAATTATAAATCATTTCGTGAGCACACAACATATTTGCTTATTATTATATGGAGTATAAGCTATAAAAAAATTTGCCTCTTTAAATTTATTTAACAATTGGAGAGATAACAAGAACAGAAAAGAAAAATAAGTATAAAATAAAATGAGTAATGTAATAAAAAAAAGTGAATAGTAAAAAAGTATTATACACAAAATATAAAAATGGAAAATTCTACTTATATAATAAAATTATATTTTTACAAATAATATAAAGATATAAAATAAACCATTGATGTGATGAAAAATAAAAATATAATATTACAATTTTATTAAATAAATACTTCTCTCCGTTCTAAAATAAATGTTGTATTTGGAGAAAAAATTGTCCCAAAATAAGTTTGTATTTCATTTTCAATATATTATTAATTTTTCTATTAATATACCTAATAAGTGTTATTCTAGTTTTTTAATATCATATTAATACTAAGGTTAATTTTGTAAAATTATTATTATTTTTTATTTATTTATTATTATTTTTTGGACAAAATTAGTATTATATATTTTTTAAAAGAAGTGAGTATAATATTTTGTAAATAATATAATTCAACAACCTTTTTTAAACCAGGAGCACAATTAAAAAATAAAAAATAAATATGTGCATGGAATTGGATTTCAGTTAGAGCATTTCAAGTTTCAATAGTAAACAAATAAAATAGACAGTAGTAGTACAATATTATTGTGGATGCATATAAACTTATTTCATGACCTCCTCGAGAGCTACGAAGTCCATAATCTTACGTACTTTTATAGTATTAAATCAATGGAATTAATGGAACTGGGACATTTTTATAGTTCTGCAAGTCGTTTACAGAGTCACGACGCCATCTTATTTCATTTCTATTTCATTGTTACGTTTTCTATTTCATTATAAACATGTTTAGAATGGATTAATTTTAGAGATTTTAATTGTTTTATGAGTAAAGAAGTTTTTGTGTTTGGAGCAGTTATTGAAATTTTTAAAGTTTTTTTTTACTAGAAAATAAACTGTTTTCATGAATATGAAAAATTAATACAATTATTTTTAACAAGCTTTATAAAATGACGTACATTATTTTCAAATAATTCTCGAATTTCTCAATTTCTTTTCACTTTCATCTTTAATACATATCCTATTTCTAATTTACTGTGTAAAAATAATTTTTTTGTTATATGTTAACAAAATTAGTTATTTTTAAATCGTTTTTCAACAATTTTATCCAAACCAATTATGAATATAATCGATTGTAATAATAATAATAATAATTAATTACTAAAATAATTTAATTTTTACAGTTATCCCTTAATACACAGTTAATCTTCACAAATCTCAAGTTTCCTTAGGATCTTTTCACGCAACTGGGAAGCATGCATGCTCTGAGTCACAAGACAGATCGACCTTGGTGTTATATATTTTTAGGTGGATTGACTAAAGTTATTGTTACAAGATTAAGGAAAACTATTTTTCTCTGAGTCAATTTTTAGAGTTAGAATTAGACCTAATACTATACCTTAATCTAGCTTACAGCAAATATTAATTAAAATCATTTAAGCAACGAAAGATAGGAAATGAGAGAGAGGGGAGGGGGAGCAACATAGGACAAATTAAGATGGGAATACAAGAAAGCATAAGCATTAATTCATTTCACTTATTCAATGTTTGCATTGAGGTATTTCATTATTCAACCTAAGGACTTAATAGTCCCATTATAGTGATCTGCATTAACAAAAGAAAATAAGAAGGGATTAGTCTCAGTGAGAATCAAACGTCTTCCACCCTCACCATTATCATAGGTCCCAATACCCGAACAATTTTGGTAGTTTGAGCCATCGAAACAAAACAGAAGCGTGTAAGAGCTGTATCCAATTGGAACGTCTTCTAGGATCTGAATGTGAACAGTGCCATTATACGTTTGTTGACCTGGATGACCTTCAGGACCACCAGTACCCACACATGTCTTTTGGATTGAATTGTCCACAAACACCAACCATCGGGAGGAGTTTGGGGGGATTGGATATCCCTGCATAGGAATCAACGATTCCGAAGATTCAACACACTTAGGCTTCTTTGCCATAAAAATAGCCAGTGGGATACCTACAGAATATGCAAAGGGCTTAACACACTAATAGAAAAATTAGTGACAAAGTAATATATATTTAATTTTTAGAATAATTTCCTAAAATTTAGAGACCTCAAAATTAGCCAGAGAAAACAATAACATTAACTCTTTCAAATTGTCTAAAAAAATGTTTTTTTTTCTCTTTTAAAATACCCTTCATCGGAACCTAACATCAAAAACAAATTAAAAACTGGTTAATAAAAATAAAATCTCAATTAGTATTTTTTAGATGGTATCATTAAATAGAATTAAAATAATTAGTTAAAATTTAGTTATATTTGAGTGGATCAAACTTCTTTTGTTTAATTAATAATTTATAATTGAGGAGACCGGCCGTAAGGATTAAGCAGATAAACTCCTAAAAAAACATTTAACATGCATCATTAAATTATTGATGAGCACCTTCAGTGATGAGAAAATCGCTTATTACAGATATGGCCAAATACATTGACAGGCCATTGGTCTTGTCTGGAAAATATTGCAAAATAGTATTAGGGCAAGTTGAGTTTCCAGTCTTGATGAGTTTGAGGCCACCACCACCAAATTCTGGATGTCTTGGCTTAATGTAGTAAGAATAAGCTAGGAACATTTGTTGGCCACCTGAGTCCATTATTAGTCGACCACTGGATTTGGGAGGTGCACCATCTACCAAAGCAAAGAGAAGGACCAATAGCGAAAGGCTAAATAGTACCAGCACAGACTTAGTCATAGTTAATTTACTAGATGAACTATTAATCTAGCTAGTTCTACATATTTATATCAATACATAAATAGATCAGTATCATTATTATTAATGTAATAGTACTATTTTTAATAATATTATTAAATGCAATTAAATACTAGTATACTATACTAACTCTAGTCCTATTGCATTTATTATTATCAATAAATGTTATTAAATAACATAGTTAAAAATTTGTACTATATTTAATGAGTATAATATATGCAATGTTGATACATTTTATTAAATATTAGTACTCCCACTGTTTCAATTATTGTATAAGAAGAAAAAGTTTGTTAAAAATAATTATCATTTTAAGCTTTTAAAGATAACATTATTTATTTTTGATTTATATCCCTTATAATATTAATGATATGGACTAAAAATTAAAAATAAATTAATAATCATAAGATTAATTTTATAAAATTATTATTCTTTGTGATTCATTTATGAGTTTTTCTTGGTATGGGATGAAATTTTTGTCTCTCTATTGGTTATTTGATGCTAATGTCAATGCATATTGATCTTCACATTCAAATTGTTAAAGACTAACCACTTAGCTGCAATACTTAGTTGAAACTATAACTTTAATAATTATTACATTATTTTTATAATATAATATATCTAAATTTATATATATCTCTATATATATATAGATATATAGATATATTTGGATGTACAACTCTTAGATAAAATTTTAATAATTATTATCAGAATAATTTTTATTAATCCAGACATTGAATTATATCTAAATATTATCAAGTTCGTTTGTATTAAAATTAATCAAAATTGAACAAAAATAATAATATAATCAAATAATTAATATTTTTGTATATTTTAAAATATGTATATTATGTTGATTTAATTTTTTTATGAATGAGATAATAAATGATTTTGGATTAATATAAAATTTTGTATATATTATTTATGCGAAATGAAATTTCAATTCATCAATAATTTTTAAAAAAATATTATTTAATTAAAATTTATAGAATAATATAATAATTGTCAAAGTTAGAGTGTAGTATAATTCTTCATATATATATATATATATGAGTAAATATAAATATATAAATTATATATTTATATAAATAAATATAAACAAAAAATTATTGTATTTTTATTATAATTTTATTATTTCTTACATGTTATCACTACATGTTAATCTCTAATTTTTATCTAATTTTATGTTTAGAACTTCATGAATGGAAATTGATGGATTTGAACTTAAAGAGTGAAATTGTGAAATTATGTATATTAGTTTGTGATCTTTCTTTCTTTTTTTTTTTTTTAAGGGAGGATATAATAAATACCGATTGAGTCATAAGAATTAATAAGTAACCCATTAGTTTGATTATTGACCCTATCACCGATTTGATTTCTAAAGCTTGAAAATTGGTTTCTTTGTATCTCTTTCCCTTTTGGAAAAGTTATTGCGTGAACTTTGAACAATTGAGGAAGTTTCTATATACATCAAAATTGTATCTATCCCTATTAAGAAACTGTTACACTACTGTTGAGTTATTTGTATTTGATGATCAAGTTGCGATGTTTTTATTTTGTTAAAAATGGAAATCATTCAAACACTTGGGTAGTTTCATGTCCCTATACCTAGAGAAAGCAGGACCACTCGTATATATAATTTCTAAAGCATGCCTATGGCGTGATTTTAATGAACAGCCTCCCTGCATTCATGAAGCCAATCAAGAGACATTATTAATTAGCAAACGTTTAATATGATACATTGTTTCCATTGCTAGTATGAATTCCTTGTTATTGATGACACACGAGCATTTTTTTTGGTTGTGCTGTGTTTGGAAACCCATCGGAAAGGGAAGGAATCACATCTGCATAAGCTACATATATAACTAGTAACACGCCATAAAATCAAGGAAAATGCTTGATAATACGAAAACATTTTCGCCAAATCTATACGAATGTGCAATCAATCTGCTCGATAGTTTCAAACCTTATCTTTTATTTTAATAATTTTTAATTAATTTTTATTTTCAAAAAGAAATTTGACCCAGTAATATAATTAATTCGTGTGATTTTTGCAACTTAACTTTCGTAGAAATAGCATCACTCTCAAATCTATACACTGAACACATTTTTTGTTGTCAGCCAAAGAAAACATATAACATTATAACTAGAGGGTGAAGTGATAATTATAACACACTCTCTAATACATTTTTTAAAATTGCTTCCTCTAATTGGTTAAATATTTTTTAAAATTATTAAATTAAGAAAAAGAATTATTAAACAATTAAAAAATATGTTCTTAATATTTTTCTTATAACTAATACTAGTAAGGTACAAGAAGTACCGTGGTGAGAATATTACAATCAAACCTAGAAATGTCTATAAACATATATAGCCCCCGGTGTTGCGGGTAATACAACAATAACAACAAAGTCTTATTCCATTGACACGTTACCGTATAAGACAGCCCCACTCACTAATACATCTCCATGACACAAACAACAATAACACAACTAACCCCAACACCATGTGATGAAAACGAATACAGCCACACTATAAAGAGCTATATTGTTCACATTTATATTACGTGCCCTCAAGTTCTGCATGGTGTGAAATGCCCTCCACGGGTGGTGTTTGTGACATGGAAAGACCATGATGAATGAAGGAAATTAAAAAGTGAGAACAGTGAATAGGGAGAAATAGCTAGAATATTGAGGAACAACGATTCTGATATATTCTGGACAATATTGTTGGAAGGGAAGGAACTAGAGAGAAAATGGAGGAAAGTCATGTCGTTTGCTTCCCTTCACACTTCAGAAAACTTAAAATATAATATATTGAATCGAATTTTCGTTGAAGAACGTTGGAATAAATAAAATTATCATTAGCTTTAAAAAAAACGTTGGAAGGGTTTGTTTTGTTGTCTGAAGCACCGTGAACTAAAAACTGAAAACACAAAAAAAAAAAATGAAACTTAAAGTTAAAAACCAAAATTTGATAGGAGATAATTATTTCAATTTATTTATAAAAATAACATAAAATAAAATAATATATATATATATATATATATACTTTTTTACTACATCATTATATAGCTTTTTTTCAATTTTTTTGGCCCTGCTAGTCATAGATTTTGGACCTTCCCTTTGCATATATACAAAAGCAACCTTGAAGGGCTCACCCTCAGTGAGAATCAAACGTCTTCCACCCTCATATCACCACTGTCGTATGTCCCAATATCCGAACAATTTTTGTAATTTGAGCCATCGAAACTAAACAGAGACTTGTATTGTATCCATGAATGGTTCTATCTCTGAATGTGAACAGAACCATATTGTACGTTTTTTCTCCTGGATGACCTTCAATGCCACCAATACCCACACATGACTTTTGGTATGCATTGCTCACAAACAGCAGCCATTGAGAGGATTCAGCACACCCAGGCTTCTTTTTTAAGAAAACATATCTAGTGGGGGTACCATGATATTTCCAAAAACAAAATATACATAGGCTTATCAGACCATTAGAAAAAGGCAAATGCTAAGCCACTCAGTTAAAAATTTAAAGTAAAAATATTTTTATTAAAAGATGAAAAATTGTATATGATTTTTTTTTTTACGTTTTCTTATAATTTATACAATAAATATTTTTTCTTTTAATTTTTAAAGAATTTGCACTAGTGTTTAGAGACCTCAAATAGCAAGAGAAAATAAATTGCTGTCACTAAATTTAGTTACTAACTCATTACTCTCTCCCATTTCAAATATTTAAAAATAATAATTCAAATTAACTCATTAATTTTTTTCAAGATTTGGGGGTTAAAATGAAAAATTTTATTTTTCATGGGACTAAATTCAAATCGGGTGTATTTTTGGAGGATAAAAAACATATTTAACCATAATTAAAATAATAATTATTGATTATCACCTACAAAGATTTTGCCGGTGTTGATTCCAGTTATGATCAATTGCAGTTGTAGGCCAAAGACTTTTCTTGAGTCTAGCAAAAGTGTAAGTGGGCAAAGTGGGTTTTCAGTCTGAAGGAGTATCAATCCACCACTTTCATCCTTTGATACAATATAGTATGGAAGACTTGGGGAAATGGGTTGGTCACACGTGTCCATAACTTTAGTTGACCAGTAATTAGGGAGGAACGAGAGGGTAATTATTAGTAGCAGCGCAGATTTCATACTTAATTTTTACTTAATAATAAACATGAGTACGTACTAACCTAGTAAATATAGTATTTACCGTACTATCAAGGCAGGTTTAGCTCAATTAATTAGTTAAGAAATGTGTGTGAATATTATAAATTTAATGATATTATTTTCGATTTTTAATGATAAAAAAGCAGTGTTTACTATACCTCCACTCGTATTGCATTTACTATACTCAATAAATGTTATTAAATAATATATTTAAATTTAATAAATGCAATGTTAATACATTTATTATATGGGAGAAAACTTGTATAGAATTTTATAAGTGTTGTTCCGACTGTGGTTATCCTATTATAATATGACAAGTGTTAAAAATAAAAAATTCAACAGACTAGTACTTAACATCTTTAGTTCCTTTTTTTTCCCTCTGTCACCTCAGCATTTAACATCAACATAAATGTAAAAATATGAATGTTAGACTTTTCGTAATCTTTATCAAGAAAGGAAGCACCGTAATGCTTACCGTTACAACTGTATAAATGTAAATACAAAAAAGAAGAAAAATCATAAAAACAAAAAAAATAAAGAAAACATAGATACAGAATAAAAGAAATAAAGAAATGTTAAATAAAAAAGAAAAAACACAAAAAAACAAACATAAAAAGTAAAAAAGATATAAAAAAATGAAAAGAAACAAAATTGAAAAAGAAGAAAGCGAAAGAATTTGGTGTAAAGGAAGAAAGAAAAAAAAAAGCTGAGTGAGCCTAGAGTAAAATAAAAAAAAATATATCCTAATTTAGATACTTGTCAAAAAATTAATGTTTATGTAATTTTTCTAACCTAATTTTTGTTTTATATAGATAGTAGATGAATCTTGTAATTTTTTTAGCCTAATTTTTTAAAAATAGATAGTAAAAATGTAATTTTTCTAGTCTAACTTTTTTTTTATATATATAGATAGTAGATAATCTCCGTAGTCCGTAGTCCAAATCATGTCTATGACGTTATGGGCTGAGAAGTTTGTAATGGACTAATGGGTGAGACATGCACGAGTTTCAAGATAATGTTTATTATATTTCGCTTCAAAATATATGTAGCACAATATTAATGTCCAATTACATTACCTTGAATTTTATTTAGTTGAAAAAATTGACAGTACTTCACCTTAGTAGAAACAACTTTTAAATTAATGAATATATATTTTTATTAAGGTATTTTATAAATTTTATTTATTTTAAATTAAGAGTATGTATTTTTTATTTTTCATTTTCTATTATAAAAATTGAAGTAAACTGAATTCATTTTATGATTTTAATTATAGAAATATATTTAATCTTTTAGGTACAATAGTACAGGACCTAGCTAGAAATTAATTTACTATTTTTATTTTGCGACTTACCAACTTAATTAATTAGGCTTACCTTTATGAGTTGCCTGTCACAAGAAGGGTAGCAAAACTTGTTTTAATAATTACACAATGTTATAAAGTAGAGAAATACGAGCACAAGACCATTTTAATAGTGGGGATGAATACTCGCGTGGAACACAACCTTAATATTTTTTTTCATCCTAAAAACAAAGCAAATGACAACCATATACTTGTCAGTTTGGAAGTGGACCCTATAGTTCTAATGCTTAAGTACATGCTTTTGCTTGGAATGGTTGTCAAATAATGGGGAGGCAAGTAATTGTTTGGTCACAAATCATAACATTATAATCAATAAATAAAAAAATACATTATAAAAATCTTTGCACAACTTGGATTGTCATGGAAAAAAATTAAGAGACATGGAACTACTCAATACCTCAGGGGTTCCCCCATCCTCTTCATGAATGGAGGCAGAACTGCATCTATATTACACCTATCAAAGATTGTATTCCACTTGGTGATTGAAAGTTTCAGCATTGGCATCAACTGCATGACTTCCTAAGCATCCCCATAAATCATATAAGTATATATGTAATCAAATATGCATAATCATAATAGTTGATATAGTGCTCATTGGAGTCTGCTTTCATATGATGTTGAATAACTTAATTCTGACTCTGAGCAACTCATCATAATGCATGTACTGTGTTATCAATTTTCGTGTAATGTTGGGACTAGCTAGCTCGTTTTGCCAGAAATTTCAGTTTCCAATTCTATATTGCAATTCTGTGTCAATACATTTAAGACTAATTAACCATTGGTCCCATTTACTTGGAAAACAAAGATGGAGAAAACAATTAAATTGTTGGATAGGATAACTAGCATGCTGAGTTCATGAAGCAGTACAACTATTTATGAATGACAAAATACTTTTAAATGATGAAACAAAAGGTAGTGTACACATAAGCTTCCCCAGGTATCAATTTGCCAAAGCTAAATTACTTTAGAAAAATCTACAGTGAAACGTCTGATAATGGTTGTTTTTTCTTCTCATGCATTTTATATTTGATGAAAGAACCATATAGTTTAGCTTTGCACATAGGAAAAACTTGTATCTATAATTGTTGTTCCTTCTGGTAAAAGCATCAGGAAATATGATATAAAGATAGGAAACGCTTGTCTTTGTTAAAACAATTAGAGGGAGGTTCAACTCGTTTTAATTGATTCTAAATAACACAAAATAACAAAATTAAAGCAAAAATCGTGTGAATAAATAGAATCATGGCTAAAAGCAATAGAGACGTCACAACTTCAGCAGTAAAAACCAAGCATTAATCAGGTTTGCCAAAAAATACTAGTACGTAAGTAAAACAAAATAAAATTGATGTCCTCCCATGGGTTTCTCTTCCGAAGGTTTTGGGAAATTCAATATTTAGCTTCTCAATGATAAGAAATGCAGCATCAACCTTTTTCAACTGCTTTCGCTTTTACTAGAAATTTTTATTCTTTCGGGTGCAAACATGCATATGATTGGTAAGGCTATTTTCCTTCCTCTTTTCCCTTCAACTTTTATGAACGTCATTTTCTAATGTGTCTAAACAAAAGAAAGAAATATTATGTTTTGTGTGCCTACTCTTGTACACGTATGCTCTTGAACTTAAAAGAGTTTCTCTTCCAACATTTACATGGTTGCAGCTTATCCAAGCAATTATTACATCAATTTAATCCTTTCTTACCACTCTGCTAGACTGAATTCTTGTCTATTCAACTTTTCACATTGATCTTTGACTCCACACCCCAATAGAAAATTTTCATCAATACAAAAGGCTATCACAGTGATCAATTACCCCTTGCATCTGACAAGGGAAAACCAGCATTAAATTTGCATGGGACCACTTTGCCTATTAATTTTCAGATTTGTCTTGGTCACCAACCAAGGCAATGTGATGCTACCGTTCATGTTTCATCCACCTCAAATATACTCCATCAGATTTTCTTGGTTCAGAAAGGTCCAGCAACTTCACTGCTTTCAACATCCATCATTAATAGCATAGTCCTTCCACCTCAAGTTAATTAACCTACAGCATGAGAGATTCCTAACATTAATAACACTTTGTTTTAGACCCCATTCAAGGTTTTTACTATCTACACTCCTCTTATTTGCTAAATATATTAACTTTTTTTTTTAAATGTAAAATTACTTGGATAACTTTATTTTCCCCTTCACTGCTCTGCCATGTTAGTATATATTCATTGCATGCTACCAATGGAGACATACTTTAATATAACATGGTAAAAAACTAAAAATACGAATTGAGGATTTGCACTAACATATAATTACTAGAAAATATTATGCTTGCTTCATGTAGGCCAAACACGGAGTATTTTTCAAGTATCATACTTAAGAAAGTTCAAAAGACAAGGACATGAGAAACAAGGTAATAAAAAAGTAATAAATCCCTAGAGGCATCAGTACCTGATACAAGAGCTTCATGGACTGTCATGATCGTCACAGACAATGAAACTATAGACAACCCTTGAGTAAATTATAAGCCACAACCATCAATATGTAAGAGGAAAATAATTGACATCACCCAGAAGAAGTTAAAAATTGTATGCACCACGTGTCCAAACAGTCCTACAAGAGGTTACATTACAAATATTTTTCTTCAGAACATTTTAGAAAGTAATGATCATCAGGAATAGAACTTAGGACTTCCAATAAAAAATAAATGCCCAACAAACTATAATTAAATAAAAAGTACCTATGAAGTGTTCGCACGTGTGACTTTAATGACAAATAACTACAAAAATTGCATATTTGGATTTTGCCATATCAACTAAAATACCCCTTATAACATATTCTGGTGCTGTGTAACCATAGGGAAAACCAACATTAAATTCACCGGGACCCTTTGCCTATTACTTTTCAAACTTGTCTTGGTCAAAGCTATGCAATGCCAATGCCATCGTTCATGTTTTATCCACCACAGATGCACTTCATCACATTCTTGGTTAAGAAAGGTCCAACACCTTCACCGTTTCCATCATTCATTAGATGCGTAGTCCTTCTTCCAAATTTAACTAACCAACCTTCCAAGCGTGTGAGCATCACCTTATCTTCTTCCTCGTCCCAAAATTGATCTCTTTCTTTGTGACATAATCATCAGCAATTATTTTTTGGTAGCAACAACTTCTACATTCCCTAATGATGGCAGCAGATGACTCTACCAAGAGAAACTCAAATGTTCAGCTCCTTGAGGAACTAGAGGCCCTTAGTAAAACCCTTAACCAATCACACACCTCAAACACAAGTAGAAGAACAGCTTCATTAGCTATACCGAGAGCCTCACCTCCTTTTGTCTCATCTGCTGAAGATGACAATGACACTGCTAAAGTTAACAAGAAGCAAAACAACAAAACCCGGTCTCGCCGCATGTCCTTGTCTCCATGGAGATCAAGGCCAAAGCCTGAAGATGCCAAGGCACCTCTTACTCAGCCAGATACGAAAAAGTTTGATGACACAGAAAATTCAGGTGACAAGAAAGGGATTTGGAACTGGAAGCCTATGAGGGCCCTTTCTCATATTGGAATGCATAAACTAAGCTGTTTGTTTTCTGTCGAAGTGGTCACTGCTCAAGGCCTTCCTTCATCCATGAATGGACTAAGGCTTTCTGTTTGTGTTAGAAAGAAAGAGACCAAAGATGGGAGTGTTCAGACAATGCCATCAAGAGTTGATCAAGGTGCTGCCGATTTTCAAGAGACCCTTTTCATAAGGTGCCATGTTTATTTCAACCATGGTAGTGGAAAGCAGCTCAAGTTTGAGCCAAGACCATTTTGGTTATACCTTGTTGCAGTTGATGCCAAAGAACTTAGTTTTGGAAGAAACAGTGTGGACTTGAGCCAGTTGATTCAAGAATCCGTTGAGAAAAGCCAGCAAGGCTTGCGTGTGAGGCAGTGGGACACAAGCTTTGGCTTATCAGGGAAGGCAAAAGGTGGAGAACTGGTTCTGAAACTAGGCTTCCAAATCATGGAGAAAGAAGGAGGGGTTCAGATATACAACCAGGATGAGAATATGAAGTCTCAAAGGTTCAGAAATCTCACATCTGCATTTGCTCGCAAACAATCCAAGTCATCATTCAGCTTGCCTAGTCAAAGAATAACAAGCAGAAGTGATGCTTGGACTCCTTCACAGAGAAGGTTAGCAGAAGATCTTCAAGGTATAGATGATTTGAATCTTGAGGATCCACACCTAGTTCATGATGCCCCTCCCTCTATCCAGAAACTTGATGATGGCAAAGAGAAGGTAGAGGATTTCGATCTCCCCGATTTTGAGGTTGTTGATAAAGGGGTTGAGGTTCAAGACAAGAAAGAATTATATGATGGACAAGAATCTGAGAAATCCATAGAAGTGAAGTCAGCTACAAGTGAGGTTGTCAAGGAAATACTGCATGATCAGTTTCGCCTGACTAGATTAAAAGAGCTTGATTCAATTGCCAAGCAGATAAAGGCTCTCGAGTCCATGATGCTAGAAGATAACAACAAGTTCACAAAAGGTGAGAAAGCTGAGTCACTAAGATTGGATTCTGATGAAGAAAATGTGACAAGGGAGTTTCTTCATATGCTTGAGGATCAAAAGGCCAGAGGTTTCAAACTCAACCAATCTGAAACCCCCCCATTACAAATTGCAGAGGCAGAATCTAAAGTGTATCTCTCAGATCTTGGCAAGGGCTTGGGGTGTGTGGTTCAAACAAAGGATGGAGGCTACTTGACATCTATGAATCCTTTAGATAATGCTGTGGCTAGAAATGAGACTCCAAAGCTAGCCATGCAGATGTCAAAGCCTTATGTATTGGCGTCAAATCAGTCGTCAAATGGGTTAGAGTTGTTTCAGAAATTGGCTGGCATTGGTCTTGATGAACTCAGCTGTCAAGTTTTCTCCATGATGCCCCTAGATGAACTGATAGGTAAAACTGCTGAACAGATTGCCTTTGAAGGCATTGCTTCTGCCATCATACAAGGAAGAAACAAAGAAGGAGCCAGTTCTAGTGCTGCACGTATAGTTTCTGCCCTCAAAGGAATGGCAAATGCAATGAGTTCAGGAAGACAAGAACGGATTTCAACAGGACTTTGGAATGTGGACGAAACCCCACTTACAGCAGAGAAAATTCTGGCCTTCACAATGCAAAAGATTGAGTTCATGGCAGTGGAAGGGTTGAAAATCCAAGCTGACATGGCAGAGGAAGAAGCTCCCTTTGATGTTTCTCCACTTAGCACTGAGGAAGGGAACAAAGAGAATGAACTATTAGCTTCTGCTGTTTCACTTGAGGATTGGATCAGAGACCAAAGCTACAGTGACACTGCTGCAAGTTCTGATGGTGAGACATCAAACATCACACTTATATTTGTTGTCCAACTGAGGGATCCAATGAGGAGATTTGAAGCAGTTGGAGGTCCTGTGATGGTGCTCATTCATGCAGCAAGTGAAGAAGACACAAAGGGGAGTGAATGTGATCACTACCAAGATAATGAGGAAGAGAAAGAGTTCAAGGTAACAAGCATGCATGTGGGAGGTTTGAAAGTGAGGAGTGTTACAAAGAATGCATGGGACAGTGAAAAGAAAAGGCTAACTGCAATGCAGTGGTTGATTGAATATGGGTTGGGAAAGACAGGGAAGAAAGGCAAGCATGCATTGGTAAAAGGGCCAGATTTGCTGTGGAGCATTTCATCAAGAATCATGGCTGACATGTCGCTCAAAACCATGAGAAATCCAGATGTGAAACTTGTGAAGGAATAAGCATATCCACTGTGTTGTTATGTTAATTCACTTAATTGTGCTATAGGTTTTAGTTTTAGCAAGTTTGTGATTCTTAAAACAATCTTGCATTCATGTCTAGTGTAGGGGCTCCATAAAAAAATTAGTAGGATATTCAAGACTCAGGAGGGCTTGTTATAAGAGCTCGAGGTTTTTATATATACAATAATTGCTAAAATATAGAAATAGGCTCTTATTTTATTTTTTTTTGTTTTAAATTGGTCCCTAATTTTTATAAGATTTAAAATGCTACCCTTCTAGCTACTTTTTGTCTCTCCTCTTTTCACCATTCGTTACGTGAGAAAATGTTATGCATATAGTATATACAACACTTCCATTCTCACTTATATAATGGATGTTAGATTAGATTGATGTTGGAATAAATATGCTTCATAGGGTCAGGGTAACTCTTGTATATATCAAATAAAAGCAAGGTCAGTTTTAGAGAATGCTTGGGAAAGATTACTTTGTAAGATTTTAGCTTTTTTTTTATATAAAAAAAAGGTTATTTGTAAAATAAATTGTATGTGTGAAACAATAGCTAAAATTTGTAAAAAAGAAAAAATTCTGAAAAAATAAATTGTTTTTCCTTTTTAATTGTTTTATAATCTCTTGTACAATTATAAAAGCTTTTGTTTTATCCAAACAAAATTAATTGTCTTAACATCACTTTTCAGCAAAGTTACTCAAACAAAAATTGATTCTAATTATAATAATAATTGATTATATTATATTTATTAAATATATTATACAACTAATTATTAATTATAACAATAAGAGTTTATGAAGAAATTTCAGGATTGGACTTCTGAACTATTCAGTAAAAATTTATTCATAAACTCTTATTAAGCAGCTTATATACGTCGACCCTTAATTTTTATAATATTATTAAAACCATTTTTTTTATAGCGTATAAAAATTAAACTCATACTTATATAATAATTTATTTATTTTTATATAAATGTTAATTATATTAAATTATTAACAGACGGTGAACTCAAATTAAAAACAATGTGTGAAATTTCCTTCTTTTTAAAAAAAAAGTGAATTGTGAAAGAGTGTGTTTACTTCATCCATTGGATGCATGCTTAATTGCTGCAAGAAAATAATACACCAAAAAGAAGAGATATCACTATGATCATCATTACGCAACACCACCCAATTTTCGTTACATACTCAACTAGTATATAATTATATATGGAGATTTTATTCAATCTGTGGAGCTTCCATGCAGTGGCATTAGCTATGATTTTTACCTTTTGAATCTAACTTCAAAGGGACTTTGAGTGTGCGTCTTAATGTCAGAACAAGGACCATTAGAATTGGGACAGAACACAAGCTTATAGCCAAGATCATGTTTTTGAATGTTAAACGTTTCAGTTATAATCTGCTTCGACCTTGATGTTTCCTAGGGAAATCATCAACAACAACCACTGATATGCGCCTAGCGTATGTTCTCTTCCAAGTTACTAGAAGCATAAAATCATCCATAATTGATCGAAATTGCTCATTATCTTGATAGATGTTGATGATTATGACCCTTGCATGAATTATGATTAAATTGAATGAATTTGTAACAGGAAAAGCCTATTGCACAGAGCAAGTCAAGCAAAGGAAGATCCCACGCTACCAGCGTGGTGTGCCGCGCCAACAGCGTGAATAGAAGCTCAGAAGTGCAATCTTCACTGGAGGTCCACGCCGTCAGCGTGGAGACCCACGCCATCAGCGTGGGCATGTCAAAGTCACCACGCTACCAGCGCGAGGCCCGCGCCATCAGCGTGACAAAGGCCCTGGAACTCAAATCCTCACTGGAAACCCACGCCATCAGCGTGGGATGCCACGCCATCAGCGTGGATGCTTAAAAGATGTCACGCCATCAGCGTGGTGATCCACGCCACCAGCGTGGATACTGGCCTGGAAAGGGATTCTCCACTGAGATGCCACGCCCTCAGCGTGGACTGCCACGCCTTCAGCGTGGGACTTGAAATGAAGCCACGCCGTCAGCGTGAGATCCCACGCTATCAGCGCGGGACTCTGCTGACTGTGTAAACTTAAATGCTGCTGAGGGTAAAGCTGGGATTTCACATGTTTTCTATATATAGCTCAACTCCAGCATTGAAGGCACATTCTTGGGCTTGAAGACTGAGAAATATTAGGGTTTAGAGCTTGGGAAGCTTTGCTAGGGCATTGGGAGTTGAAGGTTCAAAGTGGAGGTCTTGCTCCACCTTCTTCTCCTTCTTTCTTTAGTTGGGCATGTCTAATTTGGTTGTAACTCTGCTACCAACCATTATGAGGTTTGGCTGAGCATTTATTGTAGTTAGGGCCAAAGCATTTAATGTAAATCTCTTTGGTATGTATTGAATACTATGGTTCATTTATTACAAGCTATTTTACTGCACTTTGTCTCAATCTTTCCATCTCTTTCCTAGGCTTAGCTAACCTAGGTAAAAGTTTAGAGCTTAAGTTTACAGTAGACATATTGGGGCTTTAGTTTCAGACCTAAGTGTAGTAACTTGCTAACATCACCTAGACATAGGGATGGGTGCTTGCAACTGAACTTACTTATGTGTTGCTTAATGCTTAACTTGCTTAAGATCACTAAGAGATTAGGGTTGGATGGTGAGTTAAAGAACTAAGTGGAAGAGACATCAAAGCTTAGTCAACTTAAGAAGAACACATTAGTTGAATAGTTTGGATAATAGAATATAGCAGTCAATATCATTCCATAGAGAGGCACATTGAGTGTGGGTTGCCCTAGCTACATTTGCCTACATATTGTCATTTCTTTAATCAATTGTTGATATTAGTTTATGTTCACGCTTATTCTTAGTTTACCTCATACACACACAACAACAATCTTATTCATTTCATTCATCGTCCAACTTATCGATTGAGTTTATAATTTAATTGGTCAAACAATCCTCGTTGGGAACGACAATCCCTTATCACTTTATTACTTGTACGATCGGTATACTTGCCGTGACGCAACAACCACCCACTTGGAGGATGTAACACACTTAGCTAGGCTTGTCCACAAATGCAATATCTAAGCCTTGGTGGTGAAGCATGATACGTTAGGTACGTTACGATCTTTGTCCATTATAAAAAAAAAAATAGTTCTTTGTTTTTAGAAATAGGAATTATACATGAAACGTTTCTATAAACAAATAATTAAAAGATGATTTTCTATAAATAAAAAATTAAAAAATGATTTTTTTAGACAAAAAAAAATTATACCTATTTATTATTGTTGTTATAAACAATGTTATTATTACTTTTAGGAGATCGAATATTGCTCAAATCAATTTGGTTTTGTTTAGATTATAACATATGATTTGATATATCAATTATAATTGAATGAATTTTTTATATATAGTGATCAGAATCAGAATATATAAATAAATAAATGCTTTTATTTTATTTCATTCTGACCTTTAATTTATCTTTTTTGTGATGATTTGTTATTATAAAATAAGTTATAATTAAAGTCTTAGAGTTTTGTATTTATTTTTAAAATAAATTATTACTGAATATAATTTTTTTTTAAAAAGACTAAATCTTGATTTTTATAAATTATTATTTTTTGGAGGAAATTATTATGTTAAGTAAGTCATCTTTAAATATAATTTTTACTTTCAAAAATATTATTTTTTTAAATCAAAAGCCAAATTTGTGGGCCTCATATTGGTATTTTTATTTACTCGAAATATTTTTATTACTACGTTTGTGTAAAAAAATTATTTAATTGGTTGAATATATATATATATATATATATATATATATATATATATATCATTGTTTAAAAAATCGATTCGGTGACTGACTCGATCAGGGGTAATGGGTCACTGGGTCAATGGTCGAACCGGTGAGTCACTGATTAATTCGTATGACCCGATTAGTGATCGAACCGATGAGTCACTGATTGACTCGTATGACTTCATCAACAGTCGAACCGATGAATGAATGATTAACTCATATGATCACAAATGATTTTTTTATATAAGTCCTACTTATATAGTTTTCCAATTAATCATTACAATATTTTCTCTTTTCCAAATGATTTTTGTAAGTCTAACTAAATATTGAAAGATTCTTGGAGTACTCACGTTTTCTATTTCGTGATTTTCTTTCATCCACCATTCCATTAATCTAATGTGTAATTGTTTGATGCCTTTCTTTTATACAATATTTGTTTGATGCTAACACCAGCACCCATTATAAGCATGCCAGTGCATTTTATATAGAGAGAGCTTAAGCATAACTGAAATTTTTTCAGCACCATAACAGTGAACAAGTGCTCTTAAAAATAAAATATAACAGAAAAACATCACCTACTCGGTCCATGACGATTAATTATTTAGTAACAATTAACTAATTAAAACTCAACAACAAAAATCACTTTTACATATATCATTTATCTCCTATTGACGAAAAGATAATCACTTAATTTAAAATTAAAAAAAAAATCAATTAAAAAAACTTTCATTTAATTCGATGTCCCGTGCCCACCCTTAATTTTTGAGACTTTTTTTTTGCGCCACAAATTTTAAAAAAATTTGCGTAAATACCACGCGGGCCAAACTATTTCTTAGAATGCCACGCGGGCTAGTTCGCTAGTCAGACCAGCGAGCTACGTATGCTGAGGTGGCGCAATCCTGGTGGACACGTACTTCGCTACACCTTCCAACGAACTACGTGGCTGCCCAACGGGCAATCTATGTGGCAATTACTAAGTTCGCTAGGTAGGCCAGCGAACTAGGTATGACACGTGACAAGTTTTCAAAATTGCGTATAAACATCGGAAGACCATAACTTTTGACTGGGATGTCCAATTGAGGCTATGATATGTCAAAACGATCGTAATTGAGAGGAGATGCCGCCGACAAGTAACCAAAGGGGACTTGGCCAAATTTTTTTCCCAAAAGAGGCCTCTAAGTGCCTCAAAATTGTGATTTAAGATTCAATCATCAAAAAAATTCATTTTTGTCCGCTTTTTTAATTATTTAATTAGTTAATTTAATGTTATTTTTTATTTTTTCAATTACTTTTCTGAATTTCGAGCATTTTGACATATCATACGTCTCCATCGGACACTTTTATCAAAAGTTATGATATAAAATTGATAGTGCATATAAACTTCGAACAGTGATATTTTTTGATAGAAATGTCCGATGAAAGCGTACGATATGTCAAAACGCTCGAAATTCAGAAAAGTAATTGAAAAAATAAAAAATAATATTAAATTAACTAATTAAATAATTAAAAAAGCAGACAAAAATGAATTTTTTTGATGATTGAACAATTAAATCGCAATTTTGAGGCACTTAGAGGCCTCTTTTGGGAAAATTTTTTGGCCAAGTTCCCTTTGGGTGCTTGTTAACGACATCTCCTCTCAATTACGATCGTTTTGACATATCATATGCCTCAATCGTACATCCCAGTCAAAAGTTATGACCTTCCAAAGTTTATACGTAATTTTTGAAAACTTGCCACGTGTCATACCTAGTTCGCTGGCCTACCTAGCGAACTTGGTAATTGCCACATAGATTGCCCGTTGGGCAGCCACGTAGTTCACTGGAAGATGTAGCAAAGTACGTGTCCACTAGGATTGCGCCACCTCAGCATACGTAATTCGTTGGTCTGACTAGTAAACTAGCCCGCGTGGCAAAAATAGTTTGGCCCGCGTGACATTTACGCAAATTTTTTTAAATTTGTGGCAAAAAAAATAGTCTCTTAATTTTTAGGGTGAAGTTACCAAAGTGTCTTTTTATTTTTTTTTTCACAAAACCTAAACTAACAAAAAAGAAGCTTACCTATCGTGAGAGATTGAGAGTGAGAGGAAGACCTTGGCCACATACCACGCCGGCGCCGCACACCACCAGCGTCCAGCACTCCAGCACAGCAGCAGCACAGTCGCGCTCGCCGGCTCGCGCACCGCCGTTGGCTACACCCACCGGCCGGCAGCCGCACAGCGCCACACGCCCACACCCGCCGTTCTCCATTGACAGCAACGTGCCGACGTCGGCGACGGCGAGAGACAGGTTCGTAGTCGTATGACTTTCTCTTCGTATTGATTCATTTTTGTCCATTGTTTTTTGGGTTTGGCTTTCTGTTCCTGTTCCGCTATTCCGCCTCCGAAGTCTGCAGTGGCATTTGGTGTTGGTTTGGGTTTTAACTTTTAAGGAAGGTTTTGACAAGGCATTCGAATTCTTTGCTGGGTATGCGGAATAACTTAATTTCGTTATCAACTAGAAAGTTGATCCAATTTTACAGTTCTGGAATAATTAATGTTCTGGATGAGTCACAATTGATATTGTGCAAAGTTTCTTTAAGCTTACTTTTGGAGCAAAGTCTTTCTGTAGATAATCTCTGTCTTTGTTCTAATATTCAATTACTTCAAAGTGCCAGTGACATATCAGGTGATGTATAAAACTTGTCATGCGTAAACTATGAGCAATTTTAACTTAACAAGTTATTGATTCTGAACTTGTTTATATTGTTTTTAACAAAGTTTTCATTTACTTATTGAACTTACAGAATCACGTGCTTTCCTATGATATAAAGAGATATGAGATATTGTGTATATATTGTGTCTCTTTTCATAAGCTTTTTAATAATCATAAGAATAAATATTCTCACTTTTATATTTTCAGGAATATATAAAGATGACATGAAACGTACGTTCTCTTATTTTATTTTTACTCATTTTTAAAATAATTAAATCTAATTATTAAATTTTAATATAACAACGCTCTAAAAGTATGGGGAACAAAAGTTATTGCGTGAGAATCGTTATAAAATTCGATACCTTAACAAGCCAAACTCGGGTCAAGTTAACCCTTGAGAGTTAGATCAGTTATAGTTATTAAAAAATAATAAGTGATGAAAGATTTGACAAGTTTTGATAGGATCTTTGCACCTGTTATAGGAAAATTGGAAGGTTGTCTTTGAGTAGGAAAACTATACTTGACAGGATATATGTTTGAAGAGTTGGGTATCCCTTATCCATATAATATATGTTCATCGGCTCTGATAAAAAAAAGTGATGCAATGCCCATTTTATTATTATTGAAATTATTCTTGAACTTTCGAGTGTTCCTTAATTTATTTTCAGGATCCATCACTGTCCACAGTCCTACATGCCTATATATATATATATATATATATATATATATCCATCATTCTTGTTTCAGTGTTTCTTTCATCAAATTACAACTTAGATGTCTGGTTTGATATTGAAGCTGTAATTTTCTATGACTATTTTTAAACGTGTAAACAGTAAAAGAGTTCTTTGCCTATATGTAGCACATTAGTTACCCTGAACTTATATGATAATAACTTACTGTAATTTAAAATAGAAGACGACGTGCCAAGTAATATTTTTATGATATTTTTCAATCTTATTTACATCAAAACTAGAGTTTGAATTTTATAAAACAAATATTTATCATGAATTCCATAAAAAAATTACCATTTTTGTAGGTTTTTCTTTGTTAAAAACACAAAAAAAAATTCACCCTTCCTCGTTCACGCAACCCCTGCTACAGAGTGCAATAGTAAGCACACTTTTTCTCCATGAATAAAATATTGTACATGCATTTTCAGTATCTTTCTTCTCTCTTCCCCCACAAAATCCTTCCTCATTCACGTAACCCCCTCCCCCACCCCCAAACAAATCCTTGTTACCCCCCTCCCCACCGCGAACCCCCTCCAGAAACCCCCCCACACCACCGCGCCGTGAACAACCAAACCCCTCCCCTCCATCCACCCCCGCGAGCATACTTAAAATATTCAATAATTTTACTGAAAATCCATTTCAGGCTTTCACTGATGGAAAACCCTAATCCGTTTTTCTCTCTCCATGAGCACAATACCGTAAGGTAACCACGAGATGCCTCTGCACTAGCACTCGGAACCTCAAATCCAGTGCCAATTCTTCCCCCTCCCCTCATTTTAGCAGACCAAGGCGCATTCTATTCTAACGGTAAGCCCCAACATCTTCATCGTTATCCTTCAACTTTTGTTTCTCTCAATCCCAAACTTTTCAATCTCCGATTCCACTGTCTATTTTTTCTTCGTTTGTCTTGACTGATTCAGTTTTGCCTTCGTATCCCTAATTTCCTTGTATTGCAATTTGGCATGTCAAGCATTTTTTTTTAATTTTTTTTACTTTCTGTATGTTAAGACTGACATATTAGTTTTGGCTTGTGTTGAGAATATTAGCATGTAGATTATCAACTTATCGTCACTTTTGAATGTCATTAGTTTCCTAATGTTAGACACTTGGTGCTTATAGATTATTTGCCTTTTAATTCATTTTTGTAGTAACTCCTGTAATCCAGTGATATGATTGCATTTGTTCGTGTATATAAATAAATATATATCTTCTTAGAATGGTCTCTCATAAAATTAAGCTGTAAATAGCTTCTCTGTTCTTTTCAAGTTGGTATAAGAGTCAGTTTATCCCTCCCTTCTGCGCCTTTAGTCATGCCAATTTTCTGGCCTTTTTTTACACCCATGCATGTGTTCTTCAGTGTCGGACCTGTGCTAGAAAGGCTTGGATTAGTTAGTACCCATCTTTTCCTTCACCACAATCCAAGTCACAACACTCACTTGACCCAACATATCACAAGTCGCCTTTTTTGAGTCGCATTCTTCCGTTTGCACACAACTTGCCACTAAGTCAAAATTAGCATGTATTAAAATGAATTCAGTGATCATTAGCTTTATGATTGTCCTATTTATAACTGTTTACATAGATCTACTTTTCTGTAAATAAGCTTATGATTGCTTGTGTACACAATTTTAGCCATCAGTAATCAACACCTTTGATTCTCCTTTTCCTCTTTCTTCATAAATCATAACTCTCCCATCAGCATCCTCGGCTAACAGTAACAGTTCTAGAGATTATTCTCTCCGCTCACCTATTCTTCATCTGCAGTTACACCTGCTACACTTGCTTTTGTGCCCAGAAAGCACTTGCTCTTCCTTTAAGGTCACTTGTTTAACTATCTTATCAGAATTTCTGCTAATCTTTGTATATTGTTGATTACTTTATGTTTGCAATCCACTTTGTGAAGGGGTCAAACAAATCAATAAGTTAAATTGATTTCCTTTGTTAGTTCACAAGATTGGAAGGCAAGACTAAAGATTCCACCAACTGATACAAGCTAAAAAACAGAGGTATGAATCTGAAATACAGAAAACTATTATCTTATGGTTGAGTTTTTTTTATATTCATTCCACCACCTGTGTTACGTCTAGAATGGTTTTTCTGTACAAAATGAAATGTCTGTGGATTGTTATTATAATTGACATTGACTAACTGGTTTTTTCTGGTTGAGGTGGTGTTTGATTTCCAATATTTAATTTCTATTTTCTGCAATTGTAATGTGTGCTGTGATATTTTATCTTCATGCAGTCTCGGTTGCAAGTTGATCTTGCTACTTTTTCTTTACATAAAATTATTAATTGCACTATTTTGAATTTTCTATAAATAATTATGAATATAATTGTCAATCATATTTTTAAATTTTTCACCACCACAATTGTTTTTATCCAAACATGTTTTTTGAGAAATATTTTTTAATGTCTTTTATTGTAATTTTATGCTATTACATCCAATCAAACTAAAATGACTTAAAGGTAAAGTATTTTTTTATTTATAATTATAACCAAATGTAAGCTTCTGCTTTACATAAATCTCTTGAAGAATCATGTTGTTTTACATAATTTTACAATCACTTTTTTTATAAACTTAAGCAAATTGGCATTGAATCCCTAGGCATTACAGGTTTAAAATGGCTGTGTCACTGTGGAGAAGTCGCACTGCTTCTTCTGCACTGAACTTGTTCACCAATACTCTTCGCCGTTTCTCTTCCGGTACATTCATTTCTCCTCTCATTCTCAGCAGCAATTAGAACATTTAAATTGAGTTTAATAGTATTTTTGTAGCCGATGGAGAAAGATGGGAAAAATATTGGAAATAGTCTCAGTTGCTTTGGGGTTCCTATTTGTTATCAACAGAAAACAGGTCTTAAGTTTAATTTCACAGCTTCACTCAGATTATTTGATTGATTTATATCCTAGTCTTGCACTAATGAAGCCATATTCTTTTCAATAATGTTTAATGGTGGCTTACGTAAACCGTCACAAGTTGGATTAATAGCCTTGTTAATGCTCTGAAGGATCCCAAACTATGTTGCTTTAGGCAGCGTTAAGTACATTTCTTAGAAGAGGAACCTAACAAATCATATGGGTCGTGTTTTAAAATAAAACAATAGAAAACATGGGGTGATAAATTGCTACATTTTATTGTATATGGGCTTAACGCTATCTTAGGCCTGCTAGATCTAAAATGGAAATTATGGCTTCTATGCTGCTCTTATTGCTTCTTCCTGTATTGTTTGGTTACATTTATTTGTTCTGCCTTTTTCAGAGGCAACAAACTCCAGTCCTCATAGTACACGAGAGAGTATGATGTATTCTGACATAAACTCACGAATTGGGAGTTGCATGCCACTGTCTGCAATGCGCATTGGAACAATCATTCACAACATTGAGTTGAACCCAGGGCAAGGTGGCAAGCTCGTCCGAGCTGCTGGAACTAGTGCAAAGATCTTGAAAGAGCCCACATCGGCATACTGTTTAATCCAACTGCCCTCAGGTGTTAAAAAGTTGATTGATTCTCGATGTAGGGCCACTGTTGGTGTTGTGTCTAATCCAAGCCATGGGGATCGCAAGCTTAGGAAGGCTGGACATAGCCGATGGCTTGGTCGAAGGCCAGTTGTCCGAGGAGTGGCAATGAATCCAGTAGATCATCCTCATGGTGGAGGAGAGGGTAAGAGCAAGAGTGGTGGACGATTTGGGCGAGGATCTCTCACTCCTTGGGGCAAGCCAACTAAGAGTGGCTACAAGACTGGACCCCTGAAGCGCAGAAGGTAGTAGGATGCAACATTCACTATGGCTTGTTTCTGATGTTTCCTTATGAGATGCTTGTAAGTTGAAATAATTGTGGAAACTGTCATTCCTGTTTAGGAAATTCATGGAACTGATTATTAGGTTCAACCAATTTGCGGATTTTATGAGTTCAAATTTTATTGTTGTGAAAGTAAAATGTTTTTGAAATGATCACATTTTCCTCTGAACTGGCCTTGCATTCAGCTTTATCCTTCTGTTTGGTTATTGATGAGAAGAAACTATATAGGTGTTCTTACTTTGATAATGCCATAACTTAAAACGAATGGAAAATTTAACCTTTTTTTAATGGATCTGCCTGTCTTATTTCATCTTTATTGCAAAATTTATTTAAATTTATAAAACAGATTATAATTCTTATAAGTTTTTTTAATTTTTTTAATTTATCCTATTCCAATAAAATTTACAAATTACAACAAAAATTCTGACAAACTTTCGTGATAAAAACTTATTAAGTTAATTCTTAATTAAGTTATTTTTCAAACACGTCTGATGTAAACCGGCTAGCCAATGTCATAATAGTTTAGATGAGTTAGCCAATAAATTTGATTCATAAAATTATTTCTAGGCTAAAATATACTTTTTGTTTTTTATTTATTTTTATTAAATTTAGTTTGATCATTTACTTTTTTAAAAATTCAATTTAGTTAGTTGTGTTTTGAGTTAAAATGTTCCTTTCATTAATTTAAAATTAACATCGTACATTTCTTTATGATTAAGTTTTTTTTAGGACATTGTTTCCAACGGAGGCGATTAAGTTTTTTTATTTTATTTTCAGTTTTCAGTTTTTTTTTACGTACAGTTCTTTTAATTCTTAGTTTTTTAAAAAAATTTAATTTAATTATTTAATAAATAATTTTTTTACTTTTGTTTAATATTTTCATAATTTTAATATATTTATTTTTAATATATTTTTTCATTTAATTATTTTTTGATAATTAATTTAAAAACTACCCAAATGGTAATTAAAAAAAAAAAAAAAAAACAAGGCCACTTCTTTCCTCTATGCAACCAAACCTGAAAAGGCTGAAACAACAATGCTACTCCGCTTCCATAGAACAGCCTCCACCTCTCGTTTACACCCCTTCGTCACATCACTTTCCAATACACCCTTTCTCCACCTCTCCACCACCCATTTCCGACGCCGCAAGCCGAACCCGCCTCTTGAACTCCATCCGCACCCTCGAAATCGGCGACGCCGTCGTCGCCGTCGACTTCTTCCACCGAATGCTAACCCTAAAGCCCTTCCCCTGCATCCAAGACTTCAACCTCTTGTTCTGCATCGTCGCGAAATCACTCTTGGAGCGGAACGACGCCGCAAAAGCAAAGGTTCCTTCATCTTAATTCATTTGTTGCGGATGGGTTCTTCTTTGATTTAACATTCCATTCCATTCTCTTTCATCACCTCACCGAGTAGACTAGCAATGCCATCTTTCTCATTGTTAAGATTCAGGTTTCTTCCCTCCCTCTCCGTCTCTGTCTTTCCGCATTTTCTTCTTTCTCATCCCCCAATTGCAAGTGCAAGCCTCCATTATCAATCTCATTCTCAACCTCACAATCACAATGATCACCATGATGTTGTTGCCTTATTCAATCACATGCTCCTTATGCGCCCTCCCCCACCCACCTTCCATTTTAACAACATTTTGAGTTCTCTTGCCAAGATGCAACATTTCCCCACTGTCATTTCCCTCTTTAAACAATTAGAATCAAAAGGGATTACATCTGACCTTGTGACTCTGAACATCCTCATCAACTGTTTCTGCCATCTGACTCACATCATTTTTGCTTTTTCTGTATTGGCCAACATTCTCAAGAGGGGTTATCACCCAAATGTAATTACCCTCAACACACTCATCAAAGGCCTCTGTTTTTGTGGGGAGATTAAAAAAGCACTGCACTTTCATGATGAGGTGGTAGCCCGAGGGTTCCAGTTGGACCAAGTAAGTTATGGTACGTTGATGAATGGTTTGTGTAAAACAGGAGAGACAAAGGCTGCTGTACAGTTGCTGAGGAAGCTGGAAAGACGCACGGTTAAACCTGATGTGGTAACGTACTCAACAATAATTGATAGCTTATGCAAAATGGAACTCGTAGCAGATGCATGTGATTTGTATTCTGAAATGATTGTGAAGGGAATTTCCCCAGATGTCTTCACCTATACTAGTCTGATATATGGCTTTTGCATCATGGGTCATTTGAAAGAAGCATTTCTTTTGTTAAATGAAATGAAATTGAAAAACATCAACCCAAATGTTTATACCTTTAGCATATTAGTTGATGCATTAAGTAAGGAAGGAAAGATGAAAGCAGCTAAAATTGTGTTAGCTGTGATGACTAAAGCGTGTATTAAGCCTGATGTTGTCACTTATACTTCCCTAATGGATGGATACTTCTTGGTTAATGAAGTGAAGCACGCAAAGTATGTATTCTACTCCATGGCCCAAAGTGGAGTGACACCTGATGTTCACAGCTATACGATCATGATTGATAGGTTATGCAAGAAAAAAATGGTGGATGAAGCTATGAGTCTCTTCGAAGAAATGAAACACAAAAATATGATTCCTGATACAATAACTTTTAATTCTCTTATTGATGGTCTGTGCAAATCAGGGAGAATAGCTTATGTTTGGAAACTTGTAGATGAGATGCATGATAGAGGTCAACTTGCCAATGTAATCACCTACAATTCCTTAATCGATACATTATGCAAAAATCATCATCTAGAGAGGGCAACTGCATTATTCAAGAAAATGAAAGAGCAGAGAATTCAGCCAAATATATGCTCATACACAATTCTTCTTGATGGACTGTGCAAGGGTGGAAGACTTGAGAATGCAAAAGAGTTTTTTCAACATCTTTTGGTTAAAGGCTATCATTTGGATGTCCAGATATATAATGTTATGATCAATGGGCTCTGTAAAGCGGACTTGTTTGGTGAAGCGCTGGCCTTGTTGACAAAAATGGAAGACAAAGGTTGCATGCCTGATGCTGTAACTTTTGACATAATTATTTGTGCTCTCTTCAGAAAAGATGAGAATGATATGGCCGAGAAACTTCTTCGTGAAATGATTGCTAGAGGCTTGTTGTAAGGTAAAACCATGTGAGATTCTTTCCAATTAATAAATAATTAGTTCATTCATAACAAGTAGTCAATTGTTCATATTAATGATATATATAGACTTTCGAAACCTACTCTCATTTGCTTATATATACAAACATCTAAATATGACTCAACTCTAATCTACCTATGTCTTTGTTTTTGTCTTTTCCATTCCAAATTTGACTAATTTTATCTTTTCACACTCTCCCACTGATAGTATGAATAAAATATATGCTGCATTGCTTTGACATTAACTTATAGAACTACCATGAAATTCCTCACAAGGTATTTGATCACCAGTGTTTTATTTGTTAATAAATGCGATGCTAGGAGACTAACATTGAGGATTTGATGGTTAAAATATAGTTTATTCTCTTGTTTAATCCTTCTTTAACTATGGTGATTTACAATAAAAAAATGTTTCTAAAATAAAAACCTTATACCCAAGTGTGCAATACATGAGATACTTGAAGGGTATTTATACCCAACCACAGTGAAATGCTAGAAAAACCTTATCTTAAAATCTTAATTAAGTATAAAATATATCTTTATCAAATATAACTTTTATTAGACTAGATATCTTATCAGCATAAAATCCTTAAATGATAAGATATATATATATATATATATATATCGATAAATAGATTCGAACTTGAATGAGAATTATTTGGCTGTAATTCTTGAATGAGAGCAATTTAATTGAGAATGTTTTTAACGGCAATCTTTTCAACGTTGGTGATTTTAGTTGTTTTTCTTTTACAAGTGTTGTAGAGATTTTTCTTAACCATTTTAGTTTTTATCTCTTTCAAACTATCATTTTCAATATCTTTTATTTCAATTTCAATTTTAATATTTTTTTAAAAAATTATCAATAATTTTATATCACAATATAAATTATTTATCATAAATATAAAATATAATTTATTTATTACAAAAAATTAATTATAATATTATTTATATATTTCTTTAATAAAAAATTTAGAATATAAAATAAACATTTATTATAAATTCTAGTACAATTATATATCATGAAAAAACATTAATTTGTTTTTCCTAATCTATAATTTTTTTGAAGATTCAAATTTTGAACCACTTACTTAAACAACACAATTTATTAACATTTGTAATAACAAGTGTTAAATCTATATATTAACTAATCTCTTTATCTACATATAACTTACAAAATTAAGAAAAATTAAATTAATCACTTAAAGTTTAAAGTAAAAAAAATCATTTTAAATTGACATGTAATTCATTTAGGCTTACATAAAAGCCAAATAAAATGAATCGGATTTGGATTTGGGATTGCGTTTGCGTTTGGCCACCATCATCATCACAATTCCAGCTGCTTTAGAAACGTTTCTACGATTTGAATTGTGTTGTGATCGTTGAACACTGAAGCGAAAATAGAGTAATACGTTATGTTGGTGGATTTCTCTACTATCTTACCAAAATTTCCATATATAGGGTGATATCGACCACTTTTCTTAATCCATTAATTTTTGTTTTAAAAAAAATATCCTTTTCTTATTATTAAAAGATATATCACATTATTTAATAATAAAAAATTTATTCTTTATAATTTTTTATTATCTTTATTTACTTGGAGATAAATCACATTCCTTAATTAAAAAAGATATCACCTTTGTTATTATTTCTTAAAAATGTTTTTTTTAATTATTTTAAAATTTTAAACATCTAAAAAAATATTATGATTTTAAATGGATCACCCTATGAAAATTTCGATAAAATACTTATTTAAAACATTTTATATGAAATAAATAAATCAACTAAGTAACTAAATTTTTCACAAAAAGAAAATCATTAAATCTTAATTATATCTCGAGTGGAGAAAATAGTTTGAAAATTCATATCCATCTAACAATTCTCATTACATATAGAAGATCTAATCAAGTTATATTGCTCATTAGATCAGATTACGTAGTTAATTTGGTTTAATCCAATCCGATTGAATCAATTGGACAAAAAATTATTATTTAAAAAGCATAAAATTAAATGAAAATACATAAAAAGTACAATAAAAAATTAAACCAAAAATTTAAAATTTATTTAATTGATCAATTTATCATTAAACTATTAAGTTTAATTATTAAACTTATGAGATAATTAAATACATATATTTATATTTTATATTACTTACATTATTTGTATAATTTGAGTACCGACTCACTAGTTTAATTAGTAACTTATTAGTGTTTTTATTGAATTTTGATTTTTAAAATTTATAATATGTTTGATACCATAGAAAGTGAAAAAAAATAAAAGAAAAAGAAAAAAATACCATCAAATATTTTCTTCTTTTGAATTGAAAGAAAATAGAAAATAAAATTATTTTTGTAGATATAAAATTTATATATTTTTATTTCCATTTTCTTTTCAATCCAAATTTTAAATTTTTCTTTATCCACCATTGAGGTTGTGACATGAGAGAATCAGACTCAGAGCTGCTTTTTATTTTTTGACAGATTCAGAGTTCATTTTCCCAACTTGGGAAGAATCAAAACATTACCCTCTTACTCTGTCTCACACAGTGCTACATCTACTACTACTTTCCTCTATGCAACCAAACCTGAAAGGCTGAAACAAGAATGCTATTCCGCTTCCATAGAACAGTCTCCACCTCTCGTTTACACCCCTTCGTCACATCACTTTCCAATACACACCATTTCTCCACCTCTCCACCACCCATTTCCGACGCCGCAGGCCGAACCCGCCTCTTGAACTCCATCCGCACCCTCGAAACCGGCGACGTCGCCGTCGCTGTCGACTTCTTCCACCGAATGCTAACCCTAAACCCCTTCCCCTGCATCCAAGACTTCAACCTCTTGTTCAGCATCGTCTCCAAATCGCAGCACTACGCCTCCGCCATTTCCCTAATCAAAACCCTTCATTCGCTCGGTGATGGAAGTGCTGACGTGTGCACCCTCAACATTGTCATCAATTGCCTCTGCCGCATGCGCAAAACGACGCTAGGGTTCGCCGTTTTGGGCCTCATGACCAAAATCGGCTTGGAACCCACGCTGGTTACACTTAACACCATTGTTAACGGTCTCTGCATTGAAGGGGACGTGAATCACGCCCTTTGGTTGGTGGAAAAAATGGAAATTTTGGGGTATCGCTGCAATACTCGAACGTATGGGGCGTTGGTTAATGGTTTGTGTAAAATTGGGGATACTTCTGGTGCTTTGGAGTGTTTGAAGAAGATGGTGAAGAGAAATTTGGAGCCTAATGTTGTGGTTTATAATGCGATTTTGGATGGGCTTTGCAAGAGAGGGTTGGTGGGTGAGGCTTTGGGGTTGTTCTACGAGATGGGTGTTGTTAATGTTGAGCCTAATGTTGTGACTTACAATTGCTTGATTCAGGGTTTGTGTGGTGAGTTTGGTGGGTGGAGGGAAGGGGTGGGTTTGTTCAATGAGATGGTGGCGGAGAAGGGGATTGTGCCGGATGTGCAAACGTTTTCGATTTTGGTGAATGGTTTTTGCAAAGAGGGGTTGCTTTTGCGGGCGGAGAGCATGGTGGGTTTTATGGTTAGGATTGGGGTGGAGCTGAATGTTGTGACGTATAACTCATTGATTAGTGGGTATTGTTTGAGGAATCTGATGGAGGAGGCGGTGAGGGTGTTTGGTTTGATGGTTCGCGAGGGGGAGGGGTGTCTGCCGAGTGTTGTGACATATAATTCGTTGATTCATGGGTGGTGTAAGGTTAAGGAGGTGAATAAGGCTATGAGTCTGTTGAGTGAAATGGTTGGGAAAGGGTTGGATCCTGATGTGTTCACTTGGACCAGTCTTATAGGTGGGTTTTGTGAAGTGAGAAAGCCACTGGCTGCAAGGGAGTTGTTTTTCACTATGAAAGACCGTGGCCAGGTTCCCAATCTCCAGACATGTGCTGTTGTGTTGGATGGGTTGTTCAAGTGCTGGCTTGATTCTGAGGCAATGACGTTGTTTAGGGCGATGGAGAAGAGTGGTCTAGATCTTGATATTGTGATTTACAATATAATGCTTGATGGAATATGCAAGATGGGAAAACTGAATGATGCAAGGAAACTTCTTTCTTTTGTTCTGGTTAAAGGGTTGAAAATTGATTCATATACTTATAACATAATGATTAAGGGTCTGTCTAGAGAAGGACTGCTGGATGATGCTGAAGAGTTGCTTAGGAAAATGAAAGAGAATGGCTGCCCGCCTAATAAATGCTCATATAATGTCTTTGTCCAGGGACTGTTGCGAAAATATGATATTTCAAGGTCCAGAAAATATCTTCAAATAATGAAAGACAAAGGCTTTCCAGTAGATGCTACCACAGCCGAGTTGCTTATACGTTTCTGTTCTGCTAATGAAGAAGATCATGCATTTCAAGAGTTCCTGCAGATCTGAAGTTTGTTTGAATTTAGTATCTAGTAATTATTTGGTTTGGATTCATATCAATTTTGGATACCAGTCTAATCATAATGTTAGACTGTCCAACAAGCCCCTTAATGGTGCGTTCCATCCTTTAGGCAATTGTGGGTTCAACTGCCTTAAATCTTTCATAACCATATGGTAGAAAGTACAGGGAAGAGCACGGAATGATGTTCTTCTATGAAATTCAAACAAGGATTATGACAACGATGGAACTCTGAAGGTATATCATCCAAGAGTTCAAAGAAGCCTACATGTTTTTGCCAAGACATTAACCCAATTCAATGCCAACAAATTGAAGGCCTTGTTTTTCTAGCTTACTGTCCCAAGATTCTGGTACAAACATAATTGTATGTTTATTATCCACACATGATGGTATACTTCAAAGAACCTGAGTTCTCAGTTCGCACTTTACCTGTTGAACTCCCCAATCTCCTCTGTACTTCCATAGTTTACACCTGCAACATTAAAAGATGTTTGAAATGTTCATCATGCCGTTAATCTAGAAGGTATAAATTTATCTATGCAATTTCTATTTAAAGATTTCCCTCTAATAAGAATGGTACATAAAAAAGGTGACTTCAGAGGCATTCAGCTCAAAAGTCAAAACCATGTGTACGAAGTATATACCAGCATTAACAGTGTCCTAAGCGACACCATCTAAACTCTTTCTCCCTTTCTTTTCCCATCAACGCATTCAATTTTCCTCATCACAATCGTACCCTTCTTCCTTCTGATCTGCTGGCATCAGATTCTGATTGTGATTTTCTTTTCGACCTTTTCCATATATTAATTCCACAATTGGTGAGAACATTTCACTTCGTTGTAATGTCTTTCTGGGTTGATTCTATTTGGCTTGAAAGTATATGAAAATGAAAAGTTCCATTTTTTTTCCTGTTTAGCTTATTATCAATCAACACACAAGGAAGATACCTTATCTACTTTGAAATTCAAATCTTTACTGAGTTCCTTGTTGATTTCCTCTTGTATCTGCTTGCAGTTTACACCAACATTTGAAGGTGGGCATTCTGGTTTCTTATATGAGAATGGAAACAAGTTGGTTAGTACGAAGGTGTTGAGGAGTTGATAGGAAGAGTAGCAGTCAAATCTATTGTTAAATTAGTGACTTGTGCTGTTTGTGACTGGCCCTTTGAGGTCTACTTCCCAATGGCTAACACACCTATTGTGTTAAGGCCTATGCTGTGAAGATTACTATGCAAATGTTTTGGTGTTTTGGGGTGAGATTTCAGATGACTAACCACGTAACCCATTGTCCGGAGGCTCCACGCTATGTGCAGGTAAGGGGGAGGAATATTGTACGCAGCATTACCCTTACATATGCAAAGAGGCTGTTTCCGGATTCGAACTCATGACCAACAGGTCACTAAGACACAACTTTACTTCAGATGACTATACGGTTTTTTTTTTTTTTTTTTTTGTATTATACTTTACGGTTTCCTAGTTAACTTGATCCATGGCGTCTTCTACAGATACACCATATATGACCATATAGATTTTCATATTTGTTGCCCCTAGGAGTACTAGTGAGTCCTTGTCATCAATTGGGCTCATTTTAATATTATGTTAATTAATATTCAGATTCATTCCTCAACTCTTTTCTTAGAGGTTATATTTACTGATTATGTTTAATGGTAAAATTACGTTTGTTAATTTTAGTAAACCTGGATCTATGTCTCAGATTTATTCTATGATAGAATTTTTTTATAAAAATTAATAGCTTATTTATACTGTTCGGATCTGCAAAAAGACTGAACCAAGTTTAGAGTTTGTCAGTTTGGTATGAATTTTCTGATGCAAGTCTTTGTTCATCTTATTTTTATTGCCTTTTCTATTTGCCATTAATTGCATGATACTAATTTCCTGTGGTGACTGTATCAACTGATAAGAAACAATTGGATTTTGTAACAAAAAAAAAAAACACTTCGATTTGCATGATATTTGTTACAATAAATAAGATTTAAATTCTTTTTACACTCAAGTTTCATCGATGATATCAAGTTCTTCACCTTAATTAGTCCTACTTGTCTCAAGCCCAAATAAGCTGAATCAACCAAAAAACTACATTCAAATACTTTGATTAAATGTCAATGACTCAATGTTCATGACATAATTAGAAAATCACTTTAAGTGTCTGTTCGGTAGAGACAGATCTCCCTGCCTAGTACCAAAGTTGCTTGAATGGGTAAACATGATATGACAAATTTATCGAGTGCCACTCTTGATTGAACTATATGGAAGATATTTGCATATATCAGCCACAGTTCTACTTTTTCTTCTGAAATTTTTTTGTTGGTCCTATTTATCTTAAGCTTTCTTAAAAAATCATCTACATAACTCTAAATTTGTTCATTTCGTGTTTCAGGAGGTGCTGATGAACCAGATTTGCACTAGAACGTCAATTGTGTAAACATCTGGTTGCTTGAACTGGTTTCAAACATTCCCTTCCTTCTCCCTCCATTCTCAACCCCAAGAAAGAAACCATGGTTTCTGCGGAACCTACATTTTTCCCTCATCAACTAACTTCCAATGCCATCATTTTCCAGCAATCCTCTCAAATCTCAACCATTCTAATCGCCAATGTAACATTGAAGACAATAAATAGGTCTGCAGGCATACGGGGGGAGCCAAGCATGCTGAATTTGAACTGCTTCTATCTGATTTTTCCTTCCATAAGTTGCAACCAGAGACATGCTTCTGGGTGGATTTCCACAGCATGAGACCATTCATCCTTGGTTGCTTGTTATGCAACCTGGTGGGACCTGTAAAGAGCAGAGCTAAGAACAATGTTCATATCTTGCCTGTAGACTGGAAAATTCTGACCAGAACTTGAAGGAACCCAATGAAGTGAAATCACCCACATCTTGTTTGTATAACTTATTCACACTGAACAACAGAGTTCAAACAGTTCATTTGGTTTACAAAAATATTTCTCATAAAAACATGTGGATGTGATTATTTGTGGCGTGATCATAGTTGCCTGGTACTTGATATGGGCACTGGTACACGGTTCATCATTTTTTATATTATTATTACAAGACTTCATTTAAAGAGAATCCAATATGTAGAATGTGTCAGTATGATATGGTTATTCAGTATGCCATACACATCAAGAGATTTCTGTAATGAGGATTGACGACAACATCAGGCAATAACCATAAATGTCATTTGTTTACTATTTTATGAGATCTATCTATTTTAAAATTGAAGTTGAATCCAGTTACAACGATAAAATTGTATCTTGGTAACTTATTTGTCATGAATTCAAATTCAACAACAATTTCTTTGCATAAAATTTTTTTATTAGTCCATTTGACCAAAACCAAAATTGTTATTTTATTAGGGATTTAATGCAAAGAAAAATTTTATAAGTAAACAAAATTCAGGTATTTATTAAGGATTGAAAATATATTTTAACATTATTATTTTATTTTTAGGGAGTGTATTAGATTATGATTTTAAAGACTATTTTAGCATAAAATAGTATTGTGAATTTTAAAGATTAAGTAGGAATATTATGATTATCATATTTTTTTACAAGATTTTTATGATAATTTTAATTTTAATGGATTTTTATCATAAGAATTTAAAGATTTGAAATGACTTTATAGACTTATAAAATTTGAAAGGGTTAATGAGAATAGAAACCCATGTTTCTTTAATTAAAGATTAGATAAGAATATTGTGATTTATCATATTTTTTTACAAGATTTTTATGATAATTTTGATTTTAATGGATTTATATTATAAGAATTTAAAGGATTTGAAATAATTTCAGAGATTTATAAGATTTGAAAGAATTATGTGAATTTTTAAAAATATATTCAAAATTACAAGGGTTAGTAAAAAAAATAAGAAATGATGAAGTTTGAATAAAAAAATAAAATTAATATAATTTTTTTAATCTTTTAAAAATTAAATTGATTTTATATTTATGATTGTTTGATGGATAAATTTTTCAGAGATGTGATGAAATAAAATCAATTTGAAATCTTTAAAGAAATTTATTTTTCTATTCCTATCAATCATTTCTATAATTTTCGAAGAAAATGTCAAAACCTTTAATTGAAGACATTCATATATATATATATATATATATATGATTAAGGATATATTTTATGGATTTTTCATTTGCAATATAATAAGAAATTCATAATCAATATAGCAACATTTACAAATCATGATGGAATGTTGATATTCCTATCATCATCATAACATAAAATACTAGGAGAAATCATACACAAATAGATAAAGTTGGACGATGAATCCGAACCCAATCCTTAAATCCTATGTTCTAACTTATCACCAATACATAGAGGATTTTGTTTAACCAAACTTTGACGACCAATTTCCTTCAAATCCACTTTGCATGCATGCTTCTCCGGGTATCTATGTGTTCCACAAAACACATCCCCACAACGGCATTCGAACCCTAATAGCCCAACCTTTTTGTTGCAGCACTTGCACCTCTTTCTCTTGTTGTTCATTCCCTCAGCGTCGGTGAGAGTAACATTAACCATAGCATCAGTGATAGAATCTTCAGAAGTAGATGACTGATCAAGAACAAAAACTTGGCCATTCAAGTTCTTGGTTTCACACTCATTTGATTTGGTGGCTTTGAGATAATCTTTGTAACACTTTGAACAAAGGTTCTTGTTGGCAGAAGAACCATAGAAGCCACAGCCACTAGCACAAAGTGATGGAACCTCCATGTTGTTTTGGCTCGAGGAAAAAACGTAGAAAAGATCTTGCTATCACCTCGCAAATTTGGAGCAAGAACAGAAAGTGTGCAATACATGAGATACTTGAAGGGTATTTATACCCAACCATAGTGAAATGCTAGAAAAACCTTATCTTATCTTAATTAAGTGTAAAATATATCTTTATCGAATAGTAAAATATATCTTTATCAAATATCACTTTTATCAGACTAGATATCTTATCAGCATAAAATCCTTAAATGATAATATATATATTGATAAAGATTCGAACTTGAATAAGAACTATTTGGCTGTAATTCTTGAATGAGAGCAATTTAATTGAGAATGTTTTTAACGGCAATTTTTTCAAGTGGGTGATTTTAGTTGTTTTTCTTTTACAAGTGTTGTTAGAGTTTTTTCTTAACCATTTTAGTTTTTATCTCTTTCAAACTATCATTTTCAATATCTTTAATTTCAATTTCAATTTTAATATTTTTAAAAGAAATTATCAATAATTAAAAATAATTTTATATCACAATATAAATTATTTATCATAAATATAATTTATTTATTAAAAAAATTTAATATAATATAATTTATATATTTCTTTTATTAAAAATTAGAATGTAAAATAAACATTTATTATAAATTCTTGTACAATTATATATCATCAAATAACACAAATAACATTAATTTATTTTTCCTAATCTATTTTTTTTTCAAGATTCAAATTTTGGACCACTTAAGGGACACAAGTTACTAACATTTGTGATAACAAGTGCTAAATCTACATATTAACTAACCTCTTTATCTACTTATAACTTACAAAATTTAAAAAAAAACTTAATCATTTAAAGTTTAAAATAAAAAAATCACTTTAAATTGACATGTAAATCATTTAGACTTACATAAAAGCCAAATTAAACATAATAAAAAAAGAATAAATAGTTGAACTCGTCATCAAAAGCGTGATGTATGTACAAATTGATATATGAAAGATAAAAAAAATACAAATTTAGTCTCTAAATGAACAAAATGTGTAACTAATTAGTCTTATCATTAAATTTGTAAGACAATTTTATCATTAATTTCTAATATTTAAGGATCAATTTCATAATAAGTTATATTTTTCGATGACTAATTTAATCTTATATTACAAAAATTAGAGACCGACTTATAATTAAATTGTCCACAGGCTAAATTATTGTATTTTTTCACATTTAGGACTACATTTGTAGTTTTTATTTTTAAAAGATTAATTTATCAACACATGAGATGATGAGAATGAATTTAACTATTTATCTTAAAAAAATAAATTATTATACATTATTAAAATGGAGTCAAATTAAGGTATACTCATTCATCTCTAATTTTCAACTTGTCATGTGTATGGGCCTTTCGAGGCTCACAATGAGATTCTGGGTCCGATCATCAAAGTTTAAGAATTTTCTTTCCACAATAACGTGCATTTTAGGAGTTTATTATCCTTTTAGTCACCAAATCTTTAAGAATTCTATTTTTAGTTTTTAATTTTTATTAATTAATACTCTTTAACTTTTTTCATTCTTATTTTTAATTCCTTTTTTTCTGTTTTCAAAAGATTAAAAGTACAAACAGAAAAAAAGTTTAGAAACTAAAATCATTAAAAATAAAAAAATTTAGAGACTAAAAATAAAAAACTTAAAATGTGTAGAGATTAAAAAGATAATAGATCTTATATTTTAAAATAAAATTATAATTTCCATAAAAAATATATAAAATTATAGTTCTAATTAATTTGAATGTAAATCTTAATTATGTTATATAGAGTATGATATTGAATTTGCTTAACTATTAAACTTTAATTAACATTTTTTTAGTAATTATAAGTTAAACTAGATAAGTTAAACCCAATGGGTGTAGCAATACATGTTGAGTTTGTAGGAGAAGAGAGTGAATCTGGGTTCGATTTTCCTGAATACACATCTTTTCGAGAGAAACATGTAGTTTTAAATGTAACTAAGTCTCAAATTGGATCTCCTAATTAAAAAAATATTTAATTTAATATAAAAATTGTAAGGTGAAAATTACTCCACACTTGTATACTTTATCTCATCACTATCTTTAATGAATGTGAAACTTCAACACGTCTCCTTAACTATCTGTCACAAGTGGGACTTCAAGAGTCCTATTTGCCTATGATTATCTGCCATAACTAAGACACGCTAAAAGTGACCAGAATTAAAGTAATTTTCTAGTAGATATCAACTTTCATTATTGTCTTATATATGTGAGGACTTTTTTTCTTTTAAATAAAATGATTATTCTTTGCACAAGAAAAATCATATACAATATATAAATTATGTATCTATTGTACAAAGTAAGTAATTGAACAACAAGTTTGAAAACAAAAAATAACACCAACTAAAACATAATCCACAAAAGATGACACTCATAATTTCCTCCCTCTAATTATGTTTACCCAAGACATTGTACCTACAGAAAACAATTAAAATATGAAAACAATATTACACACAATTAAAAATAACCTATTCTATTTTAGTACTCTTCTAAACATTTTTGCCCCATGTTTCTCACAGCAGCATTCACTTACATATTACAGTTGTTTATGAAGTTGCAGAAGCTACAGCTCCATATACAATTCCTTCACAATATGGTGTAAAACAGGGAAAATCATTGACAGTATTATTTAATTTACCAAAACCATTGAAGAACTCATCCAACCTTGTTGATTCAGCAGGCTCACAGCTTTGTAGACATGCTTGTTTGAAAACTAGAAGAAAATGGATTCAGAAACACACTAGGCCTACCGTATTCACTTTTTATATCACAAACAGCATCAACACCTCCAAGCTTTGGCTGTGCTGGAAGAACCTTTGATTCATTGGGAACTTCATCTTCAAACACCACCCACACCATGCTTATTTTAGTCTCTAGTGTCCATGAAAGAAGAGTTGGGGTTGGTGACAAATCTATATCAATGTTCTCTTCACTTCTTTTGCTTTCTGTTGCTTCCACTGCCAACTCTATCTCTCTTGATTTTGTAAAGTGGCCTGAAATTGGAGGTGGCCTTGAGATGCTAGAAAGAGAGACATGTGAAGCTGCAAGTTCATTTTGTGGACTACCAAGTTGTTCCAATGCCACTGCATGATTCATGCTGATTATCTGAATTGAAGGGTAATCCAAATTCTTGTTTTCAACCACTTGTTTGCAACTTTCATACAGATCATGAAGCTTTTGGCTCTGCAGAGAAGCTTTCTTGAGTATTTCACAGGCTAGGCCTCTGGCTGATGCTGTTAGATCAAAAAACATATTGACAAGAGCTGCAATTCCTTCAGAGAATGTTATATAAACTTGGAAGCTTTCTCTCAAGGTGTTTCTCATGGCAGCTTGAGCCAGGCTATGATCTGAGCATAAAATATCATGAGGGGAGCATTCCAACACCTTGTCAATAAGCACTTGGCATTTAGGCAATGTTCTGAATGCCATATCAACGGATTTCTCATCATAGCGCCTAAACTCTAACCCTTTGTACATGACAGGTTCAAGTTTCCCTGCTTGGTTGATAAGCCAACTCATCCTCTCTTCAAGATAAGCTGCATACTTGTGTAGGAAACCAACTGAAGGGTGATCAGAACTCTTTGTGAAACACCTTGTACTAATTTGTAGGTGACCTGAGACATGTGCCTTGCATAGCTCTAGTTCAAAGGACCTGTTTCCCCCTCTAAGTAGGCGATGAATCAAGACAAGGGTCTTGAGGGCCACAACATGATCCTTAGTTTTGCTTAGGCGGCGTGAAATCCTTTCGGCTAGAAAAGGAATGGATCCTGGAGTGTTTGACACAAGGAAGAGGATTTCATGCATGTATCTGTCATCAATGGTGCCATTATCATGGCCAGTGGCACGCAGGACTGCAATCTCTATGTTGGAAAAACCATCATGTTGGTAATGGTACATCATGGCCTTGCCAATAGAGGCATGATCTTTCACTGAGCCAAGAGCTAAACGAAGCTTACCTTGTATATCCACACCCATTATTCTTCTTCTTCTTTTTGAGAAGAAAAAAAAAGGGAGAAGAACTTGTGTAATGTTGATAGAAGAATAATGGCACAATTTGATGTGTAGAGGTAAGCAGTTGCAGGAGTACACGCTTATAAAGGTGGGTGGGGAGAAGAGTGAGAAAAAGTTTGGCCTTAAAAAATTTGAAGCAGTACAAATGCAGAATCAAATCTTTCATATTTTAAACACAGAATTATAATATGGAAAAGAACATTCATCATGTAAAATAGTTTTTTACTTTTTTAGATTGTTATGTGTGATAGGTTAGCAGTCTACAAACCCAACAACACTTCTATATCCTATATTAGAAGGGCAAATAATCCACGTGCAAAGTCAACGAGTACAACCAAAAAGGAAGAGTTTCCTTTCTTAGGTCCTCTTGAAGTGACAGAATTGCAAGCAAGACTAATGGCAATGCCAAATTTAGTTTCCTAATCGTTCTTTTTCTTTCAACCATGATCATATTACTGATGTGAACCGGAGAGATTGATGCAAAATGGTAGCATGCTTTAAATTATGTAGCAGTTATTTCAAGGACAAAGTTTAGACGTAGTTCCTTAGATGTTGGTGTTCTTCTTCTTCCATCAGAATTAGAGTTTTAGCTCAATAATATATGTTCATATTTAATGCAAAATTTCAGGCAAATTATAAAAATAAAACTTCAATTTTAATTTTAATTGAAAATAGTACCAAAAGTATATAAATTACTTATTTGAAACAAATTGTTTGGGTGGAATGCTTGCATAAATTAGTTATTCGAAAAAAATTTCGAGTCTTGACACAAAAGTAAGATTGCTAACTTGTGACAATGGGGTAGGAGGTCATAGGTTGAGGGAATAAGGTAAAGTACATCTACCATCCTCAAACCCCACTAGAGCCTAGAGGAGAAACCTCTTACACTTAGTTGCGCTTTTCTTATTATTTATCTTCGATGTTATGCACATGAGACTGCTTTAAAGGAGATGCTATATATGTCATACATGCAAAAAGTCATGAGCACACATGTTGCATTCTTGGGTATGTTTTCCCCTTATTCCTAGTTGTATCTAGTTTTTACCTTTTAAAAGATATTTCATCTTCCCCTAGCTATAGCCTTTTTTCTCTCTACGCAAATTTTTTTTCCTTGAAAAGCTCAAGTAGCAATTATTTATAGATAAGTACGAAGTATATAATTAGCCACAGCAAAAAAAACTTAGATAAGAGTTAATCAAATTAAAGGATTGTCATCAAGGCTTTTCATTTGTTAAAGATCAATTTGATCGCTATCAATATCATAATTATAACAATAATAAAGTTTGCCTTAGAAGGCTTTCAAGGTTTAAAATTGCATACCCTTTAATGTCATTTTATAAGAGTCAACGAGGGAAAAAGTGGAGGATGGTGGAAGGTGAAAAAGAACCTTATTCTCTTGAGAATATGATTCTGCCGCATCTAACTCTCTTGCCATTCGCAACATACAAAATAATTTTGACTTTGAGAAATCTTTCTTCTCATCCACAGGTTCTCCATATAATCATGCAACTTTCATTTTGCTTTTGGTAGGGAAGTTGAAGCCCACCCACTGGCACAGAGGAGAAAAGTGTTGTTGCAATATTATATTCTACCAAAAATAATCCTATATGTTTGTGCCTCAAGGTACTGTAGTTTGGTCAGATCAGAATTTCAACCATGAAGTAAAATCAAATACAACAAATAAAAGCAAAACAAAACATTAAGTCAAAAGAGAGAAATTGATGAGTTTACTATTGATGATTGATTGGAGAAGCAGACTCATGGTCACACACGGGACCTTGAGAGGAACAATGTTATCTGCTAATAGAAATAAAATACTACTAAAGCAAAGGTAGTAAAATAGTTTATACTATAGACATAGAAGATAATATAAGTCGAATTGCATGGACCAAACAAGGGTTTTAAAACAACCTGACCTTAGTGAGATTGATGGGTCAGTTCTCTACTCACTTATTCACCCGTTTAACTGATGATTTGACCAAAAAAAAAGTTCAGTTTAAGAAAAAGAAAACTGCTAAAACAATCATATTTTTTATTATCTTAATCAAATTTAAACTAATTTGTTTTCTTAAGTCTTCATACATTGAATTTAAGATAACTATCGTTTCACACAACAAATATGACATAAAGAAAAGAAAATGAAGTCTTGGATGGTGGAAAAAAATAACAAGTGAAAAAAAATTTCTCTAAATATTTAACTTTAACATAGTTATATGCTCATGACCAAACACTTTTTCTGATAAACTCCCAAACACTTTTTCTGATAAACTCTTAAAAAAGTAAGTAATTTAATTTTTATAAGAGAAAAGTAAAAATAAATAACTTATCTAAAAGTTAAGTAAAAAAGTTTTTAAAAAAATATTTATTTTTTATCTATGTCTCTCATCTTTTGTCTCTCTATTTGGTTTCCTCTTCCTTCCTCTTGAATAATCTTTTTTAAGTTAAAGGAAATAAAAATTGTCAAACTTCTTCAACTTTATTTTTTGAATTCTTATTTTAAAATTTAACTTTAAAATCAATTTATGAAAACTAGATTTTGGTAAAATGGGATTTGAATTTATGACCTCATGCTACTATCCCAAACCCTACCACTAAGCTAATCACATCTTAAAATCATTTTTTATTATAGCCTTTATAAAATTATTTAATTAATTTGTTCACTCTTAAATAGACACTAATATTATACTTTTATTTTATTCAATGACACGCATTTTTGGCTATGCAACATTAAATTAAATCGTCCAATCATCTCCAATGTATATGCTGTTGACGGCTAGGAATATCCTTGTTATGGAGGATTCCTCGTGTCCATTTCCAACTTGATGGAGTTAAAACAGCATTAAATAAGATTGTGTTGTGTGGCATCAATTTCAGGGCTGACAAATTTCTAATGGACTAAGCCAATATAGTGCACATAAATTATAGTAAATAATGTTATCTTTCACAGTGACACAGACCGTGTTTAAAAAAAAAGTGGCTAGTACGAGAATGGGAAACTGTGTATAAATTCATATATTCTCATTGACAAAGCAAAGTCAAGAAACAACAAGATAAGGCAGAATCTCCACAACAGAGAAATGGAGAAAAGAGAATTTCAACCAATTAGGAGTGATGTACTGTACATTACCACACAACTTATTTTTTTAATATTGTTTATTTGGGGTTAATCCAAAGCAATGGGTTAGTTATCAGCCACTGCTTGTGGACTTCATATGATGGGAATTTGACCCGGAGAAAGGTAAAAACCATAAAGTGGGTAATCTATAGATATGAGCATAAGAGTGAAGGAATCACGGTTTGAATGTAATCCATATCCACATCTAAACCCATGGTTTAGGGAACCACGTGTTGGCTTAGCAAATCGTAGCAATGTCGAAGCTTTCTCACACCCACAGCAATCATCCCTCTAGAAAAAAGTTTTCTTCCTTTTTTTTTAACATCTCTTAATCAATGATTGTAACAGCTGTACCTGATTAAAGATTAAATAAATATATTTTTTTAAAATAAAAACCACAAGCACATATTAAAAAATTGTTGTTATAATAAACTAATAACACTTTATATAAATTTTTTCATTTAATTTCATAAAGTGTCTTAAGAACACTTGTTAATATTCTCCCAAGATAACAAGTTCAAACTATTTTTAACCAAAATACATAATTTACAAAACATAGAATCAGTAAAACACTTAAATGGATTAGTTTGAATAAATTTCTCGATAAGTATTTATAAGAGATGAAAGTAAAATAAATAAAATTTCTTACATTTCAACTCATGCAAAAATTAAACTAGAAAGCTTCTGAAAAAGTTCAGATAAATGAATTAATTTTAACTTGTGGAAAAAATAAATTTATTTCACCTTGAGTCATTTTATTTTATCTTACTGAAAATTTTATCGAAATTAAACCATGGTGAGGTTCATAAGTCTAAAAGCAACACCATGGTAAAATTAGAAAAGATAAATCCAAGGGAATATGATTACATGCACATTTCTTATCCAATAAATTGTTGTATATTCATCCTGTTAGTGGATGCCATTGAGTGTTCGAAGAAATATTATTAGAATCATGAATTACAAGAACAATTTAATATTGGTTCACTGGTTGTTGGAACAAATAAAGAATAAAAGGCAGTAAAGTACATACCCTGGAAAAAAAATCAAGAAATTGATAAATATAATATTTTTTTAAAATAAAAGCTACAAATATCTGCATCCTGTATCTCACGTTGTCAAACTTAATTTGAAGTTCGGCATAAACAAGAAAAAAAATAAAAACTGTATACAGAGCCAGAAAACCAAGAAATTTATTTTGTTTAAAAAGATCTACAGAAAAATGCATCTTCTATTTTAGGTTGTGATCTCAATCAATGCTCCTCTAGTGCACCTTAAGGCACCAGCTTTATTCAACATACTCATTGAGTTCTGTAGAATGAGTTCTCTACAATCTGAAAATTCAGCAACGTGCCCCCTTTCTTCTCAATAGCTTCAGTATTTTTCATTGTCTACCTCAATTCTTTAATGAAGAAAATGCCTCATACAGGTTCAAAGAATTTTCTTCTGCAAATAAAAGAACTCCATATCACAATATGATAAGCCTGAACAGAAAAACAAACCATACAAAATAATATATCAAAATAACTTCAATCAAAATGAAATTACATGTTCTTCGGAATTAACTTGGTCAGCAGTGGAACTAAAGGACTAAAATCTATCCTTTCTTTTACACTTAGTTTAGAACCAATGTAAAATAGTCAAGGGCAAAGGGACATTTTGACTAAATTCATCCATAAACCTAGACCACGGCTACTTTCGTAACCAAAGCGTCAAGACAACAGCCAAAGGTGACATTTGGATTCTTAAGTAGGGGCCAAAGAGGAGCACGTAGGAATACCGACCACTACATAAGCCACTGGTGGCAGCGAGCAGCACCTTGTATAGGTTGGGCAGAGCTTGAAGAAGCAAGCCCCAAAATTGCTACTGGGTCAAGTTTTTAAAATTTAAGAGAACAATTGTAATAAAATTTCATAATAACCTCCTATCAAGAAAGAAAGTACCCTCTTTACCAGTGTTTAAATACCATTTAGAAGAACAATGACTAGAAACATAATTTTCCATTCTTTGACTAGTTTCTATGCATATTGAAGGTTTTCTCTTTCCTTCTTTATTCCATAACTATACCAAAATGTTTACTCAAATTTGTGGGTGTGTGGTGAGCAGGAGATAGAATAAGTTGTACCTGCATAAGGAATGAAAAGTTGAGTGCTTCTACTTGAGAGGCTTCATACCCTGTTCATGCTCCAAAAAGTAGATTCCCAGTTACTCTCTAGATAAAATAAATATAAAACTTTCTCATGAAGCTGACAACAAAATATAACGATACCATATAAAAGGAAATCATAATAGAAGTACTCTTATCTTCTTTTTTGACCATAACAGAAGGACTCTTATCTAATTTGAATGAAGTTTAGAAACTAACATAATAGAATAAGCATATAGGGAAGCATACATTAGATTTTTTTTATTGTTGGATATCAAATAAAAGATTATGTCTCACATTTCCAACTGCAGGAACATTTCCCGGCATTCTGTGGGGTTCAATGTTACAAAATGAAATAACTAGAATATATAAAATATTAAGTTACAATCTCCACTAAAAATTGAGCTTCACTATAGCAAATAGAAAGATTAATTAGAGGCAATAACGGTTCAAACAGCTATTCCTTTTCAGCCAATGAATGGAATAGAAATACATCAAAACAAGGTTTTTCTTTTTTGAATCATATTTGGGGATGAGGTTACTTGCTGGAGCACACAACTACAACAATGCTGTCATGTTCCCTTCCTGAAATGAATTTTCCCTCCAAGCAAATGTAAGAATATTTTAGTCTTTGTAAGAATAACAATATTCAGCATTTTGGTACGTATAAATAAAATAATAAAACAAAAATCAAAACCTCATTATTGTTTGCTACCAGTTACTACTGACTACACATCCACCTATATTTGATGCTTGAAGAGTGGCAGATATTCATCTTCAAAAACCCTTAAGCAAACAGTTTCTACCGTAATGTTACATAAGTCTCTCAAGGCTAGTGATAAGATTTTCAAGGATTTTAAAAAGTAGAATTGCAGCAAATATATCATGCTAAAACTAATTTCTCCAGCAATAAAAATCAATCAATCACCCAATAATATTCTTCAATGAAAGATTTATTTTTGGTGAATCCAATGCAAGATTTTGTATACAAAAAGGGCCTCTAACAAAATTTATATGAATATGGTCTATACAGCACATAACTGTATAAGCTTCCCTAATAAAAAAAAATTGTTCCTAGTTTCTGTCAAAACCTTTAGAATATATTTCGAGATAGTGCTGTAACATAAAACATCATGCGCAGTGTTCACCAAGAACCCCAAACAGATTGCTCGATAAGAAAGAAGAGAACCTTCAACATAAACAAGTGAAATACATGTCACTTATTAACAAAATTTCTGCCCAAACTGCAACAATCCATATCAATCATATCCCTCTAAATCTCTGATTTCCTGAAAATTATTATATTTAATACTTAAATATTTTATGTTATTAGAACAACAGTTTAGAATGCACTTTTAGTTTTAATATATAACATGATAAAAACAAGTACTTGATAGATGATGTTTCAGAACATATAGATTAACAGGAATAAAGAAAGGATTGAATATCCTTCTTCTACTAGATTAGGAGAACCCAAAATGAAGAAGAGCAAGAATGTCTTGCAATAGAAGTCTCCATGAATTCAAGAGCCTGGTCTCTCCCACCCAAAACTTATTGACCAACTAACTCCCTTTATACGCCCTTGCCTCTATTTATAGCAACCTAACCAGTAATCAATTAACTAATTTTAACTGTTTTACACTTTTACTAACAAGGTCTACTATCAAGTAGCAAGGCCTAATAAAGAGCTAAACAGGAGCTTGCCCACTTTATTCCTTAGGCCCCTCCTTTTTCCCTAATGTAGAAATTTCCTAATTGGGGATCAGGTGCTAACAGTCCCCTCTGAAATTCATTTCATTTTATGTAACTAATTATTTAATAAAACATGAAGTGATTAGATAAAAATACTGCTATTATTCCAGAGAATCCATCAGAAGGTATACCTTTGTTGCCCGCAGATCGTTTACTTCCTTTCTAAGTGAATCATCAGATAGGATTAACCGAGACAGTGCCCCAGTGGATAACCTGCAATATAATTAATAAACACCAAAACAATTAGAGAACAGTTTGAACAAATTAATAGGTAAGCCAGTAATTAAAATAACCATCTACATACTTAAAAGTATAACAAATTAGCCTAGAATAAAGGGGCTATTATTTCACGTTAAAATGAGAAGAGTGAAACCACCATCACCATGTATCAAATTTCATATCAATAATAAAATTAATATTAAATTTTTGGGCATACATTCACAAACAAGTAAAAACAACTATTCATGTAGATGCAGGTCAAAGATATTTTTTCACCCAAAAGGGGTCCTCTAAATAAAAAATTATAAATCCTGGATGTCATAATCAAAGTAACTAATCAGGTGAACAACTTCACATGCTCAATAACATCCTAGAACAGAAAATCATACTTTAAGCATATATCAAATACCCAAGATATTTTGCAGCTTCTGAGACAGACCCCTCAACTGCAAAAATGAGATCCAAAAGAGCTTGCATTCCCTGTTAGAAGGACAATAAGTATATGTAGTTAAGTTGCAACTAGGTTTCAAATTACCTGTAGAGTGATTTCTATGAGTGAATAAATAAGAAATAAATAAAAAGCATGGCACAAAGAGACACATGCCACACACAACATACCGATGCAAACTTTGGATTATTAGGTCCAATTTGTGAACCACAATTTGACCCTCTAATAGATGATTTAGGAGGAAGTATCTGAAGAAGCTCTCGAGGCGGTGAATAAGCTTCAAGATCCACTGTTCTCCTGACTAGCTCAAGAAAATAACATGTTATCTATCAGCATAAACACTGTTTTACTACACATAAAATGACCATTCATCCCAGTGCAAAGTATAGTATGAACATGCATCAGGGGGAAATCCCCTGACCTTAACACATTATAGTCAATGTTTGGAACCACAGACCAAACTGGCCAGTTTAATCAGTTAGACAGTGAACCATTATATGCTCAGTTTGATTATCCCTAAATATATTCAAATGGCTCAACCACCACTAATTTAACTAGTTGATTGAACCAATCAAATCGTGACCTTGAGCCACAACCAGAGCGATCTCTGATTCAAATTTTAAAACAATGATTCTGGTATGCAATTCAATACAAGAGCCAAAAGTAGCCCTTCACTTATTTCAGCCCTAACTATCAGTAAAGCCATATTAATTCAGACTAGGGCAAATTCTTGCATAAACCTAGTGCATGCAAGCGCCAATAAAGTATTGACATGTCACTAATTACCATAGTTACTCAACAAAAAAGTTGCAAAAACCCTCACTCTAGTCCTTGGCATTGTATGTTCCACTCATTTATGTCACTATTTTTAACTAAAACTTCAAGCCATTCGTCAGTGGAAAGAACTGCGATTTCCAAAATTGGGGACTAAGTAAGGTTTTGGTGCAGGATAATACTTAAATGGAATTCCTTTCATGTTTTTTACACTATTCTTCAAGAGGAGTGCTAGCAACACACTGCCCTTCTAACACACTCTTTATTATTGGTTAAAAGTTATTAGAAATTGCAAAATCATGAGTGAAGTTCATTAAATAAGAAACGGAACCCACAAACCCATACTTTACTAGAGCACTCAATTGGGCGCTACGGTCTTATGCAACAACTTGTCAATCAGCAGATTCATTATTCATTATGTAAATTGCAATGTGACACAAGAAAAAAAATGATAGAATGAATCAAATGAAATCAATACCTTTGAGAGCTATAAGAGAGCGAAGGCGATTAATCGCTGAAGCGCGGTTCTTGTGCTGGGAGCGGTCTTCTGAAGCCTAAACAACAACAACAACAACACAGCAACGAGTTATAAGGTTAGCTTGGTGATTCGAAACTAACATTCTAACAAAAACTAACAATTAACATTTGGCCGATATAAAAAACAATTACAAAAAAAGCCCATGATGAGAAATGAAGCAAGATGAAATTTTGAGAGCAAAACCTGAGCAATGATTCCTGTGGGTAGGTGCTTGAGGCGCACTGCGGACTCACGCTTGTTACGGTGCTGACCACCTGGTCCCGAGGCTTTAAACGTGTCCATCTCGCACTGCCGCATGAGCTCCTCGTCCGAGAGGTTCAGGTAGCATTTTTCGGAACCCTCCTCGATGGTGCTGACGGTGGTGTAATTAGAGCACCATAAGTGGGTGTAGTTAGTAATTCTTGTTGTTGGAGGAAGTGAGATTGGACTAGTGTTGAGGAAGGGAAAGGGTGGTTGCGAGTGGCGAAATGGATGATGGTGTGAGAATGAAATGACAGTTTTGTTGAGTCGGAGTGTGAGGATGAGACTTGGTTTGAAGAGGGTTTTGTGTGCCATTGTTAGACTCTCTCTCTCTCTCTCTCTCTCTCTCTCTCTCTCTCTCTATATATATATATATATATATATATATATATATCCTTCTCGAGGCTCAGCGACACGACACTTCAGAGTTCAAACTCCAAACAGAGCATGCTCTGTTCTTGTGTAAGCTCTAAAATGGTTTGCTGCATATTCAGCCACACCTTTGTTTTAGATTTAGATTTTAATTGATTTTGAAAAAATTGCTTTTTAGTAGAATTAAGAAAGAAAATTAAAACGTGGATTCTTATAGTGGTGGCTTACTTGTAAAAAGGTTGTTCCAATGGGAGTAGCTCAATCAGCAATAAGAAAAATTAAGCATTTTAGTTTTTTTATTGTTGGTTAGTCTATTTCATTTTGATTTGGTAGTTTAATTGTGAAATTTCTTTGTTTATGTATTTTGGATATAAGTTCTAATCTAAAAATGGAAATGAATTGAAAAATTTGACTCCCATATTGAGTTTATGGAGAAGATCTGTGTTTGATTCTCGTGAGATACATTATGGTAAAAAGATAAGAAATTTTAAATATGATTAAATTGTGAATCAAAGATTAGTCTCATAATCAGTCTAAATAATTGAAGTTTGTAAAGATACTTGAAATTCTATTGGAGAATCAAAGGTCTTAATTGTGATGGTTACCTAAATTATTTTTTTCCAACTAAGAGTAAGTTGATAAAGAAATAAGTAATGAGGATTGAGGGCCACTCTATTTCATTTTCTTTTCATATTTTGAAAAATAAATAAAATGAAGAAAGATTTTTCTAAAAGTTAAGGGTGAGTTTGGTTGTATGGAATAGAATAAAAGATTAAAAAAATTCAGAAAAAATATTTAAATTAAAGAAGTGTAGTAAATGTGTGAAATCCACACAAATTTTGAAAGTTCCTTCTCTTTTCTTACCTATTTAATTAAGAGCACAATTAAAAATAAGAGAGATACTATGTGATAAAACAATCATTACTTTTTTGTATCACCATCCTTTTGCATCGTTCCTTCAAGCAATGACATAGAACACAAATATTATTACTTCTTGAATACCTAATAGAAACACTTGAGAGCAACAACCTTCATCACCAAAACCACACATTCACTCCAGCCTCCCACCTCATCACTATGGTAAGGGCCTCTCTTTTCTTCTTTTCTCTTATTCTTTATTTCTTTAGGTTTTTATTTCCTTAATCTTGACTTGTGTAAATTTATGATTGTTTCTTGCTTTAACTTAAATTTATATTAGTTTGAGTAAATTTGTCGCACAATGCATACTGAGTCTCTCCCTTTATGTCTATAATTTTGTCCTTATTTCGATTTTCAGCGTATTTTAATTAGATTGCACTAATATTTACGTATCCTATAAGAAAAGTGAGAACTTGACTGATAGTTTTCACATGAATGAATATTTTGATTTAGTATCACCTTACTTAGGGTCTTAAGCCTCCAGTAACTTCATAAGGTATCCTCACGGTCCTTTGAACCAATTATTAGATTAATCCTCGGTCAGAGCTTATTTGTTGACTGCAGGTGGTGTTGTCCATGAGAAGGGCCTTCTACCTCAAATTTGTAAGTGAGGAAATCTGCACTTCTTTTACAATCTAAATATGCTATCTGCACGAATACACATGATGTTTTTATTGGATGTGAGAAACCTCTTTGCTCTAGGAGTTGTCCTTGTCCCCCTGCATTTTGATAGTTTCAAAAAGTGACCACTGAGCTGTAATGTTATGTCAGTCTTTTAGTTACTTTTGCTTTGCCTGTTTTATGTACCTGCTGCAAGATGATAAGAATTTGCACACCGGAAATAGTAGGGTAATTCCAGTAGATTTTGTTGATTCACTTCCTGTTGTTTCAGACTCTCGTAGTCTCTGTTGTTAGGTACTTCTGTCATCATCTTAGTTCAGTAAGTGGATTGAATTATTTTGTTGTTGTCTTTGTATATGTTTTCGAATCTGTTTCTGCAACTTTTCTCCTTTGGTTCTGTTGTTAGATGATTAAAACGTTGTTATCATTGTTCTGCACTTGATTATTTTTTAAATTGACCCAACTTTGAAAGAGGGGGAATATATAATATTAATGTGTTAATAAGGTTGGTCTCCTGCTATTAATTTTTGTTTTTGTTGTTTTGTATTGTTTTTCATATGATCTGCTAACATATCAATTCTCACTTTCTCTCTCGCAGTGCTTCCATGGTTAACAAATCTCACACAAAAAATATATGAAGAATCTGGGCTATTCCCATCAGCATTCAATCATGTTCTTATCAAATAATACCTACCTAACCAAGGCATAATGGTTTGTCCAAAACCGCTACCCTGCTTCTGGTCATTTATTTGCACTTCCTTTTCTAGATTGTGTGATATTTCAGTTGATCACAAGTGAGCTCTACAAATGCATTTTTGTGTATGTTGCTATTTTCAATGAAGTTTTTTATTCTACTGCCACACCAGGATGGACCTGCCTATTTTCCAGTAGTAGCTATTCTATCACTTGGATCTCCCGTTGTCATGGACTTCACTCCCCATGCAAGATTCAAACAGGATTCCCAGGATGATATTGGCAAAGATTCAGATGGAGGAACTTCTGAGATTGGGAAAGATAAGTGGCTTGATGATCACCGACACCATCCATTCTCCATTTTATTGATGCCTCACAGCTTACTGGCATACTCAGGTTATTCTCAACTTCTACAGTAAACCCTTGCATAAAGCTATAGAAGAAATTTATGAACTCATATGCGTCTAGCATATAATGTTTTTCAAGCTAAAAGAAGCAAGAATCGATCATAATTGAACATTATTTAATCTCAATTGTGGATGTTTTGATTAATTTTATGTTCAAGCAAATTATTTCTCATTCTATGCATTTTTTGTAGCAGAAATTAAGAATAAAAGAGAAGAAAGCAGGATCAAGAAGATGTTGAATCTTCTGGAGTTCCATGCGATCAGCGCCATATCTGGCACTACTTGCGCCAAGGAATGAAAATGGGCCAAAATTCACTGTCATCTCACGCTACTGGCGTGAGATGTGGCGCCAGTAGCGCCAGAGACTTAAAAAGAATGAGAAATTCATTGTCGTCTCACGCTAGTCGCACCATGCTCCGTGCTATTCGCACCATAGATGTAAAATACAGCAATTTCCACTGCCATAGCATGCTACTCGCGTAGCGCCAGGATGTTATTAGCTCACGCCATCAACACTAGGAGCCACACCATTAGCGTCAGCGACATGTGACTTCAAGATATTGCTTTCTGTTGCACGAGTTTGGGGGATTATTGAGTGATTTTACACCCTAAATATAAATAGGGACTTAAGATGCCAAAATGGGGGGTTCGACAACAGATTATACACTACAAAATAACAAAGAAAGAGTCTTGGGAGATTGAAGGAAGCTAGGTCAAGGAAGAGAAATCAAGATTGAAGGGTTTTGGCTTCTTCTCCTTCTTTTCTTCTTGCTTCATCTAGATACACTGTGTTATGCTTTTGAAGCCAACCATGAATAGGGTTGGCTAATTCATTCTTTGTAGTTAGGGCCACAACCTAATTTGAACTCCTTTGCTATTGGATTAAATGTTATGGTTCTTTTATGCTAGATTATTTTATTTCACCTTGTGTTGAATGAGTATATATCTTTATTGAAATTGATCACTTTGATAAAGTTTTGAGGGTAAGGGTTTACAATAGGAATATTGGGACTTTGATTTCTGACAAAGGTGGAATAACAATTGTTACATTACCTAGGGATAGGGATGTATAATTGCAAATGAATTGATGTATCTCACTTAATGCTTGATTGAAGGGAAATCACTAAGGAATTAAGATTTTTACTTTGGTTAAAAGGTTAAAGTTACTAAGGAATTCGTCTTTAACTATTAATTATGCAAAGATGCGATATCTGAATAATTAGTATAATCGAATATAATAATTAATCTAATTAAATAAGGTAGGATCAAAACGGTGTATGTGTCTTGACTACAATTCTTTCTCCTAAATTCCTTAAATCCAAATAACATTGCATTTAAAGCATTCTTAATTCTTAGATTTTAAATTTAATTGTCTTTAATTCAAGATTAAAAAACCAATTGCATCAATATTTGTTAATCCAATTTAAAGATATTAGTTGTGATAACATTAGTATCTCAATCCTCGTGGGAACGATACTCTACTTATTACTTTATTAATTGGAATTATCGGTGCACTTGCCGAACGAGCATCATGAACCTTAATCTTTTCTGTTCTTAACTAATTTTTTTTGACATTCTGCATCTGATTACAGATTACTTGCATGGTATAAAAGATTGTGCAGTACATTGCTATGATGGGGTAAGGCTACAGTTTGCTAACATTGTTCTGCCCAAAATCATTCATTTCATGTCTGTGTTCTCATGCATCAAGATCTGTCCTTTTTAGCCTGTAAATGAAGCTGAAGCTTTGAAACACAAGGAATCAGATGGAGATTTGTTTAGCTCAGAGGATGATGAATTGGAAACAATAGGAAAGGAGGAATATAAGAATATATCAAGAAAATCCACTAGAATTTCATTGACTCGTCGATTGGTAGCGAAAGTTCACAAAAATTTGTTTAGGTTTTAGAATTATATATTTTGTTCCATCCCCATCCCTTCAAAAGTTCAACTGTAACCTCTTCTGGGTGTTTTACCCCTCCTTGGGGGCTTTCTTACATTATCATCTTTAGGCTATGTTTAGATATCTAATGGTGAGTGGAATGAAATGAATTGAGATGGAATGGAATAAAGTTATTATTTTATTGTTTGTAGATTTTTGTTTGATGTAATTAAAAAAAAAAACTAGTTCCACTCCATATTCCAGAAAGAGAAAGAAAAGGGAGGGGCAGTGGATAGTGGATGCAATCAAATTCAAATCCAAACAATTAAAACTAACATCATTACATTCCATTTTACTCAACTCCTTCCTTTTCATCAATCCAAAAACAGTCTTGGAGTAAGTTTGGTTAAATTTATTATGGAGAAACAATTACTTGTTTCATCTAACTTTCTAAAAGAGCTTTTGAAGATTAAGCTATTATTTATCCATAATTAAGTTTGACCAAACATTAGACTTCACTCAGCAAGTCAGCGTAATATATAAATGAGGATTTGATTTTATGTATAGTGCATGTACTCAGAGAGTAACGTGGAATTGGATAACTCCATATCAAAAAACTTTGTATCTTTTCCAATCAATAAAAAAATATTAAACATAAAACTTTGAATTCAATAATCTAATTATAACTTTAAAATTAATTTTAGGATATCTAACAAGACCAATATGATGATTTATCTGTAACACGAATGATGTTAAACTTTGTTTTGTATGGATAAAAATATATTTTTCTATGATGGATCTATACACACTGACACTGCCCTCCTTGCAAGTTTGGTCTTATTACCATTTCTGATATGGTGGTGACTTCTCTCCTGGCATCGATAATTTTGATTTTGAACGGTGTCTAACCAAGCCACTGTATTTTTTAGTGAACTTTACCTATTTATTTTACCTCCTAAATCTAAACGAAATTCCTTTTATATTCTTTTACTCAAATAAAATAAAATAATTTTTGCTAAAACTTAAATTTCCTACCATTCATTTTCATGCAGTATATTCAATATGTAATTACTCTATAATTATTAAATAAATTAATTTAATTATTATTATTATGAGGAATATTGAGTATTAATTAAAGGATCTTGCTAATTTGTATCTTTTGACTTTGGATTAAGAAACTAAAAAAAATATTTATTATGTAAATTATATGGGAGTGTAAAAAATAATGACCAATGGCAAGTGTAATTTGTTAATTTTTCACTTTTTAATAAAAATATTTTTATTTTTCTTAATTAATGTCGTTGACATTTGTTAACATTTGTTTTGATTAAATATAATTAAATTAAATTGAATATATAAAAAAAAAATAAGAAAAAACCCTACTATGCAGAAGTTATGATTTCGGAATCAGAAGACGTTTGAAGTCTGAAAAGCATCAACCGAGATTCCACCAACGAACGGCACTCGACGGTTTTTTTGAGTTGGTTATATAAACACGTTCACACTGTCGCGTCCTTTTCGTTCTCCAATCGCTCACTCTCTTCTTCTCCAATCCCATTTCAGGTTCTCTCTCTCTTATTGGATTTTGCATATTCCCATTTTGCCCCTTTCTCAGTGTACTTGCTCTGCTTCTACAATTCTCTCTTGGATTCTTGCCGATTCCATTCCCCTTTTGTGATTCTCAAGTTTCTTCACTGTTTCCATTAGCATTTGTTACAATCTATCATGGGTTTTCGCCAAAATTGTTTTTTTACTAACGCTGTGTGTGTTGTTGCGTATTCTTCTTCTGTTCTTCTGTGTTTAATTTATAATTATGGCCCCTTCACTGGTTTTCTCACTCCATGTTGTGTTTAAGTCCTGGGAGAGAAAACGGGTAGACGATTTTTTTTTTTGTCTGAATTTTTCAGTTATGTAATTAATAAATTTTTTCTTTGAGGAATTTTCTTTTGTTTGTATGAAGGGAGAAGTTGGAGAGGGAAGGGGAGGGAGGAGAATTGTGATTTGTTGAATGTAGGATTTCAATTGTGATTTGTGAAAAAAAGGGGGGAAAAGTTTGAATTTTTCAATTATGTGATTTATTAATTTTTCTCGTGTTTGGATGAAGGGAAAAGTAGGACAGCGAAGGGGGAGGGGAGAATTGTGATTTATGAATGTAGGATTTCATTTTAGTTTCTCTCATTTTAATTTTAAAAATCAGAACTTTTTTCCCTCTTATGTTCTCTTTGCCTTCCATACAAATGGAAAGCGAGTGACTAGGGGACTATAAAGGGAGAGAGATACTCGGTTTTATTTTGTTTTATTTTTGTGGGAAAAACGGGGTTTTTGGAGCAATCGGCTTTATAAGAGTAGGGACTTGTCAAATGCAATCTGTTGATTTATAATGAAATAGTTAAAGGATTAGGTATTAGGGAAGATTTTGAAAGGAAAAAAGTCTCCAATGTCAGCAGATAACGGGGGGGGGGGGGGGGGGGGGGGGGGGGGGGGGATAAGGTATAATCCCCCAAATATGGGTCATGGGTTTAATGGAATTAATAAAAGGGGGTTTTCTTCTGAATGTGATTTTAGGAAATTAAATTAATCCTTGCTTGTGTGTATAAACCAAACCCTATGCTTGTTGCCAGGGTTCTTTTAGTTTTTCAATTTATATTAATTTAAATTTAAAGTTCTTTAGAGTTGTCCTATACTGGCACTTATTTCTGCATTCAAATTTCAAAATTGTAAAATTGATTAACAGACAGTGGTTATAAAAACTTAAAAAAGAAGTTATGTTTAACTGTTCATTTTAAATTATTTATTATAACACCACGAGTTCCCTTTGCAGATTTAGAAGGCATAGAAGTAGTAACTAAGTATCAGTATGGATCTAAAAAAAATAAAGTTGACACTAGGATAGTGTGGGATTGTTAGGAATCTGCTTTAGATGTTTCTGTTTGCAGATAAATTGATTTTATGTGTTTCTAAAATTTCATTTTGCAGTTTTTTATTGAACCATCCATTTTGTATTAATTGTTCTGCAATTCCTGACTTTGCTCAACAGTCTAAAAGGAACAAGTATTGAACCATCTTTCTGCTGACTCCTGTCTAATTTCTGTTTGCCATTGCACTAATGTATGTGTGAAAAAAATCTATGTATATATCTGATTGAGAATGCTAATTTTGATTTATTGATTTTGGAACTTCAACACAAGGATAAATTACTTTTTGACGCCTTTTTGCTTAAAACTGATAATTTTTTCTTCATGTTGTAGGCAAAGTTTGCCTTTGAAGGAATCAAGTAAGTCTTGTATGTGGATTTTGTGGTATTGATTTTCAATATCCGCTTTATGGTTTGAGCTTCTATTGAGATACTGAGATACAAGCTGATCACATAGGAATATCCTGTACTCTCTCAGATTTCATGCCTGCCATGAAAAAGGTTGTCTGGTGTTGTAGAGTAACCTTTCACTAGTCTTCTCTTCGGTTCTTTAAAATATTGCAATGTGATAACGTGGGGATTGACCCAGGTGCATAGAAATTTGTCAACAAGAATTTACTGTTAATTGTGCCATAAGTATCTCTCTCTCTCTCTCTTGAGTCAACTATTGGTAAAAGAGAATAACTTTTTCTTTTGAATTTAAATTAGTATCCGCTGTTGAAGTTGCTGCTGTGCTTTATTCTGTCTCTTTAAGAATTTGGGTTGGGGGAGGGGGGGTATGGATTCTTTATTCTGTGTTACACTTCTTTTTTCTTTTGAGAATTGCTAGCATTGTTCTCTTGTGGAAACTATTTATAAATTATAACTGAAGTTTTATAAAGCATCTCCTACTTCATTTGCTTTATTCTTGCTGTATATATATCTTAATTTGGTCTTTTTAAGTTAAGATGGGCTTTTTTAATCAAACAGTTTATTTTTGGTTTTGACGGGTTTCCTTATCAATTTTACTTTTTATAGAATATATGTTGTTGTGTAGTCTCTTGCTTTGCCTTTTGAATTGCATGTAGTCTGTTGATTGAGTTCCTTTCTTTTTCTCTTTAACAGAATCCTGAGCTAACTTGTATTGGTTCTGTATTCAACAAGTTGGGGAAGGAGCTTGGAGAACCTGTAGACTTTGAACTTCCAGATTGTTTTAATAAATCAAAGCCAATGCAGTACACCTATATAAAACGCAGTAATCCTTCATACATGTTCTGAAATGTTCACAATAACTGTGTATCTCTCATTGCTTCTGAAGTATTTAATCCTGTTACACTTAGTTTGTCTGTTTAGATGGTGCATAGTTTTAGATAATCTTCCATTTTTGTTTGTTCTTATAAATTTTAGATATATATCTCACTAAGAAGGTCAAGAGATCCCGGTTTGATGATGATGGCATATTCTGTTCCTGTACTCCTTCCCCTGGATCTACTAGTGTATGTGGTAGAGATTGCCACTGTGGGTAAGTAATCCATTTGTATGTGCTTTATGGCAATCTCATGTTTTTATTCTCATTTCTAGGACGTGCTGACTCCATCTTGAGTAATGTTCCTGAATCTACCTTAATTTATTGTTTATAAAATTTATTAAGTTTATTGTCAGCAGCCAGACAACCATCCAAAATCATCATTTCTTTCTTCAGAATGTTATTTTTGGTCTGTCTGAGTACTTGTGTTTCAATGAGTTATATAGTGTGTGGTTAATTAAGTTCTGCTAAAGCATATTCAATTTATCATATAGTAACTATTGGTATTTCTGTTTATTCTCATTGTTGCCTGACCTGAGCCCTGATAGGTGATTGTTTCCCAAGCTGAACATGACATAAGAAAGCATGTTAAATTCCTCAAACCCCACAAAACCATCAAAGAATGGGAGGGGTGTGGCTTTGATTGGTTTGGTTACATTAGTTTAAAAAAATACCATGCAGACTTGTTCCATGGCTGAAAGGTTTACTACCTTGGACTAATCATGCCAGTGGCTAGCCATGTGAAGTGGTGTGATGTTTAAAATGAATTGTTATTGTTTCTAGATTTTGCTGGTGCACCTAGAATAGACTGTTTTATTATTTAACACATAAAAGTTTCTGCTTGTTTGTTATGTAATATAATATTACAGATGCAAAGTCAACATAATTTTGAGTCAAATATATTATTCATTTATTATGTTGACTGTGTTCCTGTAGAATGCTTCTGTCTAGCTGTTCAACAGGCTGTAAATGTGGGAGCTCCTGTCTCAACAAACCATTTCAGAATCGTCCTGTGAAAAAGATGAAATTGGTCAAGGTATAAATTTCTGGCTTAGGATTTTTTCCGAGTTTGTTTTAATAGTGTTCTTAACTCTTTAAGTTATTCCTGTATTTTCTTTTCATTGCAAAATCATGATTCTTAACTCTTTGAATGTCCTCATTTTCCCCCCATTATCTCCACTGCTTTTCTATCATCCCAATATCTTATTTTTATGCACATAGATACATGTGTGCTCATGTTATATTCTAGCTTTATTTGAATTTGTATTCACTTGCACTTCTCTTCTGATATTCTTTGCTTAAAATGCCGAGCTTTAATATATTTCTGTAGACCGAGAAATGTGGTTCTGGAATTGTGGCGGATGAAGATATCAAGCTTGGGGAGTTTGTGATTGAATATGTTGGAGAAGGTTATAGTGAATTGTTTCCTGAGGGTTTTTATTTAATAATTATTATTTTAAAAGCTACTTATGACTTAAGAGTGTTGCCTTTCTCTACAGTCATTGATGACAAAACATGTGAGGAAAGGCTTTGGAACATGAAACATAGTGGGGAAACAAACTTCTACTTATGTGAAATCAATCGAGATATGGTGATAGATGCAACATATAAGGGAAACAAATCAAGATACATCAATCATAGTTGCTGCCCCAATACTGAGATGCAGAAATGGTTGAATACTAATTGTTTTATTCGTATGATGATTGCACCAATATTTGGTATTTTATCCAAACATCGTTTAATTGAGGAGTTAGGAACTTCTAACAAGTGCATTTTTTTCCATTTTAAGGATAATTGATGGTGAAACAAGAATTGGCATATTTGCAACTCGTGACATACAAAAGGGCGAGCATCTGACTTATGATTACCAGTATGAGCACTTTCCTGTTTCTTTGCTTACAACCCTTTTAGTTTAACCTGTTTCTTTGCTTACAACCCTTTTAGTTTAACTACATTTTCTATATAGATATTTATGCCTCTGGAAAGTTTTGGTGTTGTTGGTCTCTCTGGAATTATGCTATCATGACTGGCTGGTTTTTCTACGTTTCTAACTACGTAGCAGATTTGTTCAATTTGGTGCAGATCAAGATTGCCACTGTGGTGCTGCTGAGTGTAGGCGTAAGTTGGGTGTCCGACCTACCAAGCCTAAACTTTCTTCAGATGCTGCATTAAAATTAGTTGCATATCAGGTGGCTTCATCTTCTCGTAAAAATTCTCGTAAAAAATAGCCATTCTATCTGAGTATAAATACTCTCTCTCTCTAATCTCCATGACTCTTGAATAATAACAAAAGTACTAAATAAATTGAATTTCAGCATCTTTCTATTACTGGTTATAAAGAAATACCATTTGTTTATTTTTCCGTTGTTGCAACTATTGTTTATTTTTGGGTATTAATTTGTGTTAAGCACGTCTATCAATTCTCTCTGTTTATTATATTGGAAATTTATTAGTAGGAGTTATATTTCATTTTAGTACTGTATATTTATATTAATGCTGAGTTTTGACCACTACACAAGCCCCGTAAGTGCAGTGATTGAATTGTGTGGGCATGGTTTTATATATATGCTTTGGTAGGATGAATAGATTGTTCTTACACCAGCCTCAGCCTGTTTCATTTTTTTCCATCTTTTTACTCTAAATTTTCAATGGAATGTTTTTCACGTACAAATTCTGAATGTTCTTATTTAGCCATTATGTTTAGTAACTACTTACCTTGTTGCCCTTCTATTGATTCCTTGAATATTGGCATGTGGACTTTGATGTAACTACTATCCAACTTAAATTTTGTTATCAATTTGCATTCAGTTTCTCTTTATAAATCTGCCTGCTTGATTGCTAGAATGATTCCCATTGAGAAAGAGAATGGGAAAGCAATAGAATGATGCTTGTCATATTTTTGTATGGTTAATAAATGATTGATAATTTGATGATATTCCTATGTTTGGTATGCCAGAGTGAAACGACTAATGGAACAGGAAAAAAATAAAGTTAATTCTTTTTCAAAAAACACATTAAAAAATCGTTAAACTCCATATATTTTAATTGAATTACAGTGAATAACATGACGCCATAAACATTAAAGGTAGTTGACATTGAGTCGGATGCACAATATATATTAAAAAATATGAAAATCTCGACAAAAGTAGACCTAATTTAGGAACAACTAAAATCCAAATGGTTGACATGCTCACATCTCATTTAATGGGTAACCTCTTATTGACTTACTTGAGAAAGAGCATGGTGGAGTTTTGAAAATTATTGCTGAATTGATTAATAGAACAGCTAAACATGTACATAGGCTGATTCTAGAGCTAGGATTTTACAGGGAAACAAATCTGTCCTAATTACAAGGGAAATAAATCTGTACAGAATAAAAGGAATGATGGTGGCAAATTTTGAACCGGGTTGTGTTGCACCCATGACTGACTTGTCACAAAACGGCTTCATATTTTATTGAGGCCATCAAGTATGATCTTCATCAATAGCTCACAAATCCCTTGTACCAAAGCCTGAAATTCTGTATCCACACTTGACCTCACAACATTTTGGTTATTTACTGCCTAAAAGCATACAGTACCCTGAGGTGAATCTCCTCAGTAATTGGTTCTGTATAATTTGCATTTGTTCATACCTCCATGCCCCTATTTCTCGACCAGTTGGCCTCTTCCTATACTGGTTTTCTATTTATTAGCCACACGAGTTATTCCTAAATTGGAAATTTTTATTACTTTACCGATATTCCTTTTTTATTTTTATTTTTATTTTATGGTAATCTAATATACTTGAGCTTAACTTCTTGTGTTTTATATCCTAGACTAGATAGTGGCACCTACTTCAAAAGTGTGCTATAGCAAATAGTGGACAGTGGGATTTATATTAAAAGGGCCACGCATCATATTATTCATGCACCAAGCCCCAAAGTGCTGGGGGTGAGGGAGTGTATTGGGAAAACCCATGTCCCACATCGCCTAGAGATAAGGCTAATATAGAGTATATAAGTGAGGGACAACCCTCATCCTTTAAGCTAGCTTTTGTGTGAGTTAGGTCTAAACCCACATTCTAAATTTATATTAAAAGGGCCACGCATCATATTATTCATGCACCAAGCCCCAAAGTGCTGGGGGTGAGGGAGTGTATTGGGAAAACCCATGTCCCACATCGCCTAGAGATAAGGCTAATATAGAGTATATAAGTGAGGGACAACCCTCATCCTTTAAGCTAGCTTTTGTGTGAGTTAGGTCTAAACCCACATTCTAA
>CM023956.1:28905448-28927590 GCA_013407115.1 Glycine latifolia
TAAACTCCTACCAAGTTTCATAAATCCTTTCGGGGAGATGGAAAATTATATATGCATACCATTCATTGGTGAGGGAGGTGGAGAGGAATTCAGCATAAGGTCTAGATTTCCACCATGTTCTTGAGTTCCTTCATCCTCATTATCCTGCATGTTATCCACTTCTGTCCACAAAACTTCCTCCTCATTATCCTGCATGTTATCCACTTCTGTCCACAAAAAAATTATATGAAATTTATTAAACTCCTACCAAGTTTCATAAATCTTTTCACACTAAAAGAAAATTATATATGCATACGATTTATTGTTGGGAGAGATGCAGTTCCTTCCTCATCCTGCATGTTATCCTCATTATCATGCTCATCATCCTCCCACACATCCTCAATAAAGCAATCTGAGTTTGAGTCTGAAGAAACAAAAACAACATCGCAATTAAATCATTGCCTATCAACCAAAAGAAAGCTAATGCAACTAATGAATCTAATGCTTTAACATGAAAACAAATAAAATGTAATTTTTAAATAACTTACAATAGTAAAAAAAAAGTTTATAAGCATTATTTATAAACAAAATAAATAATGCCTTGTACACCCCCATATTCATAACTACAACCATTGGTTGATATTAAATTATTTAATTATCAATGTGAATAAATACATAGACCATGGAAGACCAAAATAAAATTATACATAACAAGAAGTCAATAAAATCAAATATAAACAAAAAAACAATATTAAGTCTCTTACACTAAAAATTTCATATACTTCTAAACAAAAAAATACAAACAAAAATTATAATAAACTCATTTTATCAGACTTTTTAATCTAAAATTATGTTTACAAACTTTAATCAAATCAATGAAATCATACACTTAGTTCCATACTAAATACTTAAATCATCGGTTTGCAGCACATTGGATAATCCAAAAAATCACATCCTTGAATCACAATCACATCTCTCTGCTAATCGAGAACGATAAAAGGCACTCATAAGTTGAAATTCTACAATATGACTTCCTTTGAAACAACTGACTTGCCAATTCGTTTAACTATAGGTGCAAAATAGCAAGCCACTCGAAAAAATGGGGGGGGAATGTTTGAGAACAGAATAACAAAGTTAGTTGTACCACCATGCTTTTGTATTATGACAAACATCAGATATTCTATATACTAATCATGCTCAAGACAAGGAAAAGAAACCTTTTCAACGGGATCCATCATCCATCACCAGACCCAAATCTACTTCATTTGATTTAGAAAATTCCTGTTAGGCGCATTTGCTTCTGCACATTGGTGCAACATAAATGACCTAAGCCAGGGAGCTTACCTGTTCCATACCTGAAATGACCAGGCAAAATGAGTTACAAGTAAGGGTGATTCAGCTGCAGCATTCAATTAAAGCTACAGACCAAAAGTGCGCTAAAAGAAAATACATACCACAAGTCATCGTATTTCAATTATCCACGTTAACTCAAAATATTGCTTGATTTCCAAAATCCCAGGGATCATCAAAATGGCATATGCTAGCATTTCATTCTTCCTTTTTTATTGAACTGCCTAAATACAATACAAAACTAACATCTAAAAGAAATTCAGGTCCTCCAAGCCTCCTGTTCATTACGACTAGAATTCCCAGACAAGTACTTAAGGTAATGCAGTGTAATCAATGGTAGATGGCGGAAGGCTGAAATTCAGCCATATAAACACGCCATGGTGGGCCTCCTTTAATATATTTCCTATGGCAGTTGGCAAAAAATCCAGCACTGCTTTCTACCATGACAGCACCATGGCTGCTATTTAACAACACTCTGGTGATGTAGGCATACCACATTACGGATCAGATAGTAAAGCATACTAGTCCACAACTAAAGAATAGATGTTTTCCTTTTTCTTTTAAGCATTTCCGTGGAGCATTAATTCAGGTGCATGCATGAAATAGAATGTATCACTACACGGACCACACACACAAAAAGAGACATCAACATGTCATAATTTTTGTGTAAAAGCCATGTTAGGCATCTAAAGGTTTTATTGCAAAAGCTGCCCAAAACTAGGACTGTCAAATGGGCCATTCCACCCTATTTAATCATGGCTGCAACAAGCATGTACTATATTATTCTATTTCTGAATCATGAAAGATTTTAACATGCCTCCAAATGTATTACCTTAGCCAAGAACAAGAAGCACATAAACAGATTCCATACCTCCCATTCATCATATCTCAAGTACTGAAGTACATCCATAAATATGATTAATCAAAGTCGAATGATGAAGAATACCCATAACTTGCTAATGACAGAGGAAGATATTGACACCTGCAATACAGACAGACAGAGAGAAAAGCTCTACCAAAATTTGAAGTATAAAGCATGGATCAACTTTTACCAGGAATCAAAATAATTTTAATTAAAATAACTACAGAAGTTCACACTGCAAGTAACAGTGAACTATCACGAAAACAAAACCCAATCATAGTAACAATATAGGTATACAACTGCCAAAGGATCGTAGCTACATGGTGCTTTAAATCTAAAGACAACTGAACAGGAATTGAAAAGCAGCCAAAAAGGCAAGCCAGATTTATAGGTTCTTGCGGGAGCATTAGTTATCAAGCTTGAGAAATAAGGTAAAATGGACATGGCCAATATCAATAGTCTCCACATGTTTGGTCCCCTAGGTAGAGGTGTCAAGGTGGGCCATGAGTTTGTCAAAACCTGGTTGATCTGGTCTTCCGGTTTAGGCAGTGGGATTCAGGCTTCATAGAACTCAGCTGTTTGGATGGGAAGGGAAAGGCAACAAAGGGAAAACAAGAGCATCAGAATTCTAAATGGTACACTGGTCAGGTTAAGATATCAATCTGTTATATACTATAATGTGAATGGCCTATATTATAGGAAGTTGCCAGATAAAATGAAAACTGTAATCTACCTGCAGGGGCCCATCAAGTTTTAGTAAGCATGGTTTCTCCTCCGAGAAGAACCATTCTGAGAAGACCTGACAAAAGATACTAAATATCAGAATTGGTGAGCTTCATAACACTCTGAACATAATCCACTGAGCGTAACTTCCGCATAAAATGGATCAGTGAAGAATATAAAATAATAATGATACCTGGGACATAAATAATACCCATAGTCACTAGTTCGTCCCAAAGAATAATTTCCATAAGCTCCATAAGCACCACCACTGCTACCAAGCTACAGATATATAAAATCAACAAATTGAGAAATGAGAAAAAATAGTTAAACTGGTGAAGCTAATCCATACTTGAAATTTTCACAAGGTAGACGGTTGTAAAAAGAACCTGTGAATTTCCATAGCTTCCATAACCATCACCAGATGCCAAATCACTTGAACTTCCATACCCACCAGAATATCCACCACGTCCATGTCGTTTACCATCTCTACTGTCATAGTTCAAACCATCTGATCCATCAACTGAAGCAGGAAGATATGGAAGCACCGGAAGGAATCCTGAGACAGCAAGCTCCTTATCAAAAAGATTTGCTCTTAGCCGTGTAAGTGCTTGCACAAGAGCATCCTTATCAACATCAAGGTCTCCGGAAATCTAAACAAGGGTCAAAATAAAAGCCAACATAGTTTAGAAATTATACGAAACTGCAACTTCTGATAACACAGAAAACAAGATTACTCAATCAATCTTCAACAATACCCTTACCTGCACCATTTCATCATCTTCAGATGCAATTTTAGGAAGATTATCCTTTGACAGGATGCGAATGTTTGCTTTTGTAAGCCTCCTCATTTCAGTTACAATTGTCCCTCCCTTACCAATAAGGCAACCAATTCGGGAGGTTGGCACCAGAAGACGGGTAGTGAAAGAGACAATCCCTGAATCTCTTTCCACTTTCTCACTGCACCGAGGTTGCAATCGCACAGCAGCTTCTATAGTTGGAGAGAAAGAATCCTCAAAAAACTGCATAAACACAATTTAAAAACCATCAGAACTGCAAAAATATTACATATCCATACCACACTTGATCATCAATATTTCACCTCTTTCGTCGAAATGATTATCAAACAGTCATCTCCTTCAGTTGCTGAACTATCAACTTTGATGGTTGCCCCAGAATCCTGCCTGATTTGATTTATTATGGCACCACCCTTTCCTATCACACCACCATAGTTTGAAGCTTGTAGTGTGTGTGCCCTCACAGCATTCCTATGAAGCCCTATTTATCGTGCAAACTCCCTTGGACAGTTAGATATCCTAATGAATTCTGTTATCAGTGATCCAGTTTCATAACAGCAATGTTGTTAAAACGTAAAAAAACGTAAAAACGTGTGAAACGTAATGGACGATTTGTTTTAATAAGGTAATGGACGATTTGTTTAAACTTAAAAAACACATGATTTTATGTTTTTTTATTTAGGATTTGCTTTTAAGAAAGTAAAAAAGTGCTTCTTCTTTTTTTTTTATTATAAAAAATATAGTTTAGACAAACATAAAAAAATAAAATTATACTGTTTATTTTATCACAAACGGGTTCAATATCATTGGAATGATACTAGTTTCTAATAAAGTTGTTGCATTTGCATAGCCTTCAAATGAAGTTTTCTTCATTTTTCCCTCTCTTGTTGATCATTCCCTTGATGTTGGTGATGAATTGGGCAAATTAATCTATATGTATCTTATTCTTTGACATGCAAAGGTTGTGGTCATACTTGTGACATTAGAAAAGATGGTGATGTGGTTATTCATTTACAATGCTGAAAATTTACTTTGCATCACAAATAGTTGAATGATGGTGATGCAAAGCACCTGTTGCCATGCTAAAAATTAATGTAGTTAGTATTGCTAAAAAAATGAAGTTCGTCATTGATTATTATTTTATTCAATGATGATAGTAAGATTTAAACTTTGAACATTATGTAAGTTATCTAAATTCTCTACTAGTAAGATGATCTTAGGGGGTTAAGTTAGTCCTTGATTACGTAATCCATATCAATCATCTAAATTCGAAATATTTTTTTAATATATTGTAAGTCATTCAAGGATTTCTATATCTATCAAAGGTCCTAAAGCCATTGGGCTATCCAATGCAAACTCCTCAGTCCGTTTTCAGTGTAAAAAAGAATAGTTTCCATTTATTCAGGCTAGATTTGATATTGGAATCGCACTTGTCATCTTGGATGAATATTTTTATTTTTTAAAAAATGAACCAAACATGTCATCTTTGGTTTTCACTATTACGAAGTTACTGAAACTATTTTATTTTTTTGAAATACAACTTTTAATCTATTGTAAATTACCATTTTTGTAATTTTTTTGCCTCGTATTAGAGACAACCTATTATGAATATTCATTACAAATAATCAATTATTAATTATACAAAAAGATTTTACCAGAGAGACAGATGTCAAGTGATAACACAACATTGATTCTTTTTTTTTTCTTCCAAAATTCATTCGTTGATTTTTTTTTAATTCATAAACATAAGAGACAGGACTGTGCCATCACTTGTGTGCATTGGCATGCCCCACAAAAGGTTTAGAGTATATTTTGCATAATTCAAATATTTTAGAGCTCAAACATATAATATATAAGAGAAATAAAGTGATCAAACCATGCCAGCTTGACAACATAATATGTTTCTTTTTTAAACATATTTGCCTCATTCAACTGAATATGTAAATTAAAAAGTTTACTAATTAAGAAAGAACCTGGAATCTGAACAAGTATGCTCTACATCTAATGACGTTTACTGGGCTGTCTCTCATGTATAATTAATTAGGTCCAAACAAAAGAGAAAAGAAAAGAAGAAAACATTTATATTTTATTTTGTTAAATTGACCTAATAATATTTGTTATTTATATCTATTTAGATAAGTTAATTCTTGGAATTTAAAAAATACAAAAAAAAGATATTTTTTTTAGCTAAAATGTTAAGTTTTAAACAATTAAAAACATTTTATACCTCACAAGTTGATTTATCTAAATAAATTCAAATAATTTACTATTACTTTTAAATTGCACTCTTCGCAATTTTTTTAAGGACCGGACAATTTTTCTATATAAAAAAATATGTCAACCAAAGTCCCCATTATTTTGATACATAGTAAAGCCCCCTTTAATAAGCTTTTAAAAAATTTAATTCTTTGCTAAAAAAATAAATAAATCAATTTCATACATTTTTTTTAGGCTTCTATTTTATTGTGCCTTAATCCTAAGAAGGAAGTAGAAGCGGCCCAATCCAAAACCCTATTATAAGCATTAGGGTTTCCACCACTTTTCAGTTGCTTTGTTTCACTCACTCTGTGTTTGGATTAGAATCGGATCACGTGATCCGTACGTTCGGTCGTTCATTTCCAGTGTCAAACATGGCGTCTCAGATGAGCAAGAAGAGAAAGGTAAGTGATAGAGAGAATCGAAAACAACATTATTTTCTATTTGTGTTTTTTTTTCCTTCATTCTTGTTGCGTATGTGAATTTGAACATTTGCATGGCGTTATTGTGTAGTTTGTTGCGGACGGAGTGTTCTTCGCCGAACTGAACGAGGTTCTGACACGTGAATTGGCGGAGGACGGTTACTCCGGCGTGGAAGTTAGGGTTACGCCGATGCGCACCGAGATCATCATCAGAGCCACCAGAACCCAAGCCGTTCTAGGTGCGTGTGTTTCTAGAACCTTCCATTACTTTTGTGAATCGAATTTTCATTCATTCGTTCATTCATAAATTGTGTGTTTTTATGGTATATATATAGGTGAGAAGGGAAGGCGAATTAGGGAACTTACCTCAGTGGTGCAGAAGAGGTTCAAATTCCCCGAAAACAGCGTCGAGCTTTATGCTGAGAAGGTAAACAACAGAGGCCTCTGTGCCATTGCTCAGGCCGAGTCGCTTCGCTACAAGCTCCTCGGCGGCCTCGCTGTTCGCAGGTATAACATATTACTCTGCTAATGCATTCTTATACATCAGGCAAGGATTTTAGCTTTGGTTATTATGAATTTGTACATTACTTGTTTAATGTTTATGTTTCACCATTGTAGTTAGATTAATGTAAAAACTGGATCACCTGTTTATATTATTTGATTTGATTTAACAATTTATTAACTGGTAATTTTGCTATTGTTGTTCATAGGTGCATACCTAGTCTTTAGATGTTAACCCGGTATTACAGTACATTGGGGACTACTTGATGATCCAACGATTGAATCCCACATCCTAGCCACTTTGCTTCCACATTGACCTAGCTCCCCCCTTGCATAGTGTTAATTACCTTGTCCATAATCAAAGAAAAAATTACGTATGAAGCCATAACAACATGATAGCTGCTTCTTTGCAACCTGTTTTTTGCTTTCTGTATGCTGTGAGACTGAAATTATATTCTTTTGCTTACTTTATTGTTTGTTGGCTGATTGTAATATACCGAGAATTTCTTTTTAGTTTAGGCTATACTTATGTAAGATGGTATGATTAATCTGCCCATGGTGTTTAATGGAACTTATGGAAGTGGGTACCTTGAGGTGATATGTGGTAGCTCCTTATTTTAGACCTGTGTTTCTGTAAGCAACATGTTTCCATAATTTGCATTATATGTACTTTTATGGCCTGGGTGCTTTTAAATTTTTCCTTGTGTATTTGTGTGAACACAATTCTTCTGCATTCCTGTGGCAAAATTATAAGCTCTATATATCTTAAACTATTTATTTCAGGGCTTGCTATGGTGTTTTAAGATTTGTGATGGAAAGTGGTGCCAAAGGATGTGAGGTTTGTTTTATGGACTCCTATTATTGTATTGTTTTATGTAATGGTTTGGTTGTAATTGTTGTTTGACTTGAGCAGGTCATTGTTAGTGGAAAACTGAGAGCTCAGAGAGCCAAGTCCATGAAATTCAAGGATGGATATATGATTTCTTCTGGACAACCAGTCAAGGATTACATTGACTCTGCAGTGAGACATGTGCTACTAAGACAGGTTTGATTTTTTATTCTTCATAGTTAACTGATAGAATTTATTTTAGCACTAGGATTTTCATGCTGTTGGCTCATTTTTTTTCTTCATGGATTGGTGGTGCTAAATGCTAATTGATTTTCCTTAATGTCTTATATATAGGGTGTTCTTGGTATCAAGGTTAAGATCATGCTTGATTGGGATCCTAAAGGGAAACAGGGTCCTAAAACTCCACTTCCTGATCTTGTCACGATCCACACCCCAAAGGAAGAGGAAGAATATGCCCGGCCTGCTGCTGTTTTGGCTACTGATATTGAGGTCCCGGTTGCTTGATAATGTTTTATTTGTTCTTAAGTAGAAATTCATAGCACCTGAGTAGTATGCAGTGTGCATTGGCTAAAGACCTGGTCAGATTTTTGTAGTGTCTTATCTTTGTTGGGAAAGACTAGTTCAAATTTTTTGTAGTTTAAGCATCAATTGATTTTGTTTTTATTATTTAAATCTCCATGTGCTGAACAGTTCGGATTGTGTTAGTGGTTTATAATGTCATTGGTTTTGGTATGTTTTATTTTCCTTGTTCTAATGCTGTTAAACAATTTTTGGACATGCAGGTGATTTTTTTTTTAAAACTTGATTATTTATTGTTAAAAAAGAAATTAAAATACTTTCTTTTGTTTTTATTTATTTATTTCATACTTGCACAACCATTCAAGATTTTCAAGTGTTTTATGACCATTTATTTATTTTTATGTGTTATGAAAGAGTTTGCAAGTTGTAATGGACAAACATCACCACCTTATCTGCCACCCACTTCGACCATTGTCTCCACCACCATTTCCGTCATAGTCGTCACCATCGTAACAATCACCACTATTATAATAATCATTATTATCATTGTTGTTGTCATAATTTACTGTTGTTGTCGTTGTTGCAATCATTACTATCATCATTGTCACCATAATTATTACCACTCTAATGATTGTCTCCACCATCATCTTTATCATAGTCATTGTCACTATCATCATCATTGTCATAAGAACTACTACCATCACTATGAAACAAGTATTTTGGTCATGATATGATAGGGTAAGATAGAATATGCAATAAGAACAAGATAAACTTTATATCCTATATAATGATAGGATAAAATATAAATTATATTTAAATGCATAGTTATGAAATTTGGTTTGGTCAGTGTTTAATTTGGTATATATGAAAATTTCAAAGTTGTATGTATTTATTATAAGTATATAAATAACATTATTTAAGTAAAAAATGTATCCATATTCCAAAATTTAAAATAATAATTGATAATAATCCAAATTTTTTTTATTATAAAAAATCCATTTTTATTTTTTATTTTTAAAAAATTAAAACCCGATTGGGTCGTACTAATCTAATCGAGATCCAATGACTTATTTGGCATGGTTTGGTTAGGTCATTCCGGATCAATTGCATTATCAGTCTAATAATGGAATCAACTCGATTAAACCTCGAATCCTAATCCGATCAGGCTGGATCAGGTTCAATAACACTATTTAAATTACAAATATACTATTTCATGAAAATTACATATAATTTTCTAAAGGTTAACTTTTTTATTTTTTTAAAAATTATGAAATTGTAAGAAAAGTATAGTTTTAACTAAATTATACATTGTATACGATTATTTAAATTATTTGAATAAAAATTATTTAATTTTAAATATTTCAATAAAAAATATAATTTAAATTTATGTGTCACGATTATTATTAATAATATATATATAATTTCTTTTAACTCATTTTTTTTCAGTGACACAAGTTGTGGAGGAGTTTTCAACGGTGCCATAAAATAGTTTTATAAGTGTCTCGTGTCTTTTGCTCGAGGAAATTGATATGCAACTACAAACATGGAGATGGATATATATGAAGAGAACATCATCACCCAACATATGTAACTTAACGCGTTGAAAGCACTATCAAGAACTTGATCAGCGTTGAAAGCACTATCAAGAACTTGATCAGCGTTGAAATTTCATGCTTCATGCACTGGCCTGCCACCTTTTTTGCACTATTAAGCTTCGCCCCACTTCACATAAGAGATTAAACGTCCAATTATCTACTCTTCATTCCCTAGCTATCAATGGCAGCCAGCTAGCTGCACTACCATTAGCCAACCCACTTTACTTCGTTTTCAGATCATTTGACCCAATTCTAACAAAAGTCGTCATCGCGTCATATGGAGTAATAATGAGTTGACAATGCAAGTAAACTTTACTTATAAGCTTAATTAACATTTGGATTTCAATTATTGAAGTTCAATTTCTAGGTTTTTCTATTGACCTTGTAATGTCATGCGTGCTAATCCTCTCTAGCTCGTATTCACCAGATTATTTATTTATATGCCGGCAGTCTAATTAAGATAATAAGATATGGGTTGTAGAATGTTATTTGGAATTTCACTTTCCCTAGTTATTAATATATCAGCCTGCTCTTCAAAAAAATATATCAGGATCATATGAGGATCATTAATTTTCCCGTGTTAATCTTAGCAAATATCTAGATATAACTAGATGAAAGATATATGTATCGATCTCAAATACCTTCAGAGCATGTTTTGAGTTTCAACATGTTTCAAAGATTTTCAGTATTTTGCAGAATTAATATTCTAGCTAGCTAGGTTACAAACTCGTACACAGATTCCACTATTAAATTAATGGTGAAATCCCCTTATAAGTGTCGTCAACTTACATGCGAGCAACATGCATCCAGTATATTTTATTAGGACAGTGACGGTATTTTCATAACATTGTATTTTTTCTTCTTTATTTCCATGATATCAATTATCTAAATTATTTCATATTTTTCTCTCTTTTTTCCCTATCTTTTTTTCATTGTACAAATTTTCATAAAAAAATTATATATATATATATATATATATATATATATATATATATATAAATACAATTTCGCATTTGAGAAACATATATAGTTCATATTCACTCCCCCCTCCAATTTCTTTTAATATCTACACATTTTCAATCATTTGCATTTACATAATAATATAACATACCTATATATTCCTTGTTATAATTCGTTACATTAGTCACGCTGAATATGTGTGAGCACTAAAATTTTGAATATTTCAAAAATATAAATAATTTCACTGTTCTTAAACATATATTAAAAATCTTCTGCTTTGGTTTTCATTTCTCATATGTACCAAAAATATATACTATTAAAAAACACTTTCAAGAATGTTACGCCTCGGGTGCCCGTCAAGAATAGAATTATCTCTTTCTACTATTTCTCCATAATTTAAAGCTTGATAGTACTAAAGAATGTGAAGCTATCCTTACAATATTACAATAACCAAAGTTTTATTTTTACTTTTTATTCATCGCAAGTCTTAGGTGTATTTTCCCCTTCAAAATTCTGGATCCTAATTAAATTACTTAATCCTACTTTTTTATTTGTTAACGCTACTTACCTATTAAGCTTGAACCCAATAAATATTAATGTATCATGTATTTATAGTAGTAACATAGACTTCAAAAAAAAAGAGAGGCTATCATGTCCAATTTATTAAAGCAAAGAAATTTTAAAATTTCTATGACATCTTTCTTTTATACTAATCTTCTATCTTTTTCTCGGGCATCTTTCTAATAATTAATTTTTGGTGTGCATTAAAAGTATCTTTATTTAATTGTTAGAGATTAATTCTTTTAATGTATAGAAGTAAATTTTGTTTCTCTCAATAGAGTATTTCCATTCACATGATTAAAAATCTAATCTCTGTTATTATACTTTATAACTTAACAGAGCCATATTTTGTTGGTTCTTTCTACTAATTTAATAAATGAAGAAAGTATTGAAATTTTCTTTTTAACATATATATATATATATATATATATATATATATTAAGTATTTATATTTTTATTTAATAATTTTTTGCAGAGTCTTCCGAGATTTTTTTAAAAAAAAAAAAGATTGTAAGAGTTTAGGCCATGAATATGAGATTAATTAAATCCGTGGAATTCTTCTAACAAGTGTGCCAGCTTTTTCCAACTATATAAGGGTTTTTTTTCTTTATTCTCCTGCTGGGCCACATTACAAACTAAGCTCAATCCTTTCACCACATACTGTATATATAGCCTGTTTGTTTCATTAAGATGTTGTGCCAACCACCTTTGAAGTGTTTGAAAATTGTGATCATGGCTAATTTGCTGACAATGTTTTTTGTTATGGAAATGATAGTAGTGAGTGGTTTCAGTTTCGGAACAAGTGGCTCGAGCATGAATTACTACTTGTTGAGTTGCCCTATTGCTGAACCTGTTGTTAAGAACACTGTCAACAGAGCTCTGCAGGATGATCCCACCCTAGCAGCAGGTCTTGTTAGAATGCACTTCCATGACTGTTTCATAGAGGTTCATTCTCTCTCTCTCTCTCTCTTAATTATACAAACAATCTCTCATTCACACTGGCGAGAAATTGTTATATGATCCAAAACTACCATAATCTCAAAAATCTTTGCGTGATACGTAACTGAATTTTATTTACTCTTTTATATAAATTGTAAAACTTGATTACGTGGAGATTAGTTGGAACCATATAGACATATAATGGTCCTTGATCATTCTGAAACATGTAATAAATTTCTCCACACTTACACAGATATGGATGAAGAAAAAACATGGTGAAAAAATGTTAGAGATGTAATATAAAAATTAACATTTGTATCGTCATGCTGATAAAAAAAATTGTTTGTGTCTTCACCTAGTTTGAATTAACTTTTGAAATGTTGATTCATGACACCATATTAGAGTCTATCTGAGTTGGTGATCTTTAAGTTGATCCTTATCTACTCCATTTTTCTAATAAAAAATTGAATTTCTTTAGCATAGGGAAGTTGATGGGCTCGTGTATTGTCTATACTTCAAGTTAGAAGCGCTTGTTAAAGATGTATAATATAAATCATTCACGTGTTTCTATATACAAGGTTTTAATAAATGTTAATATTGTTGCTTCATGACAAAGAAAAAAGGAGTGGAGAGAAATATGATTGAAGTAAACATACACAAAAGCTAAGATACTTATATAAGCACACATGTAGATTAAAACATACATGTAGAAAAGGAAGACATGACTGTATTTTCGTAACTTTGAAGATGCCATGTCTGTCTTTCAAGGACAAACTTACTAACTTGCATCCATTTTCTAAATTTATAAACTGCACATATTTAACTTATAACTATTATTTCATGAGTATGATCATATATGTGTGGTGATACAAAGGGTTAATTTATTTTTGTCTACTAGGGATGTGATGGTTCAGTTCTGATTGACTCCACTAAGGACAACACAGCAGAAAAGGATTCACCAGCAAACTTGAGCTTGAGAGGCTATGAAGTCATAGATGACATCAAGGAAGAGCTTGAAAAACAATGCCCGGGAGTGGTTTCATGCGCTGATATTGTCGCTATGGCTGCTAGAGATGCGGTTTTCTTTGTAAGATGAAGCTACTACACATTTATTGTTGTGTACTTTATTTTCAATTATTTTGGTGTCACAAAAGTGAATTCAATTTCAATACACTGCCGTACACAATTAATGAAATAGAAATCGCCTTATATATAACTTCTGTAGAAATTATGACAAAATTTAACATACCATCAAAGTTTAATATAGTTGATGGATGACTCAGTTTTTTGAATATGTTAACAGAAGTTCGATTTCTTAGTCTCATAACTAAAGTTAACAATGTTACCAAGTTATTTATGATTGAATAATATTGTAAAATATTTTTTTGAGCGTGTATTTTAATTAAATTCTTAAATAATTACAATTAACTTTACCTAATGTTATTATTACCTATGACATGTGCAGGCCGGGGGTCCTGTATATGACATACCAAAAGGAAGGAAGGATGGAACAAGGTCCAAAATTGAGGATACTATCAATCTACCTGCACCCATTTTCAATGCTTCTGAGCTCATCAAGATGTTCGGGCAACGTGGGTTTTCTACAAGAGACATAGTGGCTCTCTCAGGTAATATATTATAATATGTCTCTGTTTTTGCTATTTTTATTATGTGTCGAATAATTTAAAGAGAATTAACTCTGACATAACCATACATACCATGTGTTAAATAGTAAATTCTGATATGTTTCCAAATTAGAACGAACTAATTGAAGTTTTAGAACATGGTTAATTGTTTGGTTGATGCACAGAGGAAAAAGACAATCATAAATGGGTGGATAGGAAAAAAATTGTAGTGTAGTTTATAAGAAATAAATCAAAGAAATTGATTAATTCATTCACTCTGCAGGTTAACTTTGATAGGACTTCATACTTAGAATTATCCCCGATTAATTGTGAATATTCTCCCTACTCTATTTTTTTTCTTCGAGGATCAAACTTGCTGATATTGTTAATAAACAGAAATAACATAGTTTACATCAAGAGAAATGATTTGGTCCAATTGAATTGGGATCTATTCTAACCAGCAATGATCCAAATAAGAAAAAAGCTAGAGATGCTAAGCAATCTGCAGCTTTATTTCCCTGCCTCTTACTGAAGGTAAGGTTCTGAAGCAGATGATTTGGCAAGATATGCCTGCAATCATGCATTAATCCATGGAATAAATTTTTCTTACTAATAAAAACTAACAAGCTAACAGTTCACATTTATTTATAAAAAAATCATAAAATAAATCCCTCCCATTCCTAACTTGTTACTAAAATTTAGTGAACTAAATTAGCTGTCAAGAGAAAAGTAATTTTTCATCACTAATTTGATCATTAGTTTTTACTTTTTAGTATTCCCTTCTCTTTTAGAAAAAAAAACTGATTTCACGCTTATTAAAAAAATTAGTTAACTTTATTAAATTATATTATTTTTAATTACAAAAGAAATATTTTTTTCTAAATTACTTTTTCATTAGAATTTAATATTAAACACAAATTTCTTAATAATATTTTAAATATAATATCATTAAATAAGACAAAAATAATTAAATTTTGCTTAGTATAAAAGAAAATGGAAGGAATAGTAAATAGAGATTTTGATTGTGCAGGAGCTCACACATTAGGAGTGGCAAGGTGTTCTTCATTCAAGAACAGACTGACCCAAGTGGACCCAACTTTGGACTCAGAATTTGCAAAGACACTCTCCAAGACATGCAGTGCTGGTGACAGTGCTGAGCAACCCTTTGACTCCACGAGGAGCGATTTTGACAACGAATACTTCAACGCTTTGGTCTCAAACAATGGGGTTCTCACATCAGACCAAACGTTGTACAACAGCCCACAAACTAGGAACATTGTGAACTCTTATGCAATGAACCAAGCCTTGTTTTTCTTGGATTTCCAACAGGCAATGGTGAAGATGAGCATGCTCGATGTCAAACAAGGGTCCAAGGGGGAAGTACGAAAAAATTGTCATCACATAAATTAAATTATATTGTTGTGGGTTTGTGATTGTATTGTATGGAGTTGGGAGAATCAAATCAAGGCTTTGTTGTTCAATTGATCTGTACGTCATAATCATAAATAATACTTATGCATGTTCTTGTTTCCATGAAGACCATTTATATATATTATTATCGAGTATGTATTTTTCTTTTGTCAAAACAGTTTTTTGAAGTGATTATTTGTTTCTTCAAATTTAGGATCCATTTATTTAAGCTTTTTGAAAAAAATGTAATGAAGTTATATAAAAAATATATCTATTTTTAGAAATTTTATGTAAAGTAGAAGTTATTTTTTGTTTGGTTACAATTATAATAAGTTTTTTTAAAGGTGGTTAAATTACGATTTTTTATAGAAACTTTGTTTTTATGATTATAGATTTGACGCTTATTTCAGAAATTATTCAAAATTACAATTTGATGTAATTTTTTTTATTGATTTTGACGATGATACACTAAATTTTTACAATTAAGTCAAATTTCTTGTTCTCAATAAAGAGAAAATATTGAAGAGTGGTAGTTTACAAAAGTCATAGAGGACTACCAACTTTGCGAGAAATACTGACACAAAATAAATAGAAGCAAAAGCACAATAAAAGATCATAGATGATGACCACCATTGTTAAGAAGAGTGAGACACATGCTATTTACCTGAATGTCTGTGAGCGATGGGGTCACATATATTATGTGTTAAATAGGAGCTTAAGATAAGTGACACACATGCTATTTACCTGAATGTTGTGAGCGAAGGTGTCACGTATATCGTGCGTTAAATAGGAGTTGAAATTGTACATATATTTACAATTATCAAATAGACAAATTATTTAAGTCAATGAATACTTTTAGCAATGTGTTGTTTGCGTTTGAATCCTGCATTTTCTATTTTGAATCTTGTATCTCTAAAAGGAAGTTAAATGGAAAAAAGTATTGATTCTCTATCTTCTGTCTTCTTCAAGTAACTAGTACGCGAGTCGATCATTCATTTTGCCTTGCATTGCCCTCTGCTATGCCTTCCAACATCCTCTAGTAACACGTCACCCACCACTACACTAGTTTTAAACTCTGATCCCACCACACTAAACACCATCACACCACACACCACCATTGTGCCACACCCAGAAAGGAAATCACAATTTTAAAGAGTTCCAAGTTTGAAGCTCTCGCGTTGGCTATTCCGGAATAAATAAAAAAAATTATTCTAGAATAGTTATTTTAGGAGTGTATATGTATTCCGGAACAACTATTCTAAATATCTTATGTCTTCTTCCTCTAGCAACTAGTAACGTGAGTCGACCCTCCACTCTGTCTTGTGCCACCCTTTGTCTCACCTTCCAACATCCTCTAGTAACACCGTCACCCACCACTACACCAGCTTTAAACTCTGATCCCATTGTGCCACACACCATCACACAACCACTATGTGACACCTAGAAAGGAAATAACAGTTTTAGAGAGTTCCGAGATTGAAGCTTCTGGCGTAAGCTATTCCAGAATAGCAAAAATACCATTCCAAAATAGTTATTTCAAGAAACTATATGTATTCTGAAATAGAAAAAAAAATTGAAAAAATTATTTTAGAATATGATTTTTTCTATGTAATAGCTACTCCAAAATACATATACACGGAACAATTATTCTGAAATAAAAAAAATTTCCTAAAGAACTCTTATGGACTAGAATTTTTTCTACTATAGAATAACTATTCTAGAATGCATATATACTTATGGAATAACTATTTTAGAATATAAAAAAATTCTAAAAAATCTATTATGGAATAAGATTTTTTTATATTATGAAATAAAATGCCCTGAGCGACAAATTGCAGCCTTGGAGGGTAATTTGGGATATTTCAAATGCCTGTGCTGTCGTATTAAGAGACCGGCTTGTCAATTGGGGCCCAATTTTAGGCCCAACTCTTATGGTATCCCTATAATCACCCAAAAAAACAAAAACAGAGAGAAAGCTCCTCCATGAGCTTGTTTCCAGTGAAGTGGAGTCGTTGTGATATCTCCATCGAAATTCCACACTTGGTTTCTGAAAATCAAAGCAACTTCAGTTAGTTACCGTTCAATTCCATAACCACAGATTCACTCTTTTTTATTTTTTACATTTTCCCGAGGAAGTGTGGGGAAGCAATGGAAAAGATGAACAAAGCCTTCGAGAAGGTGAAGATTATGGTGGGAATGGACGTCGAAGACGAAGAGCAACAAGCTGCGGCATTGGACAACAGCAACTCCTTCGCCTTCATGGACGACTTCAACCGCAACTGCACCTTGTCCACCACACAGGTCTTCTCCTTCGCTCCATTTCTGTTCTAATTGATGAAGTCAACTTGTTACTCGTTTCGGTTTTTGAGAAAATGGAATACGTAGCAATGAGACAGAAAGGAAGACAAAATTCGAGTGAAATTGGATGTGCTCGGGTTTGAACGTTGATCTGATCCTTAATTGTAGTTTTTGACATTGCAATGTTTTAGCATTTGATTTGATTCTCCGTTATTGTCATATTCAAAGTTCAGATGTTTTGGTATTTTGATTTGGTTTGCTGTTGTTAGAGAAACTGTAGTTAGTATGTTAGGCTGGAAGATAGGTGCGTGAGAAGTTTTGATCTGACTGTTACACGAGGAAAGCTACTCCATAGTTACATAATTCTCTCATTAACCATGCATGCTACATACCGAATCTACCGGATCAAGCACCGTGAACTGGATTCTCAGCTATGTGATGAATCATTTACCTACACGAACCTTGTAACCATACTGGTACCACGTACCTGATAACTATGAGCTACTCTAAGTGAGAACAACTCACATTTGAGATTTATTTGGCTCCCCCCTCTATTTACAGTGTTCTTGAGGAAAATTAGAAAAATACTGCCCCCTAAAACTATAAATTTTAACCATGAATGGAGGACAGGTATAGGAATAAAGGTAGGGAGTCGCATGGGCAGTGGTCATCACTCTTTTCGTCTTTCATTAGATACTGAGATGCTATAAGGTTATCAATTGTGGAATGCGGAAAATGGCAAAAAGCCAGTTAGGGTTTTAAATAGCGTGCTATAGCAGCTTTGCCCATTATAGGGGCTGCCACAGTGGAGCGGTTTGGTGTAGTGGCCATAGCAGAGCTATGTATTTATTCCAAAAAAACCCTTTGAACAGAGACCTTAGGGCTTTTTTAGGAGGCCATTTTTGGGATTTCAATTTCCAAAAATTAAATCTACAACTATAGTAGTGGTGGAAATAACAAAGAAGACTTGTAGCAGAAGTCGCATAGCTGTTGAATTATATGATATGTTATATATATCAATTAAACATATATAAAAAATTAAGTTGTATGCAAATAAAAATAAAATGCATAAAATTGGCATAATATTAAGTTGCTAACTCAAAAGTTCAGTTGGCCTCAGACTCGCCAGAGAGGACAAGAGGATGCAGGATACATGCCGCAACCACAACACCCATAGTGGCCACAATAGCAGATGGAAAAGTCACAATTGTGGATCTGAGAAATTCTGCAATGCTATAGCGCTAGTGCGCTGCAGTGGCTATTTAAGAACATTTGAAGTTTTTACAATGTTTCAATCCACAGATGATATGTGATTGAGAAATCAAATAAATAAAAAACTACTTACCCCATTGCCCAGAAGCTCGTCGCTATGCGAAAGTAAGGGGGAGAGATATTATACGCAGGCTTATCCTTGCATATGCAAAGAGGCTATTTCTGGATTTGAACCCATGACCAATAAGTCACCAATGCACAACTTTACCACTTTGCCAGAGCTCGCCCGATTGAGAAATCAAATCAAGAGAAAATATAGCGATGATATTTTCTTGTAGAAACTATCATTGTAGACTTTTGTGTACTGCTGGAAATAACTTATACTGGCTTTTAGGTGATAAATGAAAATGTTTCACTGATGGATTGCAGTGAATAATTAAACATCACAAAATCATTCATAAAAAGGTGAGATAAAGGAAATAGTTGTTGGAAGATGAAATTAACTGGATGACTGGAGTACATTTTATTGAAATGAATTCAAATATATAATGATACCTTCTATTCCAAACAAATGGTTTTGGATGATGATATCTTTGTTGTTTGGAGGACCCAGAACTACTCAACTACATGCTGGTGTTAGATTGGTTTTAGGAATTTACAGAATTGAACTAAAGCAAATAGAGGGCTTTGAGTAGCATAATGATGTTGGGTTTCTCTCTCTTATTTGTTTCATTCACGTTACCTATTATTATTCGGGGTTGGTTGGTTATGACTTGGGGAATATAGAAAAGGCCTGAAGTATCAGTTTTACTTCATATTTTTGAGACCTGATTAACTGTTATGATTAGGCCATTAAGCTGATTTTAGCACTCACTGTAGTCCCTATCTCTCTTTTATCCTATATTTTGGATTATTTTTTTTTACTAAACTCTGCATCAATCTTCTCATATTTTCTTATTTACCCGAACTACTGTCATATTGAAATGTTCATCTGATTCCTTAACAGATTTCTATATGTAAATTGGCTTTCACAGTTTAACTAATATGCTCTCTGTCTGTGACCAGAGACTATATGGTTTTGCCATATGCTTTGCTGCTGGATTAACTTGTACGCTATTGGTAAGTTTGACATTATGATTTTTCTCTTTAGATAAGTGAAGCTTGTATGCTAGTTTTTCTGTTCAGTGTAGAATATTAATCTTAAGCTGCCTTGAATCTTTCTTTAAATATCACCCAATACTAATAGATAGCCCAATGGCTCCTACACTACCATGTAGGCTCATGTATGCACCTTATATCCCTGTGAGTGTGATTGTTGAGAATGTTTCTATGTCTAGTATAATTATAACCTATGACCAATGAAGTCACAACACAAGGCTGCAACCTTGCTGTTGTGATTTTGTTCATCATTAGATTGCATTATTGTGATTTTTTTAAAAACTATCCAACAATTATTGATACTGCCAACTAGGCACTGATGCCCCAGAATTATCCTAATAGATATAGAGCATAAGAAATAAGCTCCTATGCTTTTGACTTTTTTGACTTAAATCAACAATTGGAGTAGAATAGATGGAAAAAATTACATATTTATAATATGAGGGTAATGAACAAATCTCAATGGTGTCTCTCGCCTTTTTTATTTTTATTTTTAATTTTTACGTAAAATTGTTGGGGATATAGTTCTTTCCACTTCCTTTCTGAAAACTTCACTTACAACTGTTACTCTTTCTACTTTAATGTAGAATATTGGCAGACAAGAATAAGCACTAATAAATGGCATTTCCTCTCCTATGTTACAGTCTATGCTTGTTTTCTTCAAACCAATCAAGTTTGCGATAGCATTCACTCTTGGTAATTTGCTTTCACTTGGAAGGTATATTCTGTTTTACAGCTGTATAATTACATTGTGATACTGACTTCCTTGTGTTTTGCAATTTAATGTATTAGAAACAAGGATAAATTTAAACGGTCTCTAGTTCACTGGATTCCATTCACAGATTTCAAATATTCCGCTGTTGTCACTAATGGACAATGTTCCTTTAATGTTTATATCAGTGAACACAGAACTAATCATATGAGCCTCAAATTAGTACTTATGCCATAAGACTCTCACACCCAATAGGCTATTCTATTGGATTGGGCTCTCTTTGTGGGCTTAAGTCCTAACAATTAATTGGTAAAATCCATTAAGTATTGCAGGAAACTGGGACTTAACCCATAGATCATAGAAACTGACATAAGAAAAAAACATAAACTTAGCATTACAGTGACTACGCTAGCTCTTCAAGGGCCTACCTTCCTCCTAAGTCCCTCTGTTCTCACTGATTCTTTCTTGCCTTTGCTCTTTCCATCTGTTTGTTTTAACACACTTAACAAACCTCACACCTTCCTCACTCTTCCTCTCCCCGGCATCCATGTGTTTAGTCTGTTATAAGAAACTCCCCCGTGCGTATTCCATTTTATCTCACCTCTGTTGTTCATGTGTGTCCTTAATTACTTAGTTTCCTTTCTCTTCACATAGGCTCTTGTTATAATAGGGTATCTATCACAATGCTTACAAGAGAGATTTTCATGGTTTAATTTCTGTTTTTATGGATGAAACTGAAAGGCACCAAATATTAGGAGTTCATTCTGATAAAATATATGTTATATAATTTGAATTCTTACTTTTTACTTTGTAGTAGTAAACAAATTTTAACAACCCGTATAGAACAACTTTCTTAAGGTTAAGATATCAAGATGAAAAATAAGCATGACTGATTTGCATAATCTCATTCTGGACTTTGGTTTTCTTTTTCTTTCTTTTACCTGGGTGGTGTAGCACTCAGTGTTATGTGTATCTGATGTCTTTCTTGTATATTTAAAAGTTAAAATTTGAACATTCATTTCTGCTCTAAGTAGCTAGATTAATCAGTGGTGAGAGATTGCTAGTGTTAAAGTGATAATTTTTCCACAGATACAATCTTTGAGATTAAATTTTGTTTATAACATTTGATTTCTCTCTCTTATAAAAAAAATTGTCCCTCTTTTATGTATTTTGCTGTTGAAATTGCTGTCTAGTTACATTTTATTTTTCATCGTACAAGTTTAGTATTTTAAATTGAATAAATAGTTTAAAGTTGAAAATTTAGAATAATTCCGTTCTTATAGAAATCGTTTTTAACAGATTAAACTCCTTGTCATATGTTCTGTTTTCTTCAAATGCTAAGTGGGAATCTTTTTTTTGGCAGCACAGCATTCCTTATAGGTCCTAAAAGGCAAGTGACAATGATGCTTGATCCTG
>CM023956.1:28935148-28945155 GCA_013407115.1 Glycine latifolia
TTTTTTTTTTTTTTTTGCTAAAGGAAGATCACCTTAGTGAAAGATCTTAAATTATGATCTTAAATCATTTTTTGGTGGATTTATAGTGTCACATAAGATTGAAAATTTCTTTAAGATATGTGACATTTTTTCCTTTAGTGATAGATCTCATATTGAGATCTTAGATAATTTTAATGGGTTTCACATGAACTTTATTTTTAAATATTTAAAATTTAATTTAATTTAATTAATTTCAATTTATAAAATATGGAAAAAATATATGAATATTAATAAGCATGTAATTAATTTTAAGTAATTAATTTTAACTTTTAAATTTATTTTTTTTTATTTTTTTGTCCTGTCACATAAAAAACCATTTTTTTAACTCCGTGATCTTTAGGGTTCTTGAGTGTTAGATCTTGGAAAGAGATCTTCAGTTGAAGATCTATCTTTTTCCATATTCACCACTAAAAGAGATATGAAGATCTCTACTACGTGGAGATCCGGGTCTTCCCAAGAACCTTGAAAATCTGCACATAATTAAAAAAAATGATTTTTTTTGTGATAGGACAAAAAAAATAAATGAAAAAAAATTAAAAGTTAAAATTAATTACATAATTTATTAATATTCATATATTTTTTCATACTTTATTAATTAAAATTAATTACTTAATTAATTAAATTAAATTTTAAATATTTAAAAGTGAGGTCCATGTGAGACCCATTAAAATTATCTAAGATATCAATTTAGGATTTACCATTAAAGAAAAAAATGTCACAAATCTTAAGAGATCTTCAATGCTGAATATGGAAAAGAAGAGATCTTAAGCGAAAGATTTCTCCCTAAGATCTACCATTAAAGTTATCCTAATATAAACTTAGTATGTCGTAAATGGTACATGAGATGGATTCTTTTTATGAAAAAACAAAATACGTATTCAAATATATATGATATGATTTGCTAAAACTTAAGACAATGGATTTAATATGCAATATATAAGATTATTATTCCCATGCATAAAAAGTGTATAAGAATATTAAAGCAACTCTTTAACTATGTTCAAATATCTGTAAAAAAAAAAAACGCAATAATGTTTGAGGCCAAAAAAATCAAACATCAATTTCCATTCACGCAAGAGCTTAGCTAGCTCAGACAGTTGTTTTGGCTTTTTTTTCCTAACAAATCATATATTCAAAGATCTCAAAAAACAACAACAGTAATATCTCTAAAAAAAATCAAGAATAACAATACTAATAATAATAGAATTTGATTTTTTTTACAGCTATAGTACTACTAATAATAAAAATTACTGTTAATATAATTTTCAAAATAATTATTATAAAGATAAACAAACATATCACATATATAATTTGTGATTGAATCACATTATAAAAAATAAAATTCTTTATATTATGTAAATATATAATTATGTGTTGGAATTAAAAAACAGCTTCTTTAGATAATAAAATATTTACTTTTTTTTAATAATAATCAAGGAAAGTGACATTGAACAACATTAGAGTTTTAGACAATGAATAAATAAAGTTATATATAATATCTCTCTTCTATAAAAAAAAGTCTTTTTAGGCAATAAAATATTTAATTTTTTTTAATAATAATCAAGTAAAGCAACATTGAACAGCATTAGAGTTTTAGAGAGGGCAAATTAACCTTGTACATGGATTTGGGGAGGTCTGGGAAGTCGTCGAAGTCGTAGATGGTGTCATTTTGGTCAACGACATTGACTGTGGGAACATGGGTGTCCCAGTGGGCGGAGATAACAAGAATGGAAGAGGGTCTCGTCGGAAACTGCTCCTTCCACGAATTGAAGAAGTGCCACGCAGGGACCAAATCATCCATGGCAAGACTTGGTGCTCCATGAGACAAGTAGAATGTCTCCTCCAATTTCAACCCCATATTCATAATCTTCTTTTTCTCTTCAATCGAATCATCTGAAGATTTTATTCATAGACAATGAATAAATAAGCTACCTATATAGAGAGAGAAAGAGATTAGCACAGGAAAGAAGGTGGGTGGTGAATTTATTCAACAAATTAAAGAGAGAGTAATGAAACTTTGTATATATTATATATTCTCCGTGCTTTGTCTATCACATTTTGACAGGGAAACATTTTATAATGAATTTAATAGTTTGAGCAGTAATTAAGTTTAATTTTTGATAAAAATAATTATTAATTAGATTTTAATTTTTTTTAATTTAATTTTTGATTAATCAGAATCTTTTTTTTTCTTTGATGAATAAGAAGGTTAAAATAGAAAAAATGAAAAGAACTTACTCTTGTCATTCAATAATTTTCATAAATGATAATATTGATGATTTTTTATATTTGTTATTTTTAAAATTATATTTAGAATATTTTTAATTAATTGAGAGTGTAACTTTTTTTTATACCGCATTAAAACTAAATTCTTTTATAATTACTGAGGTGTTTCATAAAAAAAAATTATATTTATTTATTATAAAGTTACAGTACTCCTCAGTAATTATTTAAACGAAAATATTGAAAGGTAAAAAGACAGGGGCAAAGTAGTCTTCAATCAAGTAAGTAGAATAAGTAGTTAATTTTTGCATAAATTTTTTAAATAGATAAATAAATGACAAATAATAAAAAATAAAGAATGTAACCACACCTCACCTATGTGCTTCAGTCTCCCTAACTCTAAAACCAACTTCTTTTCCCGCATTGGTAAAATATTGTAACCACACAATCTCTATTTCAACCTCCCATATCCCTCCCTCTTCTATTTGGCGACCCTTTTTTTCTACCAAGCCATAACCATTCTTCTCCAATGATTTCCTACGGCTTCTTCAAAATCAAGCAAAACGAAAATGGTCATAACGAGAGTGAGTGGATTCTGAAGGTTGATTCCAAGGTCAAAATTTCATTTCAGATTATCATTCTTCTTTTCACTTTAGATTTTACATTTGTTAAAGTACAACATTTTAGCCATTTTATTCATTAACAGTGATTAGGATTTGGTTGATTTGGGATTATTGTCCACGATACCCCACAAATCGATGTACATTAAATTTCTTTGAACTTGTTTTAAAAGGCATGTCTATCTTTGATATGATTGCTAGGCATAAATATTTCTTTTGAACTTGATTTCCAATGTGTTTTTCTTTGTTGTTTTATGACTTTATATTTCATTGTGATGTTAAATCTATACATAATTTTTTATATAATTTTCTTCAAAATAGGATAAAAAGGCCAATGTTTTTCATGTCATATACGACTCTGAAAGGTTTTTTGTATATAAAAGGAAGTTCATGACGAAAATTTCATGTTTTAAATTTTATTCCATTTCAAATTATTATTGATGTCTGAATCTGCTTTTTCTCCTCGGGTCTTACCACCGATTGGATCAATTACACATTAAGGTTTCTTCTTTCTTTTTTGTTCTCTTCTGCATTTTTTTCTTCTTTTTTTTTTTATTCTCTTTTGGTTTTTTTTCTTCTTTTCTCTTATGGCAACAAAACAATTTACACGATTAAAGCAATTATCAGGAGATAAAACTTCATGGATTGATGCACCGGTACCAACCCTTACATTATTTGACTAATTGCTTTGTTCTATTCTCTCTGTTACAGCCATCCATCGAAGCAAATGAACAAAGCAAACAAAAAAATGTCATTTTCATAAATTTTTTGTTTATCACTGTTTTTACTTGTTTTAAAATGAAATAATTACGTAGTCTAGAAGTGCGAGAAAAATTTATCCACGGAGAAAAAGCAATTATGTGAGCAAGAGAAGTTGTAGCAACAATATGTAGTGTGGAAGTTGTTCTCTTGGTTTCATATGTGAATAATAATTTGAAGTGGGAAAAAAAAGAAGAATTAGATAGGAAAGAAAACGATTGATAAAAATTAAAAAACCATACACCAAATCATTAGATTTGTTATCATGTCCAACAACAACAATTGTTAACACGTGTTAGTTTATTCATATACGTAATTAAATTTCATTGTATATGTATGGTGAAATATTACAGTAACATAAGAAAATTACTTTTGTATTATTTTTATTTTATTTTTCATTCTTTTTAAATTATAATTATTCTTCTTGTTTTCTTTTTATTGGTTAATGGTGTTTTTTTAATGTTAATAGGGTGTTTAACTTTTGTATTTTTCTATTAGGCACTAAATTTTTTCTTTTTATATTTTCTAAGTATTAAACTTTTTTTTTATTTTCTCCTATTCTTTTTGTTTTACAAATTTTAAAAAATTATTTTCAAATTTACATTAAAATCAATTTCATTTTTTTAACGAATCAGTTTCAATTTTAAAATCAAAATTAAAATAGGTAGTTTTAAAATCAATTTATTTTTTAAGAAATCTGTTTCAGTTTTAAAATCAAATTTTCAATTTTTGTTTCTTTTAAGGAATAAGTTAAATCAAAATTAAAATGGATAGTTTTAAATCAATTACAATTTTTTAAGAAATCAATTTCAGTTTTAAAACCTATAACAAATAAAAAAAGCTATTATACCCTTAATAAATAAATAAAAACTATATAAATCCAAAAAAAAAATACTATTTTTTCTCCACTATTTTTAGAAAATCTTTTCTCTCACTTCTACCCACTCTTTCACACGAAAATTACCTAATTATATTCAAATATTAACCTTCCACTCTTCCACTCCACTTCACCTCATTATCCTTCTTTTAACCAATTGTCCCTTTCTTTCTCTATCATTTTTTATTTCTTCTTTGCATTTTTAAGTTTATTGGTTTATCTACCAAGTTAGCGGGTCTCTTCCAAATTAGAAGCTCTTTTCCATCTTAGTGTGCGTCCACCCCCAACGTCTATATAAAGGATTATGAATGGGAGATATTAAAACGGTCCTTTCTAGACTAAAAAATTAATAAATAATAATCTTTTATTATTAATTAATGAATTAAACACACCCTTTCATATTTTTTTTCTTTAGATAACTTTTTGTAAAATGGTTATCAATTAAATAAATAAATTTTCTTTGGTGATAGACACCTCAGAGATCTTAAAACGGAATATGCATATAGTTTACGTATACACGTGATATCGAAAAATTAAGTAACATATAAATATGTATTTAAGGTAAAATTTATATACACATCCTCGTATTAATAAGAAAAAATGTTATAATATGTCAAATTTAACAAGATAAAAAAACTTTAGCAAAATAAAAATGTAAAGTTTGCGCATTAGCGAGGACAATTCTTTGGTAAGTCTTATAATACGAAAATAAAATGAAGCTTTGTCTGAAGCGTAACACGGACTCTCCACAGGTTGTCGAAATTAATTCATCCATCATCAGTCATCGCTCACCATCTAAAAAAATTAGGGCCATTGATTTTGATCCGATCCTGTGAAATTCTTCTACTCAAAAAGTTTTCCATTACCTATTATCTTCATTTTTATATTTAAGACTCTTTATTAATTTATGAGAATATAAACAGTTAATTAATTTAATTAATAACATTAATTTTCTTAATAATTTATATTATTTTTAAAAAAAGTATCCTTAAAGTTATTTGGATTGGTCATTTCACTCCTTTCACCTAATTATTTTCCATTTGATTATTTAATGGGTGGCTAAGCAATTTCCTCAATCCCCACAAGAGTACGAAAGAGTTCAGAGTTCATCTTATTAATTTGTGGGCTCTTTTAATTTTTTTGTCCGTCATCTTTTGTGAATTTTCGTTTTTAGTAATGAACTAAAAAATTTAACATTGTTTTAATGATATAGTAGACTGAACCTTATTTTTTCCTTTCTTTGGCTTTGTTCTTCTAGGTCTATATATAAAAATAAAATAAAATAAAATAGTGGAACTGTATATCTTCTTTCGTAAAATCCTTCTTTAAGTATTTTATTTTATTTCAATATGTTGAAGATAAGAAACTATAAAACTAGTGTCAACAAACAAGCTTTCAATATATACTTAATATTAGACAAAATATGTCAAAAGCATTCAAATAAAATTGGAAAAGAGAACAACTTACATTAGAGAAACAATAAAAAGATTGGCGGACTAGTATTTCTTGCTTGTATTAATTCCTCCATTGAAATTGAATAAAAGAAATAAAAAATGTTAAAATTAATTAACTATTTTAGAAAGAAATGACGAAATTAAAAAATAACAATGTTATTAGGAAACATAATAATAGATTATTTGATTATATAACTTTTTGTTTCTTGAAATTTAAAGCAAACAAGATTTTTTATTTAAATATGCTATAAACTTGAATCAAAATATATTTTAAAATAATGTAATTAATACACAATAATAGAATGACCGTAAAAAAACAATAATAGAATGACAAAAGAATGAATACTTGTTTAAACTATTTAAGGAAATATAATAATTTACAAACATGTAATAGAATTAATAAGAAGTAAATCAATTACTATTATTATTCAATATTATGTTAGTATTTAAGGTAGCATAATAATTTATTATCATTATCATTATAATATTTATGATAAATTATTGCAAAATTGTGATAATAAATAAAAGTTACCATACTTATAAAATATTGCATAAAATTTAATATATAAATTGATTACCATATTATATAAAATCAAAATATATTTAAGATTTAATTGATTATTTTAATATGAATATATATTTATTACAATAATCTTAATTACTATAGTTAATATAATAACATATTTTTATAAATTAAAAACATAAAATAATAAATTAGATGGAAAAAAGGAATATGATGATATTATATGACATTTAACTAAGTGACAATTGATAATTTTTTGGATAATTGATATAGGATGATTGATTGATATAACAGCCAACGATAATTGATTAATAAAAGTACTATTTTATTTTATGAAATCAAAATTCATATAAGATTTAATGACTTTCTTTCTTTGAATATATTTACTTAATGAATTGATTTAACTAGAGTATATATATGTAATATAGCTATTGTAATCCACATAAAATCAATAATTCTAATTTTAATTATTTAAGTCTAATCATATAATACTTTTTTAGAAGTTCATATTATTTAAAAAAAAAGAAGTATATATCTATAATAGATTTAAATAAATCACCCTATGGAAATTTTGATAAGATAATACAAAATATATTTTGTTTTTAGTATTCAATTTCTGGATCACAGATCACAATACAATTCAAATAGTAGAAGAAACCTAAAGCATGCAGGAAGTGATGATGGTGCCCAAACGCAAACCTAAATCTGATTCAGCCTACTTCAAACCTGGCTCGGCAGTCGAAATCTGCATCAACAATGACAACGGCGGCTCATGGTTTTTTGGCACCGTCGTCCTCCGTGTTCGTCAGGCAGGTTCTTGGTCAAGTACCATAACCTCATTGCTGATGATCAAGAAAGCCCTGAACTGTGGAGAAAGTTTGTTAGTCTTCACTAGCTCCGGCCACTGCTCCGGCCAGAGAGTAATTACCATCTGGAATTCAGGTCCGGTGACAAGGTAGACAACAACATGTGGAAGTGGAAGGGTCAAGTCAGAGAATTAGGGTTTGGAAAGTTTGGTGTGTATTTCGGGGAGTTGAAGGAGATGATGGTGTTTCCGAAGGAGGAAGAGCTCAGGGATAGGATCAGTGAATTTCATGACAGTGTTCTGCTCCTCATTATGAGTTTTATGGACACAAAAGATGTTCTTCGGACTCATGTCTTGTCTAAAGGATGGAACGACCTTTACAAACATCTCACGAATCTCCCCTACATTGACTATTATGGGTGCAAACGACGTGCGTATGCATGTTTTAAGAAATTTGTGTCTTGGGTTCTCTCTAGTCGGTATGATTCATATTCCTTAACTAATCTTAATTAGTATCCAAAGTTGGACAAAGGTTTATGACCTAGATAGGATCATGGAATATGCTATGCGTCACAATGTCCGACAGTTGACAATAACATGTCTATATCGAACCTTTAGACCCAACTATATGTTATATAAGTCATTTTCTTTAATTTATCTTTTACTCTCAGTCTTTGACATCTCTTAAGCTTTGATTAGAGTTTTACTATTCGATAGTAATACTTCCAAAATCTCTGCATTTGCCTGCATTAGAAAGGATCTAGATCTGCATCTGAAAGGTCTTTATTTTACTACAAATGACAATAATTGTGCTGAGCCATTTTTGGAACTGTCCAATGTTAAATGTTTTGTTCCTAGGCAACTGTTGTTTCCACCGTAATGGTGAGCAGGTCGTCCTCCATATATTTAATTCCACCCTTTCCACTTTGACAATAAAACAAGGAGGATATTCTAGAAAAGGTTTTAATTAAGATTATGAAATTATGCTTAATTTCTACTCCAAATCTTATTTCTTTCACAATAAGTGGTATTTATTGCCCCCAACGCTCTTCCACTTGCAATCTTTATTTTCTTGAAAAAGTAAATATGAACATAGGCATTGGAAGAACAACTTCAACCCAGTGTTATTAAACCCGGTCAGACCAATCGGACCGAGAACCGCTGCACTATCCAGGTCGGGTTGGGGATTGAACCGGTCATGCATATGGCTCGGTGGAACCCGACCGGTTTTATACAAACCTGAGAACCCGCTCGATTTTTGGAACCCGGACAGGGTTGTGCTTGAAATATGGGCTCCAAAATGGCGTCGTTTTGGTTGAAGCCCTAATCTACTTTCGCATTTTAGACTTTCAGTTTTCACGCTTCTCAATCGCGGCTCATGCATTCCTCCTCGAGTCCTCGACCTCGCAGCTTGTTTGGTTGGTCTCCTTCACACCGTCGCCGTCGCGCAGTCGTCGGGCCTTCACACATCCGCCGTGGTCGCGCCTTCAAGCTGCCGTTGTCATTCTCTTCTTCGTTCTCTCCTTCACGCAGAAGCTCGTCGTAGCAGCGCAGCAAAGGAAAGTTGAGAAAATGAGGTGCACCCGCACAACACAATAAAACGGAGAAGATGAAGCGCAACATACAAGAGAAGCTATATATTTCAACTGTTATTTTGAATTTTTGAGTATATTTTTCTTAATCAAATAATGTTAGTTATATACTAATATATAATATAATTTTAAAATTTTTAATATAGACCGGGTCAAACCGGAACAATTACTGAGTCACCGATTGGATCACAGACTCACTGACCAACTATCTCGACCGGATCAATGACCGGACCAGATTTTACAACACTAGTTGTGCGGTTCAACTTAACAACCCTGAGTGTAGAAAAGGTTAGATTTGACATCTAAGGAAATGACAGTTGTATGTATAACATTTCATTTTGACAATGGAGCCAAATACAGAGTTTTAAAGTTTATCACAATTGGCAAAGGATGATCAAGACTTCAAAGTTCAGGCTAACCTTTTGGTAAAAGAAATCCAAGGCAGCATTCAATCAAAGAATAGGTTTCACTGTTTCAGGTTCTGTATGCTATGCAATATATTGAAGAACAGTGCAACTTATAACAAATTAACAAGAGTTAGAAATGATAGCAGTGAGAATGTGTCCATGAAGAGAAAAGGGAAAAAGAGAAGCACTTATATTTGTTTCCTAGCAACATTCTACTGAATTATTCTTACACAAGTTTTGTAGATAAATGCATGCACTTAACAAACCTCACACCTTCCTCACTCTTCCTCTCCCCGGCATCCATGTGTTTAGTCTGTTAAAAGAAACTCCCCAGCGCGTATTCCATTTTATCTCACCTCTGTTGTTCATGTGTGTTCTTAATTACTTCCTTTCCTTTCTCTTCACATAGACTCTTGTTATAATAGGGTATCTATCACCATGCTTACAAGAGAGATTTTCAGGGTTTAATTTCTGTTTTTATGGATGAAACTGAAAGGCACCAAATATTTGGAGTTCATTCTGATAAAATAGATGTTATATAATTTGAATTCTTACTTTGTACTTTGTAGTAAACAAATTTTAACAACCCGTATAGAACTCCTTGTCATATGTTCTGTTTTCTTCAAATGCTAAGTGGGAGTCTTTTTTTTGGCAGTACAGCATTCCTTATAGGTCCTAAAAGGCAAGTGACAATGATGCTTGATCCTG
>CM023956.1:28960155-28975323 GCA_013407115.1 Glycine latifolia
ATGGCGCCAAATGCAGAACTAGCCTATGTACCCCCGATTGTACATAGGCTTGATGGCGCCAGACCTTCTATTCTGCATAATTCTCTGCTGTTTCACCTGCTAAACATCAATCTAGACCAAAATACCTCATTAAAGCACATAAATGATATTCATACCAAAAGGAAGCTATTCATCATATAATTTGATGCATTTAATGATCTACTTGAGCTTGGAAAGCATCATGTGCTAGGCACATATCATCTCCCTAACTCTCAAACCAACTTCTTTTCCCGAATTGGTAAAATATTGTAACCACACAATTTCTATTTCAACCTCCCTTATCCCTTCCTCTTCTATTTGTCTCCCCTTTTTTTCTTCTACCAAGCCATAACCATTCTTCTCCAATGATTTTCTACAGCTTCTTCAAAATCAAGCAAAACGAAAATGGTTATAACGAGAGTGAGTGGATTCTGAAGGTTGATTCCAAGGTCAAAATTTCATTTCAAATTATCATTCTTCTTTTCACTTTAGATTTTACATTTGTTAAGTACAACATTTTAGCCATTTTATTCATTAACAGTAATTAGGATTTGGTTGTCTTGGGATCATTGTCCAGGATACTCCACAAATCGGTGTACATTAAATTTCTTTGAACTTGCTTTAAAAGGCATGTCTATCTTTGATATGCTTGCTAGGCATAAATATTTCTTTTGAACTTGATTTCCAATGTGTTTTTCTTTTTTGTTTTATTACTTTATATTTCATTGTGATGTTAAAACGATACATGATTTTATATTTTCTTCAAAATAAGATAAAAAGGCCAATGCTTTTTAATGTCATATACGACTCTGAAGGGCCTTTTGTATATAAAAGGAAGTTCATGAAGAGAATTTCACATTTTAAATTTTATTTCATTTCAAATTACTATTGATGTTCAAATCTGCTTTTTCTCCTAGGGTGTTACCACCGATTGGATCAATTACACATTAAGGTTTTCTCTTCTTTTTTTGTTCTCTTCTACATTTTTTTCTTCTTTTCTTTTCTTTTTGTTATTCTCTTTTGGGTTTTTTTTCCTTCTTTTCTCTTATGGCAACAAAATAATTTACACGATTAAAGTAATTATCAGAAGATAAAACTTCATGATGGATTGATGCACCAACCCCTACATTATTTGACTAATTGTTTTTGCTCTATTCTCTCCGTTGTAACCCATCCATCAAGCAACCATCCATCGAAACAATTGAGCAAAGCAAAAAAAATGTCATTTTCGTAAGTTTTTTGTTTATCACCTTTTTTACTTGTTTTAAAATGAAATAATTACGTAGTCTAGAAGTGCGAGAAAAAAATTTCCACGGAGAAAAAGCAATTATGTAAGCAAGAGAAGTTGTAGCAAATAGTGTGGAAGTAATTCTCTTGGATTCATATGTGAATAATAATTTGAAGTGAAAAAAAAAAAGAATTAGATAGGAAAGAAAAGGATTGATAAAAATTAAAAAACCATGCACCAAACCATTAGATTTGTTATCATTTCCAACAACAACAATTGTTAACACATGTTAGTTTATTCATATACATAATTAAATTTCATTGTATATGCATGGTGAAATATTACAATAACGTAAGAAAATTACTTTTGTATTCTTTTTTATTTTTTTCATTTTTTTAATTATAATTATTCTTCTTGTTTTCTTTTTATTGGTTAATGGTGTTTTTTTAATGTTAATAGGGTGTTTATTTCCTATGTATTAATGCTGGTGTTAGATTGGTTTTAGGAATTTACAGATTTGAACTAAAGCAAACAGAGGGCTTTGAGTAGCATAATGATGTTGGGTTTCTCTCTCTTATTTGTTTCATTCATGTTACCTGTTATTATTGGGAGTTGGTTGGTTATGACTTGGGGAATACAGAAAAGAACTGAAGTATCAGTTTTACTTGATATTTTTCAGACCTGATTAACTGTTAACTTATGATTAGTCCATTAGGCTGTTTTTAGCACTCACTGTAGTCCCTACATATCTCTCTTTTATCCTATATTTTGGATTTTTCTTTTTTACTAAACTTTGCATCAATCTTCTCATATTGAAATGTTCATCTGATTCATCTAACAGATTTCTATTTGTAAATTGTCTTTCACAGTTTAACTAATATGCTCTGTCTGTGACCAGGGACTATATGGTTTTGCCATATGCTTAAGCAGGTTCATAACAAGTTACTGACATTTCTTGCAATTATTTTGGAGTTTGGGGCACTTGTTTGGTAAGTCACAAATTTTCCAATTGCCTTCCATATAAATTTGTTTGATATAACCTGCAGTGTGCTGTATGCACACATTAAGTTACCATACCATAAATCTGTTGTAGCATAAGCAGGAGTATGCCTATTTTAGGGAAAATTCTAAGATAAATTCAATTATACATGCCCTTAAGAGAAATGCTATATGTCCAGTGATAGGCCCCGGAGAAAAATAGTCACAATGGTTATAGAATTGGTTAGAGAGGGCAACATGAATTGTTAGAATTGTTAGAATAACTGGTTCCAAGCTGGGTGAACTGGGTGAAATCGTGAATAGCAACAGTTTTCATGATTCAACAGGCCTTTAGTTGGCTGATCTGGCAGTATCTGATGCCAATACATCTTTACTAAAGCTGCAATTATAAGGCATAAAAAGTGAGAAACCAAGGAACGAAGCTAGCACCCAATAATGCAAGGAATGAGCTTCTACCACCACTACACCAATGTGTTTATAATATAGTACAAGCTACCGTATACTTGAGTGTTAAAAATGAACAAAAACTTAAAAAAATTTAATTTTGATCCGTTATCAATATGTATTTATTGTCACAACATTAAAAGAGCTCAACTTGTAAAGCATTATAAAAGTCAAAATACTAGCTTCCATCTGAAATATTTATAATATTATGGTTATATTTGATTAGTTGGAAACTGAAAAGTTGATAGTTGATAACTTTTAAACTAATTTATTAAATCATTAGTATCCAGTAAAATCAATTGTGGAAGTAACTGAAAAATATAAAATGACATATTTAAAAAGGGTAATAAAAAAATTGAATAAATATTTTAAAAATAAAAAGAAAATAAAATATAAAAAATTAGAAATTAGCGTTTTAAAAAATATTAGAGTGAATTGCTACATTGCTTTCTTTACTAACTACTTCAATCATCATCGGTACCTCGCACTACACACTGATGGATACATCAAAGGATATTTTTAACTACTATGACATGATGCTATAGGATCGCCATGATGCTATAACATGACGTTTTTCAACCCCTTTGTCTTAAGCAATTTGTGAATGGGAGCCCACTATGGCAGCACATCCTTTTTTATTAAAGAAATTATGATGAGCACTAACCTAACAAATGCATTTACTCGATCAGCACTTTAAAGATTGCAACTTAGTTTATATATAAATAAAAAAACAACATAGAAAATATTAAATAGAATCATGTGATTCCATTTCACAAGAAACAAAAATAATGTTACAGAAAAAGAAAGCCAGATGCAGTTGACACTAGGAGTCAATTACTACATTGCTTTCTTTACTAATCACTTCAATCATCATCGGGTACCTCGCACTACACACTGATGGACACATCAAAGGATCTTTCTTAACAATTTTTTTAGGAAATGGGAGTGTTCATTTCAAGGTCAATATATACCATTGGCGCGAATAAAAAACTTAGAATAGCATTTATGTATTCTTCACCGATAAAATACTAACTGCACGACTCATCCATAAATGAACTACTAGCAAGGGGAATAACACACTGCACCAACTTTGTAATATATTTTTCTGAAGTATTGCCAACAAGGCCACTAAAAATGATACAACTCACATCGATGCTATCATTAAAAATTAAAACATGAATTTCCAAAGCTAAATAAGCAGGAAGAGGTGAAAAGAGATGGATTGAGCCTATTGCCAGATAGGAACCAAGCCATACTTTAGAGACTAATTGATAAACAAACACACAGTTCACATGTCCTTATTGATTCATAATAATGTATTTGTAATTTTAATTATTATACATATTAAACCAACAGTGAATAATATATAGGGAATCTATGAGTATGTGGGATCAACTGGTAGCTGTTGTAAAACCAAAAGAAGCATAAGAGATAGAACCAACATCCCAACTATCATGTACAACTTTGGCCTTTGCATTTTCACCAGCAGCTCCCATGGCCACATGCAATGGGAAGAAGTGATCTGGCCAGGGATGAGCCATTTTTGCATATGGGGCCTTCTCTTCGTATTCATTTACTTCCTCGTATCTACATGGATTGAAACAATCGCATTAAACGCATTAAGAAGCATGCCATACTTTTAACTATTTCAAGCATTCGACACTATTTCATTCTCATTAATTATACTCTTTTTTAGTGGTACCAAACAAACGTGTAATTTTTTTGACCTCATTCCATTTTGTTTTATTTTTAAAACATATCATATATAAAATAGAACCTAGTTATATGGCATGTCCCATATCAAATAGAGAATTACTCCATCATACGCGAGGAGTTTTTTTTTTTTCCCGTTTGAGTCACATTGAAGGTAGTTTTCTCACCTTTTAAGGCAAAAATGTAGAAGCAAAGGGGATCTTGGATTAGCATTCAATTGAAAGTGTCACAAAAAAACGCATTCAATTGAAAGTAACGGGAAAACAATGCTTTCTTAACACTTCCTACAACACTCCTCTATTGATTAAAATTCAAATGGATCTCAGTAGTTTAGGAATGAAATCCACCAAATGAGGAATAAAACTGATTGTTTTGTAAAACCAGTGACTTTCACTAAAAAAAAGTGTATAAGAAAGGGACTTAAAAACCTTATTGCTAGCATTTCTTATAGGAGAAAAAAGATTATGTGTAAAATAGTTTTACACAATCATAATCTATCATTTGTTAACTTTTAAAATAATTAGTTTAAAAATCATAGAAATAATGTTTTGTTATTAGATAACCATCCAAAATTATTTTACAATGATAGTGCATCACTGGTAAACTCTTCTTATATATCTAATATCTAATATCTTAAACAATTAAGAGTTTAAGTTCTAAAAAAATGTGGGCGTACGTAGTATTTGAGTATTTGCAATTCTTTTCCAGACTTTAGAATTTCTATGCGTGTGAATGTGAATGTGGAAACCAAAGCAAAGAGTTAATTAATTACCTTCCATCAAGAAGGGAGGTTTTTAGCCAGGACATAAATGCGGAAGCCCAAGGAGCAGGTGGGGTACCACGAGGAGCCATAGCTCTGAGGTTGTGGGTGGCACTCCCAGAACCAATGATGAGAACACCCTCATCCTTAAGAGGGGCCAAAGCCTTTCCCATGTTGTAGTGATAAGTACCACCTTTGTTTGATGAAATAGAGAGTTGACACACTGGGATGTCTGCCTCTGGGTACATCAACAAGAGAGGCACCCATGCACCATGGTCAAGTCCACGTTTCTTATCTTCATCCACATGGCTAATTCCTGATCCTAAGAGAAGCTCCTTCACCCTCTTTGCCAACTGTGGAGCTCCTGGTGCTGGATACTTGAGCTGCCAATATAAGGGTACAAGTTAAAGAAATAGCAAGATTAACACAAAAAAGTAAATAATTTATGTGACTTTAATTAATGTCTATGCACACTGATAGTGTAAGTTTTACTTTATCATTCAATCATAAATCATCATTTAAATTCAAAAGTGCATGATAAATATCACCAAAGTCCAATACTATAGAAGAAATTAAGTGGAGTACTTCGGATTTTTTCTCTAATGGGGGCATTTTTTTTCTTTAATTATCAAATGGGAGCAATTTTCAAAAGAATTACCAATTAGGGTAAGTCGTGCCATGTGGCACAACTTTTGAGTCAGAAGTCGTGTCAGAGTCAGAAGTCGTGCCACGTGACAAGACTTCTTTTTTTTAAAATAAAAATTGGTTACTAACACTTTTTGCGATAGAATACTGTAATTATTTTGTTTTTATGTTTGCGACCACAATATGCTGTCGCAAAAAGTGTTAGCAACTGAAATAGCCAATGTTGTTAAATCATCAAGTTGACTCGGTAAACTCGTCCGAGTCAACGTTTCTGCCCCCCAAATCAAGTCAACTCGGTAGTGAACTCGAACATGGATATAAACTCAGTAAACTCAGTTGAATCGCCGAGTTGACTCAATGTGTATTTAAAAAAAAAAAAAGGTTTTTCAAAACCCATTCTCTTCTAGTCTTCTCCCTCTCGTCTTCTCCATCTCAGGTCTTCTCCCTCTCGTGCTCGCGCCCAAAGGTAAGTGCTCTATCTCCGGTCTTCTCCATCGGTCCCTCCCTGTGTGTGTTTGCTAATTGCTTCTTGACTTCTCCCTCGGTCCCTCTCTGTTTCGTATTGTTATTATTGATTGTTGAGATTGAGACTGTTGAGCTTGAGATTGTTGTTTGATTTTTCTCCCTCGGTTCCTCTCTGTGTTGAGATTGAGACTGTTGAATTGTTGAGTGTTGCTGTTTTCAAAATTTTGTTTGTTGAAGAATTAAGAATGGCTTCACCTGCTGGAAGTGCCAAGGATAGCACTCCTGGATCGGAGAGTGGGAGTGTTGGTAATAACCATGTTATTGTTGGAAGAAAAGTGCCAAGAAATGCTCCTGGAAATAGAACAGATCCTGGTTGGAAGTATGTTGTTGAAATTCCAGGAACTAAAAAAAATGCAAGTTTTGTCCAAAAATAATGGGTGGTGGAGGAGTTTATCGTGTGAAGCACCATTTGGCAGGAAGTAGACTTTTTAATATTAGTATGTTTTAATGTTGGATATTCAGTTTATTTTTATTTTTTTTATATGAAGTAGATTCTTATATACGATTTACGTTTCTATGATTTTACGATTTAGCTCATCCCACCGAGTCTACCTAGACTCTACGATTTAACAACATTGGAAATAGCGACCGAAATTAGCGACCAAATTTTTAGCGATCAATTTTTATTTTTTTGTTAAAAAAAGAAGTTGTGCCACGTGGCATGACTTACCCCCAATTGGTAATTTTTTTGAAAATTGTCCTCATTTGATAATTAAAGAAAAAAAAGCCCCTTCATGGTAAAAAAATCGAAGTACTCCAGACACAAAGTATGGAAAGGTGTCTATAAGTTTCCCTTGAACCTATCCCCAACCTAGAGAGTAGCTAGATGAGGAAATAAAATTAAATATTGTTCATACATGGACTTCTCGGATAATAAATGAGCCACTTCAAAAGGTTCATTGCTCCAACCCAAAATACTATTAATTCAACATGGGTTACATTAATTCTTATAATTGTTTTAAAAGTCAACAAATTTATCGTATATAATAAGTTGTGATTAAATGACAGTAAGAAAAACTTTTTATATTGTCAATGCATTATGATGATTTTTAATTGATGAAGAATGTAAAACTTTTTTAGATTGATAATGTATGGAAATTAAACTCTAAAATTTTTAGAAAAAACAATATCTCAGTATAGTTTTATTTGAAATATGCTCAACTCATAATATTTCCAAATGAGATCGAGTACCTGATTCTTCAGCTTTACAAATTTTCCTTTAAGGAGAACTTACTATATTATTATTTTTTTGGTAAAGTAAGGAGAACTTAGTATGTCGTAACTGGTACGTGAGAAAGTGGATTCTTTTTTATGAGAAAACAAAATGTAGCTTATACTTTAACTGTGTTCAAATATATATGATATGATTGGCTAAAACGTGAGACAATGGATTTAATATGCAATATATATAAGATTATTATTCCCATGCATAAAAAAAAAAGATTATTAAAGCAACTCTTTAACTATGTTCAAATATCTAAAAAAAATTATGTTCAAATAAAGTTTCTTATTTTCACGTATCTTGTACACATATTTGGGGGTTACTGGTTAGTGAGGTAGCTTATAGTAATTAAATTATGATTTTTTTTAATTTACTATATTAGAATATATATATATATATATATATATATATATATATATATATATATATATATATATATATACACTTAATTGTCATTGTTTTGCAGTTTTGCTAGAATAGTAGAATTAAGTGTATGGTGAGTAGTTAGATGCTCGACTATGCTGAACCCGTATTTTGTAAGCCAAGTAAATATTTCTGTCACTTAATTAAAGTCTTCAATTTGTTGCTCTATGAGGCCATCCAACGTGATTATTTACAGAGATTGTTTCAAATTAAGTAAGATTATTTTAACTTTGTTATTCAAATATATAAAAAAATGTAGTTTAAATTTTTTCAAGAATATTTTTTTTCTTCTGAAAGAGAGAAATTGATTTTAACTTGCAAAACTCAAATAATTAAGATGATATTTATTTTAACAATTTTGATATTGAAATAATTTTTTATATAAAATACTTAAATCTATGTTCATTATAAAGTCCACATAAGTAAGATATAAATTTTGGCCAGGGATTCAGGGGAAAAGGTTAGAAGTCAAAGACACCAAAAGAAAAGAAGAAGCAAAAAAGGCTTAATATTATATTAGAAATGAAAACTTTCATCGGTCGGCATTTATTGGAGTAAAAAAATATAGCCTACCAGCCAGTCAATGTCAGAAATTGACGCCAGAAACTTCTAAAGACATTGTTAACGTCCACTACCAAGAAGCAGTCTTGATATTATTATAATTAAGATCTTAAACTTCTTAATTATATTTTAAAGTATTTTTATAAATTTTGATTCTTTGAACAGGTTATATATAAAACTAATCATTGATTGGAGTGCTCTTTATTTATATATATATAGTACATACATATTATAAAAAGTGTGTTTAGCTTTTACGTACTAACATTGACTAAGTTTTTAAATTAAATTTTGAATAAAAATTATACAATTGTTAATTAGTATAAATCAACATATTCTTACATCGATCACTTGTTTTAAAAGTCTATTTATAATAATAATTTTAAAGTTTTATTAATTGTTGAATATTTAATAAAATATATATTATATTCAGCATGTGAAATTTTAGTTGACTGATAATCAATTTGACCAAACCCATTCAAACAAATTGTACATACGAAAATGATATGTTATTCGGTCATTTCACAATCAATAGTGGGTCTTCAAACCATAGTCTTTAGGGCCAAGAAAATCAAACATCATTTTCCATTTCACGCAAGAGCTTAGCTCCGACAGTTTTTTTGTTTTTCTTTCTAACAAAGCATATATTCAAAGATCTCAAAAAACAACAACAGTAATATCTCTAAAAAAAAACAACAATAACAATACTAATAATAATAGAATTTGATTTTTTTTACGGCTATAGTACTACTATTAATAAAAATTACTGTTAATATAATTTTCAAAATAATTATCATAAAAATAAATAAACATATCACAAATAATTTGTAATTGAATCACAATATAAAAAATAAAATTCTTTATACTGTCATGTAAGTGCATAACCTATTTTTTAATAATAATAATAATAAAGCAAAGCAACATTGAACAACATTAGAGTTTTAGAGAGGGCAAATTAACCTTGTACATGGATTTGGGGAAGCCATAGAAGTCGTAGATGGTGTCATTTTGGTCAACGACGTTGACGGTGGGAACATGGGTGTCCCAGTGGGCGGAGATAACAAGAATGGAAGAGGGTCTCGTCGGAAACTGCTCCTTCCAGGAATTGAAGAAGTGCCACGCAGGGATCGAATCATCTATGACAAGACTTGGTGCTCCATGGGACAAGTAGAATGTCTCCTTCAATTTCAACCCCATATTCATAATCTTCTTTTTCTCTTCAATCGAATCACCACTCTCTATCTTTTCTTCACTCTCCTTGCCGCAGAATTATTAGAACTGTAACAAAATTAATCTGAAGATTTTATTCATAGACAATGAATAAATTAGCTATCTATTTATAGAGAGAAAGAGATCAGCGCAAGAAAGAAGGTGGGTTGTGGATTTATTAAAATTACTATTAATGTTTGAATCTGTTTTTTCTCCTTGGGTGTTACGACCAATTGGATCAATTACACATTAAGGTTTTCTCTTCACTTTTTTGTTCTCTTGTACATTTTTTTCTTCTTTTCTTTCTTTTTCTTATTCTCTTTTGGGTTTTTTTCTTTCTTTTTCTTCTTCTTTTTTTACCTCTTCTGCCATAAAAATTGGTATTCCTCATGCATTTGGCATGGTCAAAGAAAGAGAATGCTAACACAATTACAATTTATTAAAATTTATTCATTTTTTTGTCTTGAGGCCAAGTGAAATTTGACTTTATTGATTTTTCATTCATCATGACCATCCATCTTGCTATTGTGCATTTGAATCGACTTTTCTGCGGTTTCTTGAGTTGAAAATGTCATATATTTGACTAGACATATTAATTAAAAAGAATAATGATATATGAATACTTTTATATATATATATATATATATATATATATATATATATATATATAATAAAGAAATATCTCTGGCAAAGAAAAAAATATATATCAATGAAAATTATAAAAGAAATAAACTAAAAATTTAACATTGTTCTAATGATATAGTAGACTGAACCTTATTTTTTCCGTTCTTTCGCTTTGTTCTTCTAGGTCTATATATAAAATAAAATAAAATATAATAGTGGAACTGTATATCTTCTTTCGTAATTAAAATCCTTCTTTAAGTATTTTATTTTATTTCAATATGTTGAAAGATATGAAACTATAAAACTAGTGTCAACAAACAAGCTTTCAATATATACTTAATATTAGACAAAATATGTCAAAAGCATTCAAATAAAATTGGAAAAGAGAACAACTTACATTAGAGAAACAATAAAATGATTGGCGGACTATTATTTCTTGCTTGTATTAATTCCTCCATTGAAATTGAATAAAAGAAATAAAAAATGTTAAAAATAATTAACTATTTTAGAAAGAAATGACGAAATTAAAAAATAACAATGTTATTAGGAAAAATAATAATAGATTATTGGATTATATAACTTTTTGTTTCATGAAATATAAAGCAACAAGATTTTTTAATTTAAATATGCTATAAAATTGAATCAAAATATATGTTAAAATTAATATAATTAATACACAATAATAGAATCACCGTAAAAAATAATAGAATGAAAAAAGAATGATACTTGTTTAACTATTTAAGGAAATATAATAATTTACAAAGATGTAATAGAATTAATAAGACGTAAATCAATTACTATTATTATTCAGTATTATGTTAGTATTTAACGTAGCATAATAATTTAGTATCATTATCATTAATTATCATTATAACATTTACGATAAATTATTGTAAAATTGTGATAATAAATAAAATTTACCATACTTATAAAATATTGCATAAATTTTAATATATAAATTGATTACCATCCATATTATATAAAATCAAAATATATTTAAATTTTAATTTATTATTTTAATATGAATATATATTTATTACAATAATCTCAATTACTATAGTTAATAGAATAACATATTTTTATAAATTAAAAAACAAAAATAATAAAATTTAGATGGAAAAAAATGAATATGATGATGTTATATTACATTTAACTACGTGACAATTGATTTATTTTTTTTTTATAATTGATATATGATGATTGATTGATATGATAGCCAAGGATAATTTATTAATAAAATTATTATTTTATTTTATAAAATCAAAATTCATGTAAGATTTAATGACTTTCTTTTTTTGAATATATTTACTTAATGAATTGATTTAATTAGAGTATATATATGTAATATAGTCATTGTAATCCACATACAATCAATAATTCTGATTTTAATTATTTAAGTCTAATCATATAATACTTTTTTAGAAGTTCAAATTATTTTTTAAAAAAATTAAATATCTAGAACAGATTTAAATAAATCACCCTATGGAAATTTTGATAATATAATACAAAATATATATATTTTTTAATATTCAATTTATGGACCACAAATCGCAATACAATTCAAATCGTAGAAACCTAAAGCATGCAGGAAGTGATGATGGTGCCCAAACGCAAACCTAAATCTGATTCAGCCAACTTCAAACCTGGCTTTGCAGTGGAAATCTGCATCAACAATGACAACGGCAGGTCATGGTTTTCCGGCACCGTCGTCCGCGGTGTTCGTTCGGCAGGTTCTTGGTCGAATACCATAACCTCGTTGCCGATGATCAGCAAAGCCGTGAACCGTGGGGAAAGTTTGTCAGTCTTCACCAGCTTCGGCCACTGCTCCCGCCGGAGAGTAATTACCATCTGGAATTCAGGTCCGGTGACAAGGTAGACCACAACATGTGGAAGTGGAACGGTCAAGTCAGAGAATTAGGGTTTTGGAAAGTTTGGTGTGTATTTCGGGGAGTTGAAGGAGATGACGGTGTTTCTGAAGGACGAAGAGCTCAGGGACAGGATCAATGAATTTCATTAGAGTGTTCTGCTCCTCTTATGAGTTTTATGGACACAAAAGATGTTCTTCTCTGACTCATGTCTTGTCTAAACGATGGGACGACCTTTACAACATCTCACGATCGAATCTCACCTACATTGACTATTACGGGTGCAAACGACATGCGTATGCAAATTTTAAGAAATTTGTGTCTTGGGTTCTCTCTAGCTAGTCGGTATGATTCATATTCCTTAACTAATCTTAGTATCCAAAGTTGGACAAAGGTTTACAACCTAGATAGGATCATGTAATATGCTATGTGTCACAATGTCCGACAGTTGACAATAACATGTCTAAATCGAACCTTTAGACCCAACTATATGTTATTTAAGTCATTTTCTTTAATTTTACATCTCTTAAGCTTTGCTTAGAGTTTTACTATTCGATAGTAATACTTCCAAAATCTTTGCATTTGTGTATTATGCATCTGAAAGGTCTTTATTTTACTACTGCAAATGAAAAAAAACTGTGCTGAGCCATTTTTTCGAACTGTCCCATGTTGAATGTTTTGTTCGTTGGCGACTGTTGTTTCCGCCGTAATGGTGAGGAGATCGTCCTCCATATATTTAATTCCACCCTTTCCACTTTGACAATAAAATAAGGAGGATATTCAAGAAAAAAATTTAATTAAGATTATAAAATTGTGCTTAATTTCTACTCCAAATCTTATTTCTTTCACTATCAGCGGTATTTATTGCTCCCAACTCTCTTCCACTTGCAATCTTTCTTTTCTTGAAGAAGTAAATATGAACATAGACACAGGAAGAACAACAACTTCAACCATTATAAGTTGGCTGCAAGTGTTTGCCAATGCAAAGATATTGACTCTACCTTCATGGACCTTGGAACAGTGCTACATGTAAGTTACTCAAGTATGTTTTGGTCTCTTTATCTTTTTAATGATCACAACGTGCTTTAATTCATGTTTTAAATTGTTTGCTAGTACTCAATCTTCTCTTACCAAATATTCATTTTAATATGTCTCATATTCATTCTAATTGTGTAGGATCTCTTAAATTCCAATCCATTGCCACCTCAAACCCCGTGCTTTGTTAGATTGGAGACATTAAGAGTGGACAGTGAATGGCCAATAACAATTTATAAGACGCAGATACAGTGGTGAAGTACTTGCTTCAAAACTCTCCAAAGTAAATTTTTCTCTTTACAAAAAAAAATTTGAGGATGCTTTATTTCGATGATTCTTAAATAAATATTTCAGTTTGTACATTACACGTCAAATCTAATATATAAATTTTGTAATCATTATTAACTCTGGAAAAAATAATTGTGAACTGACAATATAAAAAACTATTTTAAGATAATTATTTTAAAACTTAATAAATTTATTAATTATTAAATTTATTAATTATTGCAAAAAAAGTTATCCATATCATATCATTTTTAAATAAATACAAAAATAACCTTATAAATAAATATTTGAATTATTCAATTAAAAGCTAAAAATAAAAGCAATCAATATATAAATTAGAAGGGAAAATATTTATCTCCTAAGGAGAAAAAAGTTATACATGAGATTGTAGTTAATTATCGTAAAAAATGAGTATATATGTTCCAAAGACAAATAAAATACTAATAAGAACCAACCTTACTGTTCCGAATCTTCCTCAGAATCTGTGGACGTGTCACCCATTTTGCACAATCCATAACATCCATATATAGTCACCTAACCTTACTGTTTGAGGCACATTGTCTTCTTCTGCACCAACCAACCAACTAACTTTGGTGTCAAGACTCATCATCACTGTTGGCTCACCAAACCAGTTTTGAACATAAGCACCATAGAACCCCAAAAGTTGTTGGGTTTAACTTAACAACAATGAGTGTAGAAAAAGTTAGATTTGACACCTAAGAGCATCTCCAATAGGAGATGCTTACAGGGTTTGTTAGCCTAAGCACTCGTTTCGTAGGATTTTTCTTGCGTTGGAGTACAGTGACATGACGGAACCGTTTCTTCCGCTGAGCTTGGATTCCTTATATAAGGAACCGTTTCTTCCCAATTAAAAAAAAATTAATTTGGCGTGAAACCCCTATTTTAGTTATTTCCAACCACATGCAAATCAATTTGGATGAATCAAAGGAGAAAGATGAACAGTTTTTCAACAATCAAACAAATATTGACCTCAAGAAGAGGAGTGATGGCGACGACGACCCCACGACTACGACGACCCCACGGCGACCCCATCGACGACGAACTTTCTTCTTCTTCGTGTTGTTCGCGTTGTCGAAGCAGAGAGCTGAAGGGAGAAGAAAGATGGACGGAGGAGAAGGAAGAGAGGAGAGGGTAGAGGCTGAGTGTGGAAGAGAGGAGAAGGAACGCTATTTTTGGACGGTGAAGAGAGGATTCGGGGAGCGTGAAGAGAGGCTTAGGCTGAGTGGATTTTGAGAGTGAAGAGGCTGGGTTTCGTGGTGGATTTTGAGAGTGAAGAGCCGGTTTTCCTGAGTGGATTTGGAGAGTGAAGATGTTGAGGGAACGCGTGGAAGGGGGAGGGTTTGGGGAAGGTTCTCGAGAACCAGGAGGAACGCGTGTTATAGGCCAATGCAAGGGACCGTTGGATAGAAACACAATAAAAAAGAGCTGTTGGATAGAAATAAAAATGCAAAGTGCAAGTTTTAACATTAACAAAGTGTAAATCCTGTGTACAGAAAATTTACCATTAACAAAATATAGCTGTTGGAGAAAAACAACGGTTAAATGAAGAAAATTTACCATTAACAAAATATAGCTGTTGGAGAAAAACAACGGT
>CM023956.1:28975333-29079443 GCA_013407115.1 Glycine latifolia
AAAATGAATGTGCACAGTTATAAATACATGTAATTTTCTATTCTTCTTTACAATGCAAGTTTCTAATTTTTTGTGTTCCAATCTAGCCTCAATCCTTTTGGCTTATTTTCTCTTAAATGGATCCCAATCAGTATAATTATCAAAATGTTTACAATTATCTGCAAAATCAACCACCTCCCACTAGTGAAAATTCTACAAATCCACCACATCCACCACAATACATTATGTATCCTCAACCATTCCCTACCAGTGAAAATTCGCAAAATCCACCTTCGTATATGATGTATCCACCACCCCCACACATGTGGTATATGCATCCTCCATCTAATATAAAGTCACCTATCAGTGGTAGTTCTCAAAATTCACAGTTTTGTAGTCAACGATCACCCCCCATCAATCCAAATACGTGTTATAGGCCTTCTTTATCCAATATTTCCCCCGCTATCAATAAAGTTGAATCCACAATTGGTGTAGACAATATTCAACTAGATGAGGGTGACCACAATGGTAATGAAAAAAAACACGTACAACATTCTCGGTGGCAGAAGATGTAATTCTTATTCGATCGTGGCTCAATGTGTCAAAGGATTCAATAATCGGTGTCGACCAAACATCAAAGCAATATTGGGCAAGGATTAAAAATGCATACAACAATGACGATGTGCGTGAAAACGGGTTGTTTTGTGAAGAAGCTCGACTCAGTTGAAATCTCGATGGAATAAGATCCACCTAGCAATTCAAAAATTTAATGGGTGCTACAAACAAGCCGATAAGCATAGGAGAAGTGGAAGTTCAGAGAATGATTGTATGGCTAATGCTCATTTGATTTACTCGCAGGATACAGGTAAAAAATTTGAGGTTGAACATGCTTGGTTGTTGTTGAAAGATCAACCTAAATTCGATGCATAATTCATGTCAAATACTTCAAAAAGAACAAAGGTTTCTGCAGATGAAAATTACTCATCGTCTTCTAACACAGAGACACTCATTGAAACCGAAGAATATGATAAGTCATCGCCAATGTCTCGCCCAGTGGGACAAAAAGCGGCAAAAAGAAAGAGCAAAGGAAAACAAGCTTCTAACAATATCGATTTATCTGGCATTGAAAGTGTAATGAATGAAAAGAATGCAAACACATTAAAACTTATTCAGTTAAAGGATGCTCAAGAAAGGCGTATGCAAGATCAAGAACGGCGCATGGATTATGAAATCCTCATGAAGGATACATCCAACATGTCGGAACAACAACACCAAGACCACGAAAAGTATTGTGAACATATTAGGAAGAAACTGTTTAATTAAAGTTTAGTCGTTATGTTTGAATAACAATAACTAAATTTATGTAATATTTATTTTCGAAGTTTAGGTTTTTTATTTATTTCGATGTTATTGTGTTTAATTATTTATTATTATGTAAAATTTTATTTTATATTGTTATGCATTTCTTTTTATTTATTTTAATTTATATTTATGAAAACTGAAAAAAATGTTAACTTTTATTAAAAAAATATAAATATGTGAAATTTTTTGAGTTCCTTGTAGTTTCTTGCATTGGAGCAAAATAATAGGCGAGTTCCTTAGGAGTGACATAGCGCTGTGGGGACCACAAAAAGTACTGCGGGGACCACAAAAAATTAGTTAAGAAACCCAATTGGGTTTCTCCCATTGAAAATGCTCTAAGGAAATGACAGTTGTATGTATATCATTTCATTTTGACAATGGAGCCAAACAATGAGTTTTAAAGTTTATCACAAATGGCAAAGGGTGATCAAGACTTCAAAGTTCAGGCTAACCTTTTTGTAAAAGAAATCCAATGCAGCATTCAATCAAAGAATAGGTTTCACTGTTTCAGGTTCTGTATGCTATGCAATATGTTGAAGAACAGTGCAACTTAAAACAAATTAACAAGAGTTAGAAATGATAGCAGTGAGAATGTGTCCATGAAGAGAAAAGGGAAAAAGAGAAGCACTTATATTTGTTTCCTAGTAGTTACATTCTACTGAATTATTCGTACACAAGTTTTGTAGATAAATGCATGCACTGTAATTTGTCAACCAGTAATTGTTTGTGCAAATTCCAGGATTGAAGGTATAATAATAATTACCTGCTGATACTACCAAATGACATTTATGAGTAAAAGCACACTAATAACCCGTGGAATAATGTTACTTGATTAGATACTTCAAAGTTAATTAGACAGTTAAAAGTTCATACTTCATTTGCTTACAATCAGCTCAGTCTTACACAAAAAAACATTTAGAATTATCAATGCTTACAACCAAACTTTGCTTACATTCAATATATTTTAGCCACAGCTCTATTAACACGAAAATGACATGTCCTCCTTGACAGGTGAACCACCCCTCTAGTTTTCTATAAAAGCATCTAAACCAAATGTTGCAAAAGTGAACTCTACCTAAACTTCCATAAAAAGTTTTAATACATTGATTATGCACGTGATTGTTATGCATTTCCGCATTCCATTTTCTGCACATATGCAGATTTATCACTAAATTAACCTTCCACCCCTCAAATGACAGATCATCCTCTCTTAATAATGTAATACTATCCTCTTGATTGTGAGTTTGAGTGCCAGTAGTATCAAAGAAATACTTTCCCTAGGCCTAAACCTCCCAAAATATTGCACCACTGGCATTGCATGTCATAGTAACAAACATGTTATGTTCCAACGAGTTCTAGAGCACACCACGTTCCATAAACCAGTCTTCGATCTCTTGGAACATCACAGTAAATTGCTGCCGACCAATTAAATCCACTCAGACTAGAACAACTTAACCCATTGAATGGAACAACTATATAATATGCCTCATTTTATACAAACAAAGCAGACAATGAATGCCTATGAACCACATTCATATATTAGCTGACCTCTTCAGAAAACTAAAGGAAATCCAAAATGCAAAGATGCAGTTATCAGACCTTGATTTTAATACATGAAGAATGTGCAAAATCCCAAGCATAATTGCAATACAACATGTTTTAATAGGTTAGTGTAGTACATACTTTTAACATATTTTGAACCATGGTTTGTCTAAGACGGAAATAGACTGCAAATCCTACTGAATTTTACCTACCTCGTTCCAGTATCAGCTACATCACACAAGGATCACAAGACAGAGCTCGGAACCATCTCAGCTAGTTTGCTTAGCTTTCATCCTTCATTCTGGTTGATTTAGTTAGTTATTCAGTTAAGCAATAGGTGTATTTCTCTGTTGTATGTTGCATGCACCCTATGAGGTACCAAGTGGTGCGAACTATAAATGCAATTGGGTCCAAGTATTGTGCATCACATATCATTTTTATCAGAATTCATTCAAGTTTTTTCCTCTTTACCAGTTTTTGTTAGAAGGGGTTCAAATCCTAAAAGCAGTTGCTAAAACCAAGAAAATAAAAACACAAAAGACTAATTACCAACAATCAAATCAACAAAAGAGAAGTCCTCGAAATAAATTTCTTTTATTAACAACAATTAATTTATTATAAGTCAATTCTTCGCAATATACCACAGAAACATAAGTCTAAACTTGGAAGCAAAACATCTTCATAAATATTGAATAACTGTGTTTCGAGCCAGGGTATGCAACTGAACAGCAGATATTCTGTATTAAGAAGTTCAGCTAGCAGCTGATGTAAACTGGTAAGAGGCATAAGAGAGAGTTCCCAATTCAATACTGCTGTGGATAAGTTTGGCCTTTGCATCTTCACCAGCAGCACCAATAGCAACGTGCAACGGATAAAAGTGCTCCGGCCAGGGATGAGCCTTTTTTGCATGTGGCGCTTTCTGCTCATAATGATTTACATCTTCATATCTACAAAAGCAATTGAAACCTTTAACAACCAATCCATGAAGAGCCAAACTCTATGACATTCAATGATTAGCTTCTTGGTAATTAGATCTATGCACTTAACATCCGTAGCAAGGGTTTGAACATCAAGACAGAAAAAAGTGTACCTTCCTTCAAGAAGAGCATCTTTCAACCAATTATCAAACTCTAGAGCCCAGGGAGCAACAGTGGAGTGAGGGTCAAGTGCTCTCAAGTTGTGAACAGCACTCCCAGAACCCATGATCAATACACCTTCATCTTTAAGAGGGGCCAATGCCTTTCCTAAGTTATAATGATAAGTTCCATCTTGCTGAGATTGAACAGATAGCTGACAAACAGGGATGTCAGCTTCTGGATACATCAAAAAGAGAGGAACCCAAGCACCATGATCAAGTCCTCGCTTTTTATCTTCATCAACACGGCTGATACCAGATTTCTTGAGAAGTTCCTTCACCCTCCTTGCCAATTGTGGAGCTCCAGGTGCAGGATATTTAAGCTAGTAGAGTAATCATGTAATGTAAGATACCTCTATATAAATCAACCTAACAACATCACCAAAATCACCATGGATAATCCAGTCCCAGGTCAAATTAAAAAACATCGTTATTTTGGAATGCCAAAAATTGAACATGAAGACATAATTGTGTACACAGGTAATTTGCCAGGATTGCCACACAGAACTCAACTTAACCGAGACACCGAGAACAATTATAAAAGATAAAACATGTTTTTAGTACACCATGACCTCACAGTTGCCAAATGTTAAAATTTAAACGTTTCCAAAAAAAAAAAATCTAGCGCAAAGCTGAAAACCACAAACAGAAAAAACTATATATTTTGTGAAAAATGTTTTTAATTTAAAAATGATCAAATAGCAATAACTCAACTCCTCGTTTCTTACAAAACTAAAAAACTTCTCTTGAACCAAAAAAAATGCAAAAACAAGAATGGACAAGAGGGTGAGTAGGAGTAATCTAAATTTAGAGGTACAAAGTGAAACCTGGTACATTTGTTTGGGGAAGCCATAGAAGTCGTAGATGGTGTCGTTGACGGAGTCAACGACGTTGACCGTGGGAACTGCGGTGTCCCAATGAGCAGAGATGACAAGAATTGAAGAGGGTCTTTGAGGAAACACGTCCTTCTTCCATGACTGAAGGAACTTCCTCGCCTCAATGGATTCATCTATGGACAAAGTTGGTGATCCATGAGATATGTAGAATGTGTCCTTCAACGCCATGTCTAGTAACGAATCTACTTTACCTTGTTGATATTCTTTCTTTTTGCTTTATCAACTTTTGTCACGCACACACGCAACACAACTACAATCACATGTATAATAGAGATATATAGAGACACAACATTGAGAGAGAGAATGAAGGGGGGACACAAATTGAAAACAAGAAAACAAAGGGGAAAAAACACAAAATTAGACATTACAACGACTTAATGGCCGACGATGGATATTAATTAATTAAATAAATAAATAAGGAATTGTAATATTGGAATCGGGGTGCTCTTGATTTGGATAGAAGTTTTGAATACTAATATTTTTTAAAAATGTGTATATATATATATATATATTAATAAATAGTATCAAACCATCAGAGTTTTATTTATTTATTAACAAATAGGTATTAAATATATTTTTATTACTTGTAAGTTAATAAGTTAATGTTTTTTATTTTTGTCAGGAAGTTTATTTTTTTAGTTTTATTCTTGTAAGTTGGTGTTTTTTTTATTTTGATTATTATAAGTTTTTTTTCATGTTTAGTTCATATAAGATTGTATTTTTTTTAATTTAATCATTTTAAAATTTGAATTTTTTAATTTCTAGGTCTCATAAATTTGTATTTAGATGGATCAAAATTAAAAAAAATCTAAACTTACAAGAATTAAAAATAAACAAAATATCTCATCAAAACTAAAATTGAAAAAAAAGTATAAAATTACAGAAACTAAAACTAGAAAACTGAACTTATAGGAAAAAAAAACACTATTTTATCGAACTAAAAACATATCTAAACGAACAAAATAACACTAGTTTTACGAAAAAGGATACTGTTAAAGTTTATAATCGGATGAAAATGTTGTTAATATATTTTATACATTTTATAATTACTTTCTAGAAAAATACATTTTAAATGGAATTGTATTTGAGTTTGATTAATTAAATAGGACTCATTTTTGTACTCTACCATTACCCAACTACTTTTTTTTGGAAGGTTCCATTACCTAATTCCTAGCATGCAGTGACGCAATGCGCGTCATCGATGATGCATCAGGTGGCGAATGGGTAGTTGGCAGAATTTGGCATACCAATTTGCTTCACGAGTGAAAACATTTGTTGTAATTGTTCCTAATTCTTAAAAATTACTGTAAAATAGAAACAATGTTTCTGTCCGACGAAAAAAGATGAAGGACATTTTTTTGTTAATACATGAAGGATGTGCAAAACCACAAGCATAATTGCAATACAGTATGTTTTAATAGGTTAGTTAGTGTAGTGTAGCACATGCCTAACATACCGACTTATATATTTATCAAAGACTCTTTATCTAAATTTGATTTACATAAAAGTCTAATTTAACCTGCAAACTTATTTATGAGTCTAATTTGTTATAATTTAATATTAAGATAAAATATATATATATATATATATATATATATATATATATGAAACTTTATAACAATCAAATCTAACTTATTGATATAATATAAATATTTTTTAAGGTTTAATATAATATTCATATAACTTATTTAAAAATATATTTTACAATAAGACATAAATTTATTTTTTTAATAAATTTCTTTAAAAAATTTAACTTAATTCTTTATGGAGATCAACATAATTTATATTTAAAATAAATAAATAAATGTAAGATTTTAGACTATTATAATAAATTTAATATAATAATACTATTAATAATGAATATTTATTTATAATTTTTTAAATAAGTCAATCCTGTTAAGCTTAAAAGATTTTTTAAATATCTTCAAGTTTGATGTTTTTAACTAAAGAGGTTTTACAAAAAGTCTTCACCTAATTATTTTTTTTTAAAGTTTGGTTTGACCTTTACTACATATAGGTTAAATTATAAGTATTTGTCAAGCAACCTGACCTATGTTTGCCCTTAATTAAAACAGAGACAGCTTGAAACCATCTCAACTAGTAACTCAGCTTGTTTGCTTAGTTTTAACCCTTCATTTTGTTAGAGTTTATTGTAACCATTAGGTATTAGGTTCGGTTAGTTGCTTGGTTTAATTAGTTATTCAGTTCAGCAATAGGTGATATTGTCTGCTGCTATTAAGAACCCTTTTCGAGCAAGGAAAACTCCACAGAAAAACAGAAAAAGGAAGTGAAAATAGAAAAATTAATCTGTATTAATTCTTCTTCCCTTCATAGAGCAATTACAATGATTATATAGCAGCAACATGGTAGCAACATGCTACCCATGCACACCCTAACAAACTCAGCAACCAACCAATTCTTAGAATCTTTTAATTGATTCACATTTCTATATTATCTAATATAATAAAAGAAACACTATTAATAAAAGACATTTATATCCCTATTGGGCCTAACACCATGAGCCCCAGAAACTTCATTCTATTCTCCATGAATTGGGCCGTAACAGCTGCATGGTGCATGATTCCTTAACAACCTTAGCATTGCATATCATATATAATTTGTATCAGAATTCATTCAAGTTTTCCTCCTTTCTTGTTTTCATTAAAAGGGTTCAAATCTTGAAATTGTATGAATAATTGCTAAAACCAAAACAACCAAAACAAAAGCCTAATCAACAACAAATTAAAGATAAGAAAAAGATTAATCACCATCATCTCAACAAGAATGAATTCCTAAAAAAAAATATTAACAACAATTAATTTATTACATCAAAGAAGTCTAAACTTGCAAGCAACACCAATTCATAGATATTTAAACAACTGTTTAAAGGGTACGCAACTGAACAATAGCTATTCTCTATTAAGGTCAGCTAGCAGCTGATGTAAACTAGTAAAAGGCATGAGAGTTCCCATTTCAATGCTATTGTGTATAAGTTTGGCCTTTGCATTTTCACCAGCAGCACCAATTGCAACATGCAAATGGTAAAAGTGATCCGGCCAGGGATGAGCCTTTTTTGGCATGTAGCGCTTTGTGTTCATAATGATTTTAATTTACATCTTCCTGTCTACAAAAGCAATTAAAACCTTTAACAACCAGTTCATGAAGTGTCAAACTATACAATATTCAGTGGCTAAATGTTTGTTTACTGGTTTCATGTAATTCAGAAAACACTCTAATTTTCTCTAAACTTCTTGATTGTATCTCTTATCAAAAGGTATTATTCAATTCGATAATATTTATCGACTATTAATCTGAGCGAACATTGAAATATTTGTCTTACATTCATTCATGAAGGTACCCCTAGTGAATTGAAGAGCATATCAACGGTCTTTCATCTTGCAAATATCTTGGTAATTAGATCAATGCAGTTAACATCCGGAATAAGATAAACTAAGCATTTAGCAATTTTGATAATCAAAACAGTAAAAGTGTACCTTTTTAAACCAATTATGAAATTCTAGAGCCCACGGAGCAATAGAGGAGTGAGGATCAAGTTCTCCCAACAAGTTTTTTTCAGTGTGGACTAAAATATAAAGTTTGTATAAATTATAGAAATCAAATATAAATAAAAATAGTGCAAGTATAAGAACTAAAACACAAAGCACAACACACGTTTTTTTAATAAATCAGGGATCCTTCAACCAAAAGTCAAGACTAATCTCTCACAACACATGTCAGTATCATGCTAATAGAGTTAATTTTGTGGTATGACCAGAACGGATTAAAAAACAATTGTTCAAGAATGGAAATAAATGATTTTTAGGTATAAAAATTAAAAAATAAAATCTGTACAACTATAACTCTTATTTAATTACTATTTATTATAATAATAAGACGACTTAAATATGTTTTAATTTAGTCCCTATAAATCAGGGAATTGTTTTTATCCTCGTAAAACAATTTTATTTTATTTTATTCCTCTAAAATATAAAATCACTTATGTTTAGTCTCCCATTAGAGCTGTAAAAATTGGTTAGCCTACCTCACAATAATGACTCACGTTGCCAGGACCAAAAAACCTATAGGGCCAAACGACTCACACAAAAAAGCCCAAAGTATCATGTGAGTTAGGACCAACCCATTAACCTTAAATTTTAAAAATTAACTTATTGGAAAGTTTTAATCAAACTTTGAAACTAAAATCGTTAATTTTAATTAATCTTTGTTAATATACTTTATCTTTTGAAACATTCAGCCGCATTTTCCACGGATCAAAAGTTCTTTTTCTTTTCTTTGGTATCTTCAATTGTTTTCTTTCTTAAACATTTATTTCTTTTATTTTCTTCTCAAAAGTTAATTTTCATTTACCAACTAAAATTTTCTATAGTATTAATCATTTAAAATACTAATTTTAAAATAATATTTATTTTGTCATAGTTTATATATAAAAAAATCTTTATATTGCAATTTGCGTCGTCATTCGTTCATCCGACATAGTGGCAATCCATATAGGCATAGGCCAAGTCTCACACAACACAACACAAACCTTCAAAAACCACACACAACACAACACACACTTCCGATAGAAGAGACACCGCGACAATTAAGGTTACCTGACAATCACATACTATTCTCTTCTCCCTCTCTCTGTCGACAACTTCTAGGGTTTTCTGTTGCTTGCTCTTTCGCTTTCAATCCATTTGCATTTGCATTTGCATTTCCCTCTTCCACTCCCTTCGTTCTGTGTGTGTTATCGATTTCCCTATTTTCTAGCTCTTTTACATTCGAATGTCGTGTAAATTATTATTGCTATTACGTTAATTTGCTTCTCTCTCTCTCTCTCTTTTTCCTTCTTTCTAGAATCTTTCAATTCGTGTTTTCTCTGCCCCGGAGTTTGAGTTGGATAGTAAGGATTTGAAATTTTCTAGCTTCACGAACTGCAATTGTTTTGACTTTTGAATTTCATCAACAATTATCAAATTAAATTGGGTTTATTTTTTTTTCCCCTCAGTAGGGAAAGAAATGATGTCCCCTTTCTTCAAGTTGTTTAGGAGGTCGTGTATTGAAATTGGCTATCTGTCTCATTATTTGCTCCGCTTTTGGCTAGAATCAAGGTAATTTGGTTTGGAATTCTATGATAATCTTGTTGTTGTTGATGATAATGACGTGTGTGTGTGTGTGTGTGTGTGTGAGAGAGAGAGAGAGAGAGAGAGAGAGAGAGAGACTTTGGCTAGAAACTAGGTCATCTGGTTTGGAGTTCTTTGATAATGTTGTTGTTGATGATGATGATGATGATGTGTGTGAGATTTATGTTTAGATTCTGGCTAATTGGCATTCAATACTTAGTTTCAGGGTTGTAATTATATTTGTACTGCATGTAAGTGCTGTGTGAGATAGAGAATAAAATTTTTCGGATTAGGTTTTATGTTTACCGTGGCATGTATTAATTTCATATTGACAAGGTTGAGGATGTTGCTTTGTTGTTTATTGTTGTGTTGACTTCTCCATCATTGTTTCTGTTGCTGTGTTTCCCACACGTTGAACGTCAATGCGTATGAAAATTGTTTTTAGTGTGATAAATTGCTGCGGGGTTATAAAAAAAATACTGATTAGGTTTTATGGTTGTCGTGATATGAGTTAATTTTATGTTGAGGATGTTGCTTTGTCGGTTACTGTCTCGTTGACTTCTCTGTCATTGTTTATCTTTGTCGTGTTTCTCATACATTGAACCTGAATGCATATGAAAATTGTTTTTGTCGTGATAAATTAATGCGGTGTTATATTGTTTCCATTGTTGGCTTGCAGCTACTGACTTCTGAGTAATGCGTGGACAGCAGAGATAGGAATTGTTTTGGCTGTCAGATTACTTTCTTTTGAGGTTTGTGATTGTGTTGGGTTTTCACTATGAGTGGTGTTCCTAAGAGATCTCATGAGGATGCTGTTCATCAGTCTTCAAAGCATCCACATCAAGATTCAGGTGCATATTCCAAGTTGATGCCGTCAGTTTCAAATGATCACCATATTCCTTACGATATGAGTCAGGATTCCCGGGTGGCAAAGACAGTCCGTACTGAACCTCGTGATGCAGATAGAAGATCTCCTCTTCATACAGTGTATCGGATGCCATCATCTTCAAATGATTCTCATGCAGATCATCCCATTGGACCTGAGAACAGGATAGAATCTAGGGATTTTAAGGAGAGTAGAGATCCCCGGTTTGAGAATCGTGATACAAAGACAGAGAAGAAGGAATTGCATGGTGAAGCCAGAAGGGATTCTCAGATTGCAAAGAGTGAGAAGGATGTGCGAGTTGATGGCAGAGGAGACGACACCAAGGATATCAGATATGAACGGGATAGCCATAATGATTCAAAAGGTGACATTAAGACAGAAAAGGATGGCTATGGTATGGTAAGCAGCAGCAGCCACCTGAGTTGGAAAGAATCAAAAGAGTATAGGGGTAAGAGATTTTCTGATGCCCCTGGTGGGAGTTTGGATTCCTGGCATACATCACGTGGCAATACACCAACTGAAGTTGGAAAGGACAGTTCAACGGCAGAAGAAAGGGACTATTTGGAAACACATGAGGCTGTTGGGGAAAACAAAATTGATTCTAAAAGTGAAGATAGATTTAAAGAGAGAAAAAGAAAGGATGTCAAGCATCGGGATTGGGGGGATAGGGAAAAGGAGAGAAGTGATCGCAGAAGCAGTACGCCAGTTAACAATAATATTGGAGACAACAAGGAATCTACCAAGGAAGATAGAGATGTAGAAAAATGGGAGAAGGAGAGGAAAGATCTTCTGAAAGAGAAAGAAAGTTCAAAAGAGAAGGAAAAGGATAATAGCAAGAGGGAATCCTTGAACGGAATGGAGAAAGATGGTTTAAATGATGGGAAGGAACTTGGTGATGGATCAGCAAAAAATACTGAGCAAGAAAATGTGTTACCAGAACAGAAGAAACAGAAAGATGTTGATGGCTGGAAAAATCTCGATGGAGAAGTTAGAGAGAGGAGAAAAGAAAGGGATGCTGATTTAGAAGGAGATCGACCTGATAAGCGCAGTAAAATTGACAAGCAATCAGAAGATGGAAGTGCTCACGGGGAAGGGACTGGAGAGAAGGAGAGGGAAGTCCATAATTATAATGTTCAACATCGTAAAAGGATCCATCGATCAAGGGGAAGCCCTCAGGTGGCCAATCGTGAGGCTCGTTTTAGATCTCATACTCAAGCTCCAGACAATGAAGAGTATTTTCTTTTCCTCCGGTTTTCTTGGTTACTTGTGTTATAAGAAATAACTTACTTACCCAATACGTATCTTCTCACTTCAAGTATATTTTTAATTCATACTGTGTGATTTTGTAGTTATAAAAGATGAAGCTTCAGAGTCCTATTAGAAATTTAGAATGATTAGATATTCAATCATTTGTATATTTTTTCGAGTTGCATTTGGGAGGATGCTAATGGTCTAATGTCTGCCTTTTAACATTTTCTAGGGGTAGCACATAGTAGTTAACTATTGCTCAGGTGTATTTTACTAGCCTGAAATTTGTAGGAACTACAAGTGAATTTGTGGGTAAACAACTTAAGTGTATTTGCCAGCAAACAAAGGCCGACCTCACCTAGTGGGATGAGGCTTTGTTGTTGTTGTCAGCAAACAAAGCAGTGGTGTAAGTAAGCACATTAAAAAATGCTCCTAAATATAATAAGGATATATTGACTTTTTTTGTTCTCTGATGGGCCCACATTAAATGGGCCTCCAATCCATGTCTACAAGAGAGAGAAAGGAATAAGGACAGACATGGGAATAAGAATTCTGTTGGAGCAGAAGTGGAGGGATCTAACGGAATGCATGCTGTCGCGAGGAAAAGAGTGGACAGGCTGGGATCATGGCATCATGCAAGAGAACATGATTATGAGGGGTCCAGATGGGGGTGAAGAAGGGTATTGAATAGTGGTAGGGGGAGCGGACTGATGCCAATATGGGCAAGGAGGGCAATTGTTTTTCTGTGTTCTTTTTTCTTTCTTATTTGTGTTTCTTATTTTCACTGTTGCTATGCTCTGTAATCAGGAGTTTTGAAATACCAGATTCTATCATTCTCCCACTATGCTTGTGCATTTGAATGTGTATCAGTTAGCCATCGAGTATGCTTGGGCCTTTGAAGGAACAATTTCTTCAATATCTTGTTTTGATTGGAAAAGAAATCTACTTGCAGACAGGAAGCCATCAAATATGTTTATATGCTAAATTGAAATTCAGGTTGTTGATTTAATAGTTGTTTTTAAACTGAAGAATTTTGTCTGAAGACTAAAAATATGTATGAATGTGGTTACTATTGCACATCGACAAGGACTTAATTTTGGTGTCTTCTCTCATGTCAAATTGTCATTTATATTCCTCTGTTTGTTTGATTTGTACTTCATTAATACCAGTTTGATTTTTTGGATTTGCAACCCTTCTTACTATTTATGCTTTTATTTTGACAACTTCTTTCTGTTTCATTTATCTTGCAGGTCTCAAGGTACTCTGTCATATTTTATTTTATCCAGCTCAACTATTTGGCTTGTCATAAATTTGTGCCTTCATTTCGGATCTTGACAAAAATTGCTCTACTTGGCCCATTGGTTTTTGTGACGCTATCTCTCCTTTCAGATTGGCTCATCTCCTTTACCCTTCCTTTTTAATGTTGTGTTGTGTCATTGTGTGATGGTACCATTATAATGTACTTGTTGATGAAATGAAAAGGATAAGAGGTGGATATTTTTCTATTCATCTTGTCCATGATATTATATGCAAGTTCCGATATTTCAGGTAAAGCAGAAGTATCTTCTGTTATTTATAAAGTTGGTGAAAGCATGCAAGAACTGATAAAGTTGTGGAAGGAATATGAATTATCTCAATCTCAAGTGGACAAAAATAGTCAAAGCTCTAATAGTGGCCCCACTCTTGAAATTCAGATACCAGCTGAGAATGTTACAGCTACAAACCGTCAAGTGAGATCAAACTCTTTGTTATTATAAAATTTATGTTGAATGCATTTGTTTTGGGGGGGGGGGGGGGGGGTTGAGATGATAGCTTGTGTGTGTGTTTTTACTTTGATGATTGTTTCTACTGCTTCTTTCTTTCTGCTGGTGAAGTATTTGTTCATGTTTTGCTTTCTTTTATTTGTTTATTTATTCTCTTGCGCCATTTAAATTATGGTATATTTGTTATTTGTTAAAGAGAAGTTTGAGGACTCATTTTTATCATAAAAAACCATGTCTCTTCCCCCCTCAACATTTTTCTAGTTTTCTTTTCTCTTTTTACTGTATGTTTGTTGCTCATGCAATGGAGCAAATTTTGTTGTCCATTTTATGATTTTTCTTGGGGGGAGCTCATGGACAGTTTTTTTTCTTATTCTTCTTTGCCAGTGGCAGGAATTTGTTGAAGTACTTTAGTTAATTAAATGATTCGACGAGATGAAAGTCTTTTATTTATTTATTTTTTAATCACATTTATATGTTTAAATTTGAAATTCAATGTTTAAATATGCTAGTTATTGATGCTTTACCTAGCTTTGAGAGTATATATTATTATGTTCAGGTTAGAGGTGGCCAGCTATGGGGGACTGATGTTTACACTTATGACTCAGATCTTGTTGCTGGTATGTGTTGTTGCAAAAAGGTTGCAGCTAGCCTTTTATTTCTATGGACTGGACTTGATGTGTTTGAAATCAGTACTGATTTTGCATTTTTGTTTCATAGTTCTCATGCATACAGGTTATTGTCGCCCAACAGCTTCTCCACCTCCCATGGCTGTACAAGAGTTGCGCACAACCATTCGAGTGCTACCTCCGCAAGATTGTATGTCCTTATATGAATAATAGTACCTTGGTGCTGCTGTGTTCAACTTAAATAACATTGAATTGCATCTAAGTGGTCTTGAAGTAATAACTGGGAATAGATCAATGGTAAAATGTCCTAGTTTACGTATTTGATAAATAATTAAAATCTCCCAGTTGAACTTGGCCTTGCCATTTTAAGTTGTTTTGAAAGGATTAGTAGTTATTCTTTTAAGAATATATAAATTTTGTTGGTGCATCATTTATATATCTATAAAGTTGTGTCTTGGTGACTTGTTGGTCATGGGTTCGAATCTGAAAACAGCCTCTTTGCATATGCAAGGGTAAGACTGTGTATAATATCCCTTCCCCTTACCTGTGCATAGTGTGGAGCCTCCGAGCAATGGAGTACATAGAAAAAAAAATCATTTATATATCTATATATACTCTTCTTTACTAAGGGTAAATGAGGTAGTTTTGTTGGTTTCTCAACTTTGCAGTTACTGATATAATGATATTGCTTTTACCATTGAAGCTCTGTTCAAATAATCTAAAGATATTTTTTGTACATCTTCAGGCTATATTTCTACTCTGAGAAACAATGTACGTTCCCGTGCTTGGGGTGCTGCAATTGGTTGTAGTTATAAAGTTGAGCGGTGCTGCATTGTAAAGGTAATAATAAAAGCTGTGCAAACTTAAAATCCTTCATCCTTTAAACTTTTGTCCCTGAAGTCATATGTTCTCTTCATTGAAATATCATCTACTTTAGATGCTCGTCATATAATTCTGTTTACTATTTTCCATTTCAAATATTATGACTTTTTCTTTCTTTTTGATGTATCTCATTGCTTTTCAGAGAAATTGCGAATTAGTCATTGATTAAATGCTTTACTTACTGGTCACATAATGTATCCTTCTAATGAGGACATTATATATGTAGGATTTAAAGGGGTGCTTGAAATGGGTTTGCACTTTGCCTGTGTTCGCATTTTACCTGTCTATTTACAAGTTCGTTTATTCTCAATTGGACTAGGTAACTGGATTATATTAAAACTCAATGGTGATTCTGACCATTTTTATTTCTTTGGTCTTCAGAAAGGAGGTGGAACTATTGATCTTGAACCTTGCCTTACACATACTTCAACTGTTGAGCCTACCCTTGCACCAGTGGCTATTGAGCGGACAATTACTACTAGGGCTGCAGCTTCGGTTTGTCCAATATCTTTAACTATCTTTAACTTATAATCGACAAACCTTTTCATATTGACCATTGAATTAATAATTTCACATTCTATGCTCATCTTATTTGGCGTGGCCTTCTTTCTTCAGAATGCATTGCGGCAGCAAAGATTTGTGCGCGAAGTTACAATACAGTACAACCTCTGCAATGAACCTTGGTATGCTAGTATTAATTGGCAAAGTACAGTCTAATACAATAGCATGGTGTTTTAAGACGGAACAGAAAATATCTAATCCAAGTTTGTGGTATTTTTGTAGCACGAAAATGTCTTGGCTTTGAACATTGCATTGCAGCTTGGTTATAAGAGTTGGGTTTGATAAAACTTAAACTGTTTTGATTTTTTTTTTTTTCGTTGTCTTGTGTACAAACTGTATTAATTAATAAATACTAAAATGATACTGTATTTTTGTTTTTGCTGTCTTGTGTACAAACTGTTGAAACTAGGAAACAAAGTGATAATAAGGTAGTTTTTTGTAATTATTTATGAAAATGGGAAATGAGAACAGGATTTTTTTTCTTTTTTTAAATCAAACAGGTCCTAACATTTCTTGTTCTTCCTCATTTAGATATGAATGCAACAGTTCTATTTGTACCTTATCTTGTTTTTAGTATTTATTAATTAATAACTAATTATAATACTTATCAGGATCAAATATAGTATAAGCATTGTTGCTGACAAGGGTCTAAAAAAGCTACTCTATACATCTGCTCGTTTAAAGAAGGGAGAAGTTCTTTATCTGGAGACACACTCCTGCAGGTATTTTCTACATGGAAGTTCTTGACCAAAATGGGTGATCTGTATATTATAGGCTTCACATTTGTTGTCCCTTTATAAAAAAATTTATCTGCATTTGCTATTAAGTGCCACATGTTACTGCAATGTTCCAATAAATGTGAAACTACATTGGACTGTGTCACCCTCTTTCATTAATTGCTTCTTTATATCCATTTGAGCAATGTTGATCCGTTAATGTTATTAGTGTTATTTTATAGTATCTTTTTTTCAATAAAAGATTCTGTTTAATTTATCAAACTCAAGGATCCACTATGGTCATGAAAGTCCATTTCCATGTTTGTCTTCGAGTCCAAGGGCTCTTGAAGTCAAGAAACTATAATTATATGAGTCTAATCTTTTGTGCAGATATGAGCTCTGTTTTACTGGAGAGAAGATGGTGAAGGCTATACCAGCAACTCAGATGCATGACCCAGATACAGAGAAGTCTCAAAATCACCATCACCATCCCACAAATGGTGACAAAACTGATTCTGATGTTATGGTTGATGTATTTCGATGGTCTCGATGTAAGAATCCTCTACCCCAGAAACTGATGCGCACGATTGGAATCCCTCTGCCTCTTGAACATGTGGAGGTATTTTTCATCTCTTTTCCATGGGGATGTGAATAATGTACACAGAATCTTTTCTCCTTGATTATGAGTAACTCTTCCACCGACCCCAATTAGCTTAGGTTAAAGGTGTTGTTGATGTTGATTATGAGTAACTCTTGTATTTCTAGTGAATGTTTTCATTTGCCTGTTAGTCTACTTTTGCATTTACTTAGGCGTACAACCTATGAAATGGGAGACGATGTTAGGGTGTTTTTAAAAGGTAGAGGGGAATATCATATGGTAGGTCTTGGAGGATATCAAACAATAACCTACAGAACCAATACCTGTTGCCATTGGGCATGGGCTATAAGCCTGTGATCATTGTATCAACTACTCCATTCACTAGTCTGAACTTTATCTTTTCTCAGTCAGTATGCTGCAAGTCTTGTTTTTTGCTCGTATTTCAGTTTCTGCATAACATCCCAAGGCCCTATATGTAAACCATAATTGTTTTGCTTCAACATGTGCAAAATCTCTCAATTTGTTGGTGTATAATGTTATTCTAATGAATTCCATAATGCAAATTTATGTTTCAACTTGATTATAAATTCCAATTCTGCATTTTCTGATGCAGGTGCTAGAGGAAAACCTGGACTGGGAAGATGTACAGTGGTCGCAAACTGGCGTTTGGATTGCAGGAAAGGAATATACCCTTGCTCGGGTGCATTTCTTGTCAATGAATTAGTTCGTTCTACTGTTTGTTTGAAAGGGGGACGGGTGCTGGGATGATGTAATGCATGTATACTTTTAAGATTGAATAGTAAAAGTTTTAGTACCTTTTCATGTAACTAAAATATTTTGTAGTTTTTAATAAATAAAAAATTAATGTTCAATATTTATTTAATTAGGATCTATTCTAGGAGCCTTTGCCTCCCATTATAAGTTATAAAGTATCATGACATGCCTTAAATTTAGTTTAAAGAATCGTGGCATGGCATCAAAACATTGTGTAAGATTGTCCAATTCTTTTAAAACAAAATTGATCCCAACATATAAATACTTTTTTACTGGACCTAACCAACATATAAATACTCTTTTTAGGGAACCAACATATATCGTAACATTAAAATTAAGCATGGGAAACCCAAAAGGATTTAGAGCAATGATAAGTGAATTGTAGAAAGAGCTAAAGTTTATATTATTAGGCCAACGGAATGATTCTCACACTAAAGATCAAGATACATAAATATGAATACCGGAGAAGACCCCATAATATACAACTAACTAGCTAACTAAATAAAGCTTATAAATAGCATAAATATTTACATCAAAGCCCAGAAGATTTATACCCCAGCTCCAATACCTCGTTTGGCAATCAGCAAAAATTTGGAACTTCATATATACTAATAGTTGCGTAAAGTGCTCCACGTTCTTTGTAAGAAATTGTAGGTTCATGTACGATCAAATCTCCAATGAAAAAAATTTAAATCAAATTCTTAACTTTTTTTAACTTACTAATTTTTTACTGTAATTTTAAAACCCAACTTGAGTTCTTAACTTAGCTTTAATAAATCCACAATCATCTTGAATCTTGATACTTTTATTTAAATTTATTTTTATTTCAAATTAAATTATTAATTCATATAAATTTTGATTTTGAAATAGTAAATATGCTAAAACTATTTCGTAAGTAAAAATATTATAAAACTAGCTTGTGTACGTTTCATGATTAGTTAGTACTTGATAGTGTAAAATTATTAGTAAGTGAAAATTAAACTAAATTTAAAATGGAAAAGCTTGAAAAATAAAAATTGTATGTGTTATACAATTAAACCTGACTGATTAATTTGCACATAAACGAGTTGTCAGTGTATTTGTTTCCACCAAAAGAAAATTTTCCAAAAGTAGATGCACCTGCTATAGCAAACTAGGAATGTAATTATGCTATTCATAAGTTATAACATATACCTCCACAGAAATATTTTCATTTATACCAAGCACCCTTCACAACTCCATTTCAATAAAACTATTATTTGACAAAGATATACACAGCCTATACAAAATTTCAAGTTACTCGCCTAAATATTGAGCATTGACCTAAACATCAAATCAAATCCATGGCCCTTTGCAACAAACCCACATATCGAGTCACAAAGCTATGACATATTTCAAGCCAAGCCTCACCACTCATCCCATTTAGTTAAGAAGTCATCCCACATAGATGCAGCAATTGAATCCCTAGATGAGAATGCAAGTTGTTCTTCTATTGAAGAAAGTATCGGCACTTCTGGAAGTTCGTCAAGATCTGAAATTTCCTCCACCGGAGAACCCCCAACACTATTGAATATCCAGTCATTTCTTTCTTCGTGGCGGATGAAATTGTGCAGAACACATCCAGCTATGACTAGATCGCGCTGAATCTGAAAGGAATACTGAGGAGCAAGTTTAAGGATTGGAAATCTAGTTTTCAACACATTAAATGACCTTAGGATAACATTCCTCAGAAAACAATGCCTGTGATTGAACAGCTCTTTTGCATTTCTTGGTAGTTGATTAGCACCTCTAAACTCATAATGATGGTACCGAACCCCTTGGTAAGGAGCAATAAACCCTTCCGTATTTAAATATCCCTTGTCAACAAAGTAATACTTTCCTATGAAATAAATCCAAAGAAAAAAAATACATTCAGTCATTAATAATGTAATGTTTAATATGGACAGATATGAACCCAAAACTACAAACATAATAACAACCTAACCTTGTGGTATTTGAGGGAAATTCTGATCTGGGTTATCAAGGACTGCCCTCAACACTCGTGAGTCAGTGACAGAGCCTTCCCAACCAGGATAAACAAAGATAAACTGCAGGTCAAATGTGCACGCTGCCAGCACATTTTGAGATAGGATACCTTTCTTATTGCGGAATCGAGATTGATTTTTGGCTGGAACATGTGCAGGAATGTTCATACCATCAATTACTCCTATACAATCCTGAAATTTTAGAGGGGGCGGGGAAAGGTCAGTAAACTAGCACAAATAGTAAACACAGGAGGAGTTGAATTGCGTAGAGAGTAGCGAGGGAGAAGGAACTCAAAGATCATTGTAACCTTGAAATATGGATAAAATCTAGCATTGTTGAGAATTTCTGGAGGTGTTGTGAGCTGAGGAGGTTGCAAAACTTCACGTGACAATGATTTAATAGCCTTTAACACATTGTTAAAATGACGGCTAATGGTTTCACCGGAGTGTTGAAACCGCTCTTGAATCACTCTATTGCGTTCATTATGACCAATAATGTTTATAAATATTGCTAACTGCTCCTCTATCATTACGCCAGCAGTATCACGCAACATGGCTCTCTGTCGGAGAATGTCACACAACTTGTGGAATACATGCTTGTCCATACGCAACATTTCCCGACAAAAGTCATCATGCCCATTCAGCACTTGTGTCATAAATTCACATCTCCTAGGTGATAAACTGTGGGCAGGCTGTTTGGTCAGACAGCTATAGTAATAGAATCCAGCAGCAGCAGCAACTAGTTCCATCTCATCCAATTCTAGGTCAATGTCATCCATGCTGATTGGTATATCTGTAAAGATAAACTTCAAGAACGAATGGTGCAATATAATATCTCTCTCTGATATGTCTAGTCCATAGGTTTGGAAAGCATTACAATCATGCATAAAACAAGTCAAACAATAGTTCAAAAACAAAGTGCTGTTTTTACACCCAAAATTCCAAATTCATAAACTCACTAGTATAGGCATTAAGCACAAAATCAAATTAGTAAAAGTACTAACTAACATCACTCTTTGCAGTCAATTTAACTGTACAAAAGTATAGGAACAGTTTTAACAAAAAAAAAAAGGGAAATTTTCTCAAATTCAACTAGAGGAAACACCACATTTGCCCTGCAACCACAGCAATTGTTTTTCATCCTTAAGAGAGATGAAAACCTCCCGGGAATTAGGGTGGTCCTCAAACAAATCCAAAGCAAGAAAGTAAATCCGTTCATCAACACCTTGCATCTCATCCAACACTTTGATGCACTTGTTTATAGAGAATCTTTCCTCATTCTTCGCGATTGCACTTGCCCTCATTCTCGAAGCAGATGCTATCTCCAGCATAGCATCCACTATAGTAGCACGAGTAGCTTTCCGGCCTCTCTTCCGGCCACCGGAAGAATTCAATGGCATGCCAGCCTGACGCTTGTGTCCATCCAATATGTTCACATCATCTCCAGAGCCAGAAGAAGCATCATCATCCTCGTAAGCCATTGCCACTGCAAACATCAATCAATGTGCATGCTACTCAGGTCTCAAATTCTCAATGCAAATTGCAAACCACAGCATAACCTAACAATTAACATAACACGGCATAGCAGCCAAGAAACAAAGCACATCCAAAATATAAAACCCCCGTCAAAGGGAAATTCCCAAAACACAAATAATCAGTCCCAGAATCATAAAAAAAAAAAAAAAAAAAAAACAAATTTTCGACAACATACAAAAATTTAAAAACCCCAATGGAAGGAATAATTTTAAAAATTAAAAATAAAATAATAATAATAATAATAATAATAATAATAATAATAATAATAAGCCCCAAGACGCAGAACAGACAAAAAAATGCTGTTTTTTCTTCTTTACGTTGGACTGAGAGATAGGAAAAAGGAACAAAAACGTCCTACCGTGTCGGACAACGCTGTCGGGGTCTTTCAATTTCTCGAGTCAGGGAAAGGAAACCGCGGAGAAATCACTGTCTATGTGAGTAAAGAGAAGAACGGAATGAAATTCTGAAACCCTAACTTATATGAGTGAGAAATTCTGAAATGAACAAGAAGAAGACGATGGCAGAATTTTATGGTCCTGTCAACTTCAAACGCCTCGTTTTACTTGTTACTACTATGGTTACTAGTCTAGTAGCACATTTTTTCAAAGTTGTTTTAAAACAAAAATGATACTTTATAGTAGATTTTTTCAAGCTCCCAAAGCATGAAAAAAGTTATCTCCCTCTTGCAGTAATAAATTTACCTTCATTTTCTTTTTCCTAATTTGGGAGGAATAAGGATGAAAAGAGAATTTTGTTTCATTGCATCATAATATATCCAAACAATAGAGTAATTTTTTTATTCAGTTATTTATTTCATTCCACTCTATTCCATTTTAATCAATTCCATTCCATCTCGTATCTTTCAATCAAATTGGATTAGGATCATTCTCGACTAAAATAAATTTATTTGAAAAATAAAAATAAAGAAGCTCAACCATAAATGAAAAAACCAATAGGGTAACTTCAATTAAATTTACAATTTATTATATATGTACGTGTATTCTATTATAATGTTAATAATTGATTTTTCGCTAATAATTAACACTTCTTACTTTTCCCCTGAAAACAGATTACGCCTTCCAGCTTGAAGCTAAAATTTCAGTCCAAGTTTTCACCCTCGTTTTCAGCTTCCAAAGATAAGAGAGTTCAATGTAAAAAGCAACGAATCAAGATACTTTTTTTTTTCACTTTTACTTTTAACCAGTGGTGATGGGTTAAGGACTGGCTGCAAACTATCTCCAATTCGTCAAAATATATATTATTCTTTATTAAAAAAATGTTGATACTTTTAAGGTGGGTGTTTTTAAGTCATGTGAATCATATAATTTGAACAACACAAGGAAAACTATTGGACTCCATGTAGGTATATAAGAATTTAGAGATATATTTGACGTAATAAGTATTATCAATTTTAACATACATTTTTTTATAAGCAAAGATGGATTTATTGATGCTTTTCAGCCCTGCATAAGTTATGCAGATGCTACAAGACCAGAGGCCAAAACACATGTATCAAGTTTACACAGCCCCTTCTCCTTACAACAATGTTAACATACATAAATATAGGGTTATATACAAGTATATAAACAAATAGAATGTAAATCAGTTGGTTGATTGAGTAAAATGTATTAGCTGTTTTAAATTCCTTAGTATTTTCTTCGATTCATATGTATATTTATACAACTACATAGGAAAGGCTGGGATGTAAAAAAGTTACAATAATGTCTGAAAGTATTCAAGGTTTCAACCTTTCATTGCATCAGTTGGGTTGGTAAACATATTAGTGCTAATATAATTAGACAATAATTAGTGCTTAGCCCTCATTCTGATTCCCACGCACGATGCAAATTCAGCTCCCTTTCACAGGAGTATTTTCAATTTGACATTGTCATAATTTAAACTCCACTATTGAACAACCATTTTAATTCGAATCTGAGCCCGCAACTATGGTGGACCGAATATGGAATGGAATTATTTTGCTTTGGTGGGGATGATAAGCTTGAGTTTTTTTTTTCCAGCACGTTTTGTTTCTTGTCGATCTTTTATCTATTTATAGTAAGAATCAAACTCGATCTTTTGAGTTAAACCCTTGGTTGTTTTGTTTCATCAATTATTATTGGTTGGAATGGTCAAATTTCATTTCTCTATTTAAACAACATTCAAACATAACCATATTTCAGGAAAGTAATTTAAAATTATACTTCACTAGAATTATAACATGTATGATTCGTGCAAATTCGAAAATAAATTTGATATCTTTGATCATGTCCGTTTCACTAACAATCATTTTCCACCTGCCCGTTTTCACCAACAAATTATATAATTGTTGTCTTTCTATTTAATTTTTATGTTTCAACTTTCACTAGTTGTGAATTGGTAAAATATGCCGTTCTTAATATATCAATTATCAAGTTTTCTTAATAAAGGGTATAATAATAAATCAAACTTAAGAAAATTGTTTGGCTCAAGTGCCTCAACCTTCCAAACTTGGCAAAAGCAAAACTATAGGAGTAGCAAATATAGCATCAGCAACCCTCATGATCAAAACTAACACGAAACCAAACAAATAAGAATAATTAATCATGACTCAAAAAGTAACAAACTGTAGAAACCAATAATAGCCATAAAATGTTGGTAGAGAGGTCAATTTTTTTGTCAATATATCTCAAGATCAACTCTATACATCCGTGACTGCCAGCAAAGTGGCATCATATATACCTACACAAAAATCAATTTCCTAATGAAATTAACTTCCTATAATTAATCTGATCTAAAAATTCTAAGCCTGGGAAAGAATTCCCAGCAAAGTCATTCTAACATCAATCGAACTTTTATACAAATCTCTCACTTTCCCTTCAATAAAACCAAGTCCACCCTCCAATTCCCCGCAACTTCTCTTCACTCTCTCAACACAAGAATATTCAACCATCTCTTTTTCCCTCTTACCCTTAATCTGTTCTTTCAATTCTCTAGCTGCATCCACTGTCTGCTGCAACTCAATCAGAGATCTTCTACTTTTCTTCTTCTCACCACTTCCCTCTACCAAATCCTGCATAATTCTCAACCATGAACAATTCACGGGGTGACACTTCATCATGGGAAATCCACCTTTGGAACAATCAAATGACAAGGCATGTTCAAGAGAAAAACAACTTATTAAGACCATGACCTTAGACCCACACACAATCTGACTGAACTCACTTTCTTGGCCTAGCTTTTGCCTCAACACTGTTTTCCTCAAACAAGAGCCACGCTTCCCCATTATTTTCAATCTCTTTTCTATGCCATGACATGACTCCAGTTGGTCCAATGCACGTGATGTAGTAGCATTGCTACAAGAATGTGCAACAATACTCAATGACTCCACGTACTTCTTCATGACTTCTATTCTTTCCACAAAGTAATTACATGCATCAAGAATATCAGTGTTGGTTTCTAGGTACTCTTCCATTGCTCCACAGTCCACATCAGCTAAGTAGGAAATTTGAGCAAGTGATTTTAAGGCAATTTTTTGGGTGGTGATGGCTGCATCAAGTAATTGAGCCATGCCATGTTCACCACCACTAGTGCCTAGTGGCTGAAGGGCGGTGAGTTCCGCCGTGAGCTCACTGCTGAATTGGGTTGTCACAGGCAACGGGGCCACCACGGCCGAGGCGGCCCTCGGCTGAATCCGCCGCAAGGAGAGGCTCCTGAGGATGGCTGATGGTGCTCTCATGGTGTCCCTTGGTATAGGATTTTCTCTAACAAAGTTTGGGATATATTTCATGACCAAATTGGGGTGCAATTTCGGCAATATATATAAACTTTGAACCCACAATGAGTAGAACACGTGTCCCAATGGCATTGAGAAATAGCACTCATAATTTTTTATACAGAAACTTAGATAATAAAGTGAGGTGAGCAAAAGAGGCGAAAATAAGGTAACTTTAATTATATTCATATTGCATTATTGCTGCATATTCATATTGCATTACATTTGCATGAATAAAATCTTAAAAAGAAATAGGCACCATATCTGATTTGCAGGTAAGTTGATCCTATTAATCTTGGTCTTATTTGGTTGTGACACATTTGGTTACCACAGTTGTTTTAATTCTAGTAAATCAAAATTTTGCTTACAGTGAATGTACATTCTGGTTGAAATTAGGTTATTAAATAAAAATGAAATTAGATCATACAAAAACATTTTAATTGCTCACTTCTTTGAGTTCATTCTAAGGTTGGAGGGGCCCACACTATTTTATATTGGAAGGTAAAGATGGACAGAAATTTGATGTGAGTGAGCTGTAATAGGGTGCGTGGAGAAGCAGGAAATTGCCACGTGTAAATTTGGGGGACAGGCATGGCAATGCTTCCAATTATTGGGGCACAGTTTTCGCATTATTGAAACACAAAAAGGCTGCCGTCAAAAACTGAGTCTACTCGAGCCACCTTGTTCATATAAATTTGTTTCGAAATTTCAGAAATCATGTTATCAATTATGCCAAACGTGTATCATGCCTTTATGGATGATTATCTTACGAATTATTTTTAATAAATTTCTTATATTAATTATATTTTTTCTATCTATAATATCAAAACTCTAAATCTGATTTAAAAACTTCTTAAAATTTTATCATCAAACACACATATTAACTAATTTTCGTGCGAATTATTTCAGCTTAACAATTAATCTCTAAATATATATGTTCTAAATACTTATAAGATTTTTTTTTATTATTCATAACAATGTTATAAGACTTCGACTAGGTTTCCCATCAACTATGTAATGAGTTACATTTTTTTGTAAATAATTATTTTCGTTCATAAATATGTAAAGTATCTTGAAAGATGAAAGTTCAAATTTTTTGTATCTTAAAGTGAAAAAAGTGTGATAAATTTATTCATCTGTTAACTTTAATCCATTATCATTCATTGAAAGAGTCTGCGTGATACATTCAATGATAAATTTGTCCTCTACATATTTAGGGATGAATCTATCAACTCTCTGTCCAAAATATAATTTAATCTTCATACTCTCTCTTTTTTAATCATTAAAAGCATAAAATTATAATAAACACTTACAAATTAAGAAAACAAGCATAAGTTAAAACAAACATAATAATAAACATAATATTGATTAGTAAGCATAATTTGTTTATTGCTATGAAATTTCTATTATAGCAACATGAATTAATTACAAAATCAAGTTGAGTTTCATTCTTTTTATAAGAATTAACTTAATGACAATGCATTTTTATTTGAGTATTATATTTTTTGTAAGGTATTATCACACTAGAAATTTTTAAGTAAAAATATGAGATAATACTTCATCTAAAATATGAGGCCCAAACAAATTAAAATATACAGTCATTAAATTAATCATTACAAAAAACTAAGACTCAACTTGATTTTTTCATTATCTAATGTTGTTACAATAAAAATTTTAGAGTAACATACAAATTATGCTTATTAATCAATATTATACTTATTATTATGTTTGTTTTAACTTATGCTTATTTTTCTAATTTTTAAGTATTTGTTATAATTTTATGTTTGCGATAATTAGAAAAGAAAAAATATAAAGATTAAATTATATTTTGGGTAGAGATGGACAAATTCGTCTCTGAATATGTCATGTAGACTCTTTCAATTAACAATAAATGACGAAAGTTAACGGATAGATAGATTTATCGCACTTTTTTTACTTTCAGAGACAAAATTTTGAATTTATATTTTTGGGGACAAATTTATTAATATTCTACCCTTTCAAGGACAAAAATGATTATTTATCATATTTTCTTTTATTGTAATTAGCAATAGTTCGATGAGTTAACTTATTGAGCTCTTCTAAGAGGGGTACAATGAAGCAAACAGAATCTGCAGCATATAACAAAGATCACAGATGTGAATATTAAATTGCCATAGTGTTCCATTTTGCAGGATTTGGTTGGGCCAACATCGACCCAATCTTTGAGAAATAGATTTGTATGATGATTATATAGTTATCATATTAAAAGGTTGCTGATTGCTGAGTATGCTGGATGCCCTTGAATAAAGCTGCATGCATGCTTTGGAAATGTAAACAATTGGATGCATCTTCACAGAACAGATTCATTGCTAACAACAATACCAACTTCTCCCTAAGACGTTGTTACCTTGTAACTCGTAACCCTCTACATGGCATGCACCACGAATCCAACATTTGCTTACATTGTCCCTCTGTTGGCCACGTTTAAGATCAACTATATATTTTAACCTTAAAATTATATACGTATGTGGTTTCCAGCTCTTTGCTCTTTGTTGACAGTTTTATATTTTTTGAATATTCACATAGCTGGACTGACTCTATTTTAATTTCAAAGCCTTCAAAGTCTTCTTCAATAAACAATAGTTTATTTGGTTTCTTGTACATCACATGTAATTAATTAGTTTTTCATCTAACGATCTATGTTTCTCTTTTTATTTAAAAAAACACGGTTATTACTTGTATAATCCATGTCTTTTTGTCTTTGAAACAAGAAGGAAATATCAATATTCAATTTTTTTATCAAAATTTAGTTCGAATTGTAAAGAATTATATTTCTTTTAAATAGTGTAGGGTTTGAGTCTGGTAAAAAATATTCACATTTAAAATGAGACTTTTGAACCACATGCAAAATAAATATAAGTTATTATATCATACTCAAATAATGAAAATTAAAAGATACATATACATATACATGGTAAGTCCAAGATATATATAAACAAATATATGGAATGTAAATTAGATAAATAAATATCTAATGTGAGTATTGTAAATCGATCCAAATCATCATAATTGGTAGTTACTAGTTACATGACTATATAAAAAGTCATGTATATTTATCTTATAATTTTCATCATTTAAATATGATCTACTACCACGATTTGTTTATATGAATTAAATTAGAGATTTTTAAAATATCTCTAATGAGTTATTTCTCTAAATTCAATAATAGGTCAAATAGATTATATATCGTCTTAGGCTCTTTAAGACTCTAAATTTTCCTTGTATGAAAAATATTTTAGAAACTTTATTTTGTTTCTTCATATATATAACCAATAAAAATTAATTAAAGAATTACATACATTGTCAACAAAAAAAATAGTTATTTTTACGTAATATATTTATCACGTAACCGAGAGACATTAAAATCACTAAAAAAAATGAGATTAAAAGAATTAAAGCCAACAAAAATATTTGAAAAAAAATAAGAGTATATCTCATTAGTAGTAGGAGTGGTTTGGATAGAAATATATAAATTAAGAGAAAAAAATTGATGATACTAATAACTGTTTTTATTTTATTTTTTAGAACTAATTAATTAAATTTATAAAAAAAAAAGATATTTAGACATACCATTTTTTTCTTCAAAGTTGTAACATATATATTGGATCCAACATGGATCGCATATCTGTGAAAGCAGAGATGTAAACATAATGGAAAATTATCTAAGAATCTATAACCTGCAACCTAGCTTTAATTTGTTTCAGCCTTTTGCTTTTATGATATGAGAGAACAATTTACAGTACGTGGTTCCAATTTACCAAGTTTTTTTGGATTCCTTAAGATTGTATCTATTAAATGTACGAAAGACTATATTATGCGTAAATGGTTTGTTCGCGGCAAACATTTACATGGAGAAGTAGAACAATAATCAAGAATATGAGACAGACCACAAAAAGGCTGTGAAGTGTATATATATATATATATATATATATATATAATAACAGATCAGGTTCATAATATTACTAGTTCTTTTTTATTAACAAAAAAAGAAAGTTGCCGTGGATCTAACAGCTAAGCCTAAGTGTTAAGAAAGTTCATTTTTACCTCAATTTTTTAGCTTCAAATTAATTTATTGATCTGACATAGAAAAGCCTACTTAAGCTAGATCGATTAAGGAGAAGAAAAAAAACTAGTTCGCTAAAATATATTAAACTATTGTTAAAACAACCTAATAGGTAAAAATGCAGGATCTTTATAGTAAACGGAAGTACTAGAAGAGTACCATATATATAATATGGGAGATAAATTCTTCCCGTTGTTTAGCCAGCATTAAAAATAAAACTTCATCATTATTCTAATTTAAACATGACTACAGACTTATAGTACAATTATTTTTTCATTTGAGATCAAAAAATTAAATTTATATTTAGTTCAGTTTATTTCAAAGAAATAATTATTTTTTAACTTTTTGAAAGAGTAAAAATGTTGTTTCTAAACATAGATTAATGATTATTATATTTCTAAAAAAATCTCAGACATAGGTTAAATTAATGGAGAGAAAAATATTAAAAGAAAACAGATTTAGAAATAGTAAAAGTTATTATGTTTGGCGACTTTTATAACTATACTTGAGGAAAAAAATTCTCTTAAAAAAAGTTGAGGGGACTTTCGTATTTAGAAATCATTTTATAAGGGTTAATCTTAATTGAGATTGGTACGTAGACTCGATTACTTAATAAAAACAAAGCATTACCACCATATATTAGGTAAATTGCATTTTCTTCCTTCAAAAGCAGAATCACAGATGAAGTCCCTTCACTGGAGTGAGATGCACGCAAGCTATAATATAATAAGTATACAAATATAACTAGTCTTCGTCTTAATAATTGTATCAATTGCTAACTTACTCCATATAATATTCCTTTCTGCTTAATTAAGGGTTCTTCATTATGGAATGATTCCCACATGTGTTGGAAATTCTAGACAATTGGATTTTGATTCAAATTAATAAAGAAATAGTAATTAATGAGATTGTGATATGAAGTGCTACACTGCACTATTAAGAGTAGTTAGCAGATTTCGTGAATAAAGGTTGGTCACTATTAGAACTTTGAAGATTGTAATCTATAACCGTTATAATTTTATTAATACTATCATTCAATGCAAGATAGGCCTGCCGTACTGCAAAATGTACAGATATTTTGTTTAATTATTGCTGTTAGGGGCCGATGCATGTACCTAAATTAAAAATTTGCTCACTGAGGTCAAATTGGCAATTCATAATTAAGGACATCATTAAACAAACTCGTGCTATATTAAAGTCATTGGTAAAAGGCTATTTATTAGTATAAAATTTGAAATTGTGATACAGTTGGAGTCAGCTTTTGTTTCTCCAACAAAGTGACTCCTTTGGGAGCATGAAAAAAGTTATCTCCCGGAAAATCTACCTCACGAAAGATTTGTATAATGACTAATGTTACAACATTAGACTTATATATAATATAACATAATAACTACCGTACTTTGTGATAGATAGTTAATTGAGTATAAAATGAGACTCCACTCTTGAACTGAAAAGAGGCAGCAGCCTACGTAGACATTAGGGACTCAATGTATGAATTCAACTTGAACTACCAAGGGAGCTACTATTAGAACTATCTATTTTGCTATTCAAACTACCCATGTGGGTGTTCTTTTTTACATGATTCCAAAATTATCATTTTCATAAAAATATGATTATGTTGTACAACTATATAATGAAATATTGATTTTGTTATTCATTGAACGGGTGTGAAAAAAAATAAAACAACGAAAATATGATATAATAGAATCATTTTTCCATTATTTACAGAAAGGATGAAAAAAATAAAACAATCAAAACATGATTCCTTTGTATAATGTAAGCCAATAGCACCATTGTGCCACTGTGCCCAAGCCATCTCATCAAGATCACACCCCAATCTAGTCACAAACTACAACAACAACCAGACTAGATCATGCACAACCCCAATCTTGTCACCCTTTGCAAGTGCGCGACGCCGCCACCCAAGCGTCCCCCATCTAGGTAGTTTGATGATGAGGGCTGATGGTTGAAGGAAAGGGGTTAGTGCAGTTTGGATGTGAGGTAGGAGAGGGGTGAGAAAAAATTAGGAGAGTGGAAAAAAGAGAAATTTTGCATGATTTGATATTGCCAATAACAAAGTTGGTAGTGGCAATAGCATCCCCTACGGGAATAAGTATACTATGGTGTGGGCTTCAAGAAGTAACAGTTTCAGCCCAATGAGCAAAATAAAAACATGACCCAACCCGATTAATTAAACTCATTACTAATTAGTTTAATGAATTTAATTCACTAACATATTTTTTTAACACAGATTACAATAAACTCTAATTTCATTAAATAGTTTTCATAATATTATTAATTTCATTAAAAAATTTAAATTTGTAAAATTAATAATATTAAGATGATTTACATAAGATATAAAAAATATTTATAAGTATTAAAAATATACAATTTAATATTTTAATTTTAAATGTAAAAATATTCTTTAATTAATAAAATTAATTTTAAATATAATACAAAAGGTAATTATATATCGAACTATACAAATCAATCTATTAAACTTAATTCAGTTTGACATTTTAAAAAAAATTACACCCGACTTCGCAAAAAAGAGAAAATAAAGAAAAATAAAGAAATACAGGTCATCCTTATAAATGTTTGCATAAACAGGTTTGATAAGGTGAGCACATGCAAAAAGTTTCAAGCCTTCAAACTATCCCCCACCCATCAACCGCCCAATGAACTCATCATTTATTTCTTTCACGAAATTAAAAATATCTTTTAATATATTAGATTAGGATATGGTAAAATATACTTTAAAGTATACATAAATAACTACTCTATAAATGAACTAAATTTTAAAACAAATGAGAGGTGAAAAATAAAGCTAGTTAAAACCCATTTGAAATATAATTGGAGAAAAAAATAGGTTGTTTTACAGTGAAACAATTTTATACTGTAATCTAATATAATTTAATAAATTTGTTAAATTTTACAATAATTATTTTAAATATTATATTAAAGATAACTTTTCCATAAAAGAGTCATACTTTTGATAATTTTTTATTAATTAATTATATAATTTTTTATATTTATAAACATATAATCATTAAACTCGTAATTAAATCTGAATATTTTTATAATCTCTTCTGCTAATAATATTGACTTTAAAATTGTCTCCCTTTTGCAGGAAATAAAAAGTAAAAAAGATGAAGTCAGACAAAACTGTCGCAATCCATCCCAATTGCATTGCATCATCGCATGTCTAATAGTTGAAGGATGCATCTTCATATTAAATAGGGTAGTCCCGTACATGCCTTAAAGATGGATCATCTTCATGTGCAACTGTGCATTCTTTAGTAGCCTCTTTACTTCATTTTGTTTTTCTCATCACATCACCATACATTATCCTTGTCCCCCTTTTTTTTTTCAAAGAGTATTTTCCTCCGTTTTGTATTGCCTTTATTTTTATGTTAAATCGCGCATACATAAACTGGAGAAGTATAACTATATAGATATACTCCATTTAAAATTTTAGAATAACTAATGGGAAATCTTGGGAAGTACATTAGATGTGAAAGAATCGTAAAATTTTAAAGTAACAAAAACATAATTAAACATTTTTCTTGAGTGATTTTTTTGAAAAAAAATGAAAACAGTTATGTGTTTTTATATTCTGAGCTGATAAAATATAAAAAAAAAAGTAAGTTCTGAAAATATTTTTTTGATTTTTTGATTTAAATTTTAACTACTTTTCCTCTCATCTATCAAATAAAAAAATAAGAAGAAGGCGAAGAAACCATCCAAAAGAAAGAACAAGCCACTTTATGCTAGTCGTAAATAGCAGAGCTCGTATGGTTTCAGAAAAGAAGAATATTGGATGATATCTTCCGCAACACTGTTTTTGTCTTTTCTATGCTATGGTTGTACAGGGAAGGTACTTCTGGTTCCCTCCTAACTATTTTTCATTATTTTATTCCTATTTTATTTGCCGATAAAAAACAAAAAAATCTTCCGCAACACTTAAAGAAATTCGGAAAAAAGAGGCACATATGGGATTCAAATGAAAGTCTTGGTCAAAAAGTTCCAAATGATATTTGATTTAAATGGATATCAATATTTTGAGAGATTAATCTCAACTAAAAAATATTCGGACTAAAGGATTTATCAGGAAAAAAAGCTAACAAAAATATTTTCTATTTACTTTTTATAAAAGTATAATTTCTTCATTAAAATTAATGTTCTTAAATTTTAAAGAGTTTTCATATAAAAAATATTTAGTCTAACTTCTCCTTTTATTAAAGAGGAAAAAACATAAAAAAGGTCAAGCACTATATTATACTGTAATTAAAGAAAAAATCTAATAAGCAAAAATAGTACATAATACATATACTGATTTTTTGTTGTAGAAAGTATATTCACCATAATATAAAAAAAATCTACTATTATTCAACAATAAATTATCATATATGTAAAGTTTTTTTTTTAAGTTATATATGTCAAAATTTTAAATTTTAACAAAAATCACTTTCTTCTGTAGAAAAAAAATCACTTCTAAAAAAATATACAATAATCACTTTAAAACTCGTATATAGCACAAATGCGTTTTTTTTAGATGATTTTACCTGTTGATAATACATAAAAGTTAATTTAATTTATCAAGTATTTAAGATACTCTTTACTAACCCTTGAATTTATTTCCAATTTAAAATTATTCTCCAACCAAATGTACGGCTTAGTTGGTACTTTTTATTGTTTTTTGGACGGAGTCTAGCGTGCGTGAGTAAAAGATTTTTCGTATGGTGTGAAATAAATATTGGCCGTTGGATTGAGATATTGAGATGAAATGAGTACCTGAAACCGATTGGACCTGAAAGTGAAATAAAAGCACGTGAAGCGCCCCTTTGTCACCACTCACCAAGTCACGTCCTGACAAAAGACAAAAGAATCAAATACCATTATGCCCAACAGCCCAAGCCCAAATCCATTTGTATGACAGTATGAGTTACACAAAAATGCTACTAATATTTATCATTTCAATTCTTTTTTTAATGAGATCTTATTTAAAATGTTTATTAAGGATTGATTTTATTAATTAAGTAAATGGTCTCTATTATTTAGTGTCAGTCCAGTTTATAGGTAGAGTCAATTTTACATGTTATGTCATACATTATATTAATGTAAAAAAATTCAAAGTGTTATTAATTTAAATATATGAATTTTAGTCATATTTAATAACTCAAAAATTTCTATTTTTTGGGTACATACTTAAAGTTTATTTAGTAATGTTTAAAAGAATAGACTCATACTCTTGTGAAAATATTTTATTATTATGGTAAATAAAAATTATAAATTTATATTATAAAATCATATATTGATATCAAGATTATAAGTTTGATCACATAACGTGATCATTACATTAAAAATGATTATTTTTAATCATTTAATATGATTTTCTGTATAAAAATGATTTAATATGATAAATTTTGATTTATAATTTTTCATAATTAAGAGGAATTATTTTCTACTTTTTAGTATAGTTTTTTTTTGTATAAAAAGAGGCTAAACGTTGAAACTAAAAGTCTCCAAATCTGCTAACTATAATATGTAAGTATCTTAATGTAAACATAATTGATAATGTATTATTTTGAAAATAATATGTTTTTTAAAAAAATTATATTTTTTTATTATTAACTTGTGGTTATAAAAAATAAATATTGAATAAAATAAATTTTATTGTTGGGTAGTTTATGAATTATGATCAATTTGATCCTTGTATTTTTAATAGGTTTAATGTTTAAGTCTATTAGGTGAGATAGTTTTGAATATAAAATAAATTTGGTTTATTTTTGTATTTATTTAATATTGTTTATTAAAAAAACAAATTAAAAAAATGTTTTTAATTTGAAAAGTTTATTTTGATGGTCTTAGGTTTATTAAAATTATGAATTTTATTAGGAAACAAAAAAGAAGAAAATATATTGAAAATGAAAACATAGTAGTAGTTCCATAAATAATACACAGCAAATTAACAACATGGAGGAATAAAAGAATGGATTCATGGTATATGATTTTTAAATTTTGAGTATTGTGGTATACTTGCTTACAACATAGTAGTAATTCCATCATTAATGGAAATCATAACAGCACAAATTGTTGATGTCATTGTATGAAAATAGACCATGTGATTAAAAAAAAAAATAATTATTATTATTATTAGTACAATTATATTAATTATATTCAAGTAGAAGTTTCAATGTTAATTGTTGATTTTACAAAAAATTATGATTGATAAATTGTAAATCATTTAACTAATAATTTATTGTATTCTTTATTATAGTGGTTTTGAACTCTACACATCTATCTTGGGATGGGGTCTAGGGTGCGTAAAGCGGAGTCGTTATGCATATTGTGAAATTTTTTTATTTATTACATATAATAAAATTGAAATCAATGATTCATATAAGTGAGGATTACAATATAAATATTTAGATCAGAATAAAATTTATAAAAAATGGTTGTGGTCATGTTCCCTCGTCTTCTCCATAACCACCCCTTCGCTGCCAGCAACCCTCTTTTCGGACCCACCTCGTTGTCACCACCATCACTGCCTCTATTACCCATGCCATCGTTGCTGCACTGAAGTCACAAATGGTATAAAGCGGAGACACCGTCGTTCTTGGGCATTATGACTATCTAATACTATAAGTCTTAAATAACTTCCAAAGTGTCATAATTTGATTGTTTATCATTATTAAGTTGTTAAATATGGGAGAATTATAAGGTTTACCTTTAAAATAACACTAATTATATTTGTGTTATAAATAGACAAAATTGTAAGAGTTAAAAGGTTTTTAAAAAAAATTATACTACTGTCATTTTTAACTAAATAGACTTTAATAATAATATTGGATTTTTTATTTTTGAAAAATTTGGCATACCATAAATGTCATATAGGGTATTTTATAACATTTTGTTTAGCAATTTAATTTATTTTTACCTTTAAATAGAATTCTTTTAAATTTAATTGTTTCAATAGAATCCATATTCAATTTATTATAAATTATTATGCATTTTCTAAAATAAAATAATTTTGTTTTCATTTTCAATATATTTTCTTCTTTTTTTTCCAAATCAAATTCATAAATTTTACAAACCTAAGACCATCAAAATAAACTCTTCAAGTTAATTTTTTTAAAATAAACAATATTAAATAAATACAGAAATCAAACCAAATTTATTTTATATTCAAAACTATCTCACCTAATAGACTTAAATATTAAACCTATTAAAAATATAGCGATCAAATTGATCATAATTCATAAATTATCGAACAATAAAATTTATTTTATTCAATATTTAATTTTTATAACCACAAGTTAATAATAAAAAAATGTAAATTTTTAAAACAACATATTATTTTCAAAATAATATATTATCAATTATATTTACATTAAGACACTTACACATTATAGTTAACAAATTTGGTGACTTTTAGTTTCGAAGTTTAGACACTTTGTATACAAAAAAAAAAACTATACTAAAAAGTAGAAAATGATTCCTCTTAATTATGTGAAATTATAAATCAAAATTTATCTCATTAAGTCATATTAAATCATTTTTTTACAGAAAATAATATTAAATTATTAAGATTAAAAAATAATCATTTTTTAATGTAATGATCATGTTGTGTGATCAAACTTATAATTTTAATATCTATCTATGATTTTATAATATAAATTTATAATTTTTATTTACCATAATAATAAAATATTTTCACAATATGAGTCTATTATTTCAAACATTACCAAAGTAAATTTTAAATATGTACCTAAAAAATAGTAAATTTTGAGTAATTAAATATGACTAAAATTCACATGTTTAAATTAATTTCACTTTCAATTTTTTTACATTAATATAATGTATGCCATAACATGTAAAATTGAATCTACCTATAAACTGAATGGACATTAAATAATAGAGAACATTTACTTTATTAATAAAATTCATCTTTAATAAACATTTTAAATAGGATCTCATTAAAAAAATTGAAGTGGTAAATATTAGTAATATTTTTGTGTGGATGGTACTATCATAGAGATGGATTTGGGCTTGGACTGTTGGGCATAATGGCATTTGATTCTTTTGTTTTTTATCAAGACGTGACCTGGTGAGTGGTGACAAAGGAGTGTTTCACATGCATTTATTTCACTTCAGTGCTCATCCGGTTTCCAGGTACTCATTTCATCTCAATATCTCAATCCAACGGCCAATATTTATTTCGCACCATACGAAAAGTCTTTTACTCACGCACGCTAGACTCCGTCTGTTTTTTCACAGACAACTTGGTGCAAAAACTCGTGGACCCACCTATCTAAACCCAATCAAATACAAGATTCTGCTACAAGAAACTCCAATTATTTTCCTAACCCACCAACCAACCCCCTACTTTCTTCAACGACCATAGAAAGAAAATGCCAAACGACGAAAATTATATTTAAAATCGCGTCGTGTTGGCTTTTTCTGTACAATTCCCCTTCTTAACCTTACTTTTCACTCAGTCACTCTACCAGACACAGAACCAAACCAACAATGGCTTCCGAAACTCCAAAACCAAAACTCGATCTACCATGGAAAACCCGCGTTTCAATTTCCTTTCTCTCTACCCTAACGGACTTTGCACGCCGCTCTAACGGCACCGTTAATCGCCGTCTCATGAACTTCCTCGATCGCAAAACCCACGCCAATCCCAAACCCGTTAAAGGCGTTTCCACCAAAGACGTCACCGTCGACGCCAAACGGAACCTCTGGTTCCGAATCTACAATCCCACGGCCGCCTCCTCCGGCGACGGCGGCCTCCCCGTCGTCATTTTCTTCCACGGCGGCGGCTTCGCATTCCTCTCGCCGGATTCGTTCGTATACGACGCCGTCTGCCGACGTTTCTGCCGGCGAATCCCCGCAGTCGTCGTCTCCGTCAACTACCGCCTCACGCCGGAGCACCGGTACCCTTCCCAATACGACGACGGCGAGGAGATCCTCAGATTCCTCGACGAAAACCGCGCGGTGCTGCCGGATAATGCTGACGTGTCGAAATGCTTCCTTGCCGGCGACAGCGCCGGCGCGAATTTGGCTCACAATGTGGTGGTTCGGGTCTCCAAGTCGGGGCTCCGGGAAATTCGGGTCGTCGGGTTGGTTTCAATCCAGCCGTGGTTCGGCGGGGAGGAGCGGACGGCTGCAGAGGTTAAGTTAGAGGGGGCACCGCTGGTATCGACGGCGAGGACGGACTGGCATTGGAAGGTGTTTCTGCCGGACGGGTTGGATCGCGATCATGGAGCGGTGAATGTGTGCGGGCCAAATTCGGAGGATTTGTCGGGTTTATATTACCCGGATACCCTTGTGTTTGTGGGTGGGTTTGACCCGTTACAAGATTGGCAAAAGAAGTATTATGAGTGGTTGAAGAAATCAGGGAAAAATGCTAAATTGATTGAATATCCAACTATGATTCATGCGTTTTATATATTTCCTGAATTGCCCGAGTCATCTCAGTTGATCTCACAGGTCAAGGATTTCATCACCAAGACAATTTCTGATTTGAAATCAAATATATAATAAGTTCATGTTGGAGTCAAGTGTATGGCTATGCAAGTTCTTGTTTCAAGCCTTCTAAAGGACAAAAAAGTATTTTGTATTTGTAAATTAGTTGAGTATAGAAATGAGGGTGAAATATGTTTGGATCTCCCAAAATTTAAAAAGTAATATTTTGATTGTTATAAATGTTGTTTGTATTAATGTTGTTTTTATAAAAATAAAATATATTTTTGATTATTTATTTGTGTGGTTAAAGGATTTAATTTTTTTTATCTTTCTTTTCAAGCACACTCAAGAGATATAAGAACTTATTGTTGTTTCATATTCTCTTCCAATCTCATTCTCCTCTATTTTCAATAGAAACTAAGAGAAAATCATCTAAAAAGTGATGAAAATTTATAACTTTTAACTAAAAAAATTGTTTAATTTATTTTAGAAAATTTTAATGACTACAAATTATTTAATTAATATGTAATCAAATTAGACATATAAGTTTGTTATTCATCACGTCATATCATCATATAAAAGAGTTATCATTAAAGATCATAAAAATATGTTTTATTTTTACAATAATCAAATTAATCCAAAAAGTTTTATGATAGCCAATATAATATTTTTCAAATTCTATAGAGATTTCAAACATACTTTGACTCTAATAATTAAGGTGTGTGTGTTTTTTTTATGTGTAAATGGGATTTGAATGTTAGATGATTTTTTTTGGTAAGATTCCTAGTTTTTTATCATTATCTTTTGCTTAAAAAAAATAGTCATTAATTTTAATTAATTAAACTGTCTTTTATATATTACCAAATTTAGCTCATAAAATATATTCTTTGCATTTTCAGTTCATTCTTAACTCTCTCTCAAACATCCTTATACTTTGTTTATCACTCTCACCTTAAAACTTGCTTTAAGCCTAGACATATGTTAGACTAACTGCACACCTTACCTCTCTAACAAGTAGACATGATAAACAAACCTGTACTCTCACCTTAAAATATTTTTATGTGTTATTTTCTGCAAAAATATATTTTTAAAATTATAAGCGGATCTGGATATATATCAAATATCTAACGGGAATATGGATGAAAAAAAAATTCCATATCCTTAGAAGATGAGGACGGGTAGGAGAATGATTTTGAGAAAGCGAAGGTTGGGACGAGAAAAACCACATACCCATTCTACTAACAAGATATCCAGAGAAGCGTCTATAGTTCTTTATGGATGTATGTGTGTGCGTCTGGAAAAGTAAAAAAGAAAAATAAATAGATCCATAAGATAATGTATCCTTCATTATCTTTGAAGTTATTAGAGGAGTAAGCTTCTGCAATGCACATGTTAGTTTGAATATATATTTTATATTTTTGTGTGTAACTTTTAAATAACTTGATCCATTAATCAAAGTAATTAACTTATTCCTTGTAGATACTATAGATTGGTGAATTTACAGTAATTCATCTATTCTTTTCTAATGTTACTTCAAGCTTACAAACTTTAAATATTTCAAATCCACCTAAGGATTGGTCAAGTAAAACAAAATAAATTTGTATCCAATAGGTTATAGGTTCGAATTCTCGTCAGCTTTTTTGGGATGTCTTAAATATAAATATAATCTTGGATTGAAGTGTTATCCCCTCTTTCAAATTTTAGTAATACATAAAAGAATATTTCAAATCCTATAACTAATCTCATATCCCAAGCTAATATATTTTTCGCATCCATTCTATACACGAGGTTTAACAACACATGACATGATGACAATAAATATACTTAGTTTTCATTGAGGGGACTTGTGATGCACATGGCTTTTCTTTTCTTTTCTTATAATTTTTTTTTAAAAAAATGTTATTAATCAAACAAAATGATTGTATATAAAAACTAGTCTACAATATATATGTATAAATATCAAATTATAAAAATCAACCCATTAATTAAACTCAATTCAGTTTGAGATTTCTAAAAAAATTATACATTATATCGTTTCCTAAAAAAGAGAAAAATAAAGAAATACACCATGTTTATAAATGTTCGCATGTGCAACAAATATGTTTTATAAGGTAAGCCGTGAACATCTAGAAATTCAAACTTTTCAAGGCCTCTGAGGTTCCAACCTCCTTACAGATATCTCAACTGCCCAATAACGAGCCCACCCATTTATTTCTTGCATGAAATAAGAAATGTCCCTTTCATATACTAGAAATATCTAATTCTCATCGAAAGACTAGAGAGGGTGAAAGTTTTATTTTCTATGTTGTGTATCTTTAATTTATTTATAATATAAGAGTATATTATCATTAATTTAATTACAAAGGATTGTTTATTGAGATAAATGTCAATTTAATTAAAAACAACATTAATATAATACCATAAATTTCCTCTATTTTCAATTTTATAATTATTATCATTGTATTAAAAATGTAGGTTAATTTTTTAATATTAATAATAATTGACACAATTGATAACGATTATTAGCTAGTTCTTGAATATGAAATAAATAATATTGAGAGAGAAATATTCATTATGGTTAAAAAAAATCAATTTTTTAGTAATTATTATTGTTAATATATAAAAATATTAAATATATTTTGTATTCTTAAGGTATTAAGAATTATCATAAAATATCTTTTAAATGAAATTATCAATTGCTAAAATTAACTTTAAATTACTATTTAAATTATTCATTGTAAATCTAAAATATAATTTATATATTTAAAAATATTTATTTAATATAAAATTTAATTATATAAAAAATAGTCACATTAAATAATGCTCAAATAAAAATACTAATTATTGATATAAAATGTTAATTTTAGTTAAATCAAAATACCTAATTTAGAGGGAAAAAATGTCTTGCTGTTGTGCATTAACTTTCCTTAGGCTTAGGTCCCTTTCAATCTCCCCCACCCCCGCCGAGAAAAAAATTCCAATTCAAAACTATTCATCGGCACCCACCAAATTTAATGACCTAATTATAGTTATAATTTTCTTTTTCCGTAAACGTCTTGTTCTTGCTATAAAAAAAAGCTTTTATATCGAGAAACTTCACCACCTTGTACACCAAATAATTAATTTATTTTCAATCTGGCGGTAACAACTCTAACAACCATCCTACCTTCTTTCTACGACGAAAAAAGAATCAACGAAAACGACGTAAGATAAACTATAATAACTTGTCGTGTTGGCCGCATGGTGTCATTTTCCTTTTGTAATTGCCCTTTTCTTACTGTTCACACTCACTCTCCCGATCACAGAACGACACGACAATGGCATCAACGACATCCAAAACCGAAAACCAAAATGGCGTCATATCATTCGTTTCTAGCAAATATATTGAGATATGTTTCTGTGACACACAGGTATAGGACATATCCCCCTCAACATTATTCAATATTCACTGTTAATTATTTGTAACAAGGTGATGTGTCTTTTTCTCATCTAACCGTTAGCTCCACTGGTTAGGATTTCAAATGCAAAAAAGGTTTTGCGTCACTCTGTCTTCCTTTATATAATAAAAGCATAAGTGTGTTTTTAAAAAATTTTCTATTAAAAGTATAAAATGTTCATCTTTATCTAAGTAGAGTTTTTTACTGACATGTTTTGGTACTTTTTCCCATTACTTAAAAAAAATTAAGGAAACTTTTTTTCAAAAATACTTTTAGTCTTATATTCAACAGACTATAAATTAATGACAAAATCCCGGTAAGAAACAATGATAGACCTTCTCAATAGGATATTGCAGTCATTGAGGGTGATAAATTATATATTCTTTATGGCATGCACACATGGGTGAAGATATCAGAAGTTGGTTTTGAGGAACTATATACCTTCTATTTAGAGTCCTAAGCTAGATCTGGAGGAAGACTTTGATGTTGTTAGCCGAGGAAATTAACAATGGAGACGTACTGAAATTAAACCTTCGAACTATGGTCATTTTCTATTTCCTTTTCCTTTATGTTGAGTCTAGTATGGTTTAAGGAATGCATTATTTTGAGACCCTTATACACATCTGCCATGGACTCATGGATTGGTTTTGACTAACTTTATCCTTTAATTTTGAAAAACTTTCGTAGAGGTATATATTTAATTTATGAAATGTTATCTTGTTCCCCTTTATTTAATTCTAAGCAACAAATCTGTCTAACAAATTTTCTCTAGACTGTAGACAATATCATATACTTATTGTAACCAATATGATTTCGAATTGGTTAAAGTATCAATGTTAAAATTTGGATTATTATTGAAAATTAATAAATTTCACACGTACGTACATATACTTATTTTTTATAGTTTATAAACTTGTTTTAATCATAAATATTTTCTATAAACACACACAAACACTTACATATACTTTTTTAATAGTTTATAATCTTGTTAAACCATTAATATTTCCTGTAAAGTAAAATTAATTTTAAATAAAGAAAAAGAAAGGGAAGGATTAAAATTGAAAAGTTATTATTTGATATAAAAAATAAAAGAACTAATTTTAAAAATGGATTTTTAGTTTAATTTTTTTTTATAAAAAAAATCATCCTTTTTCATCGAACAAAAGGCTAACATAGATTCATTTTCAAGTGTTTCATTTGGATTAAGGATTAGATAACGATTTTGACGTGAATGCATGGGATTGCCCTCCCTTCTTCCCAGGCACTGTGTGATGAAGTTTTGAGTGAGAAGTGACAGTGAGCACGAGTTTGGTGCAGTGCGAGAACTAGTCCGTGAGCCCGGAAATTAAGCCCACAAAGTCCACAGGTTTCTTGGATCAGGCTCAAACACCACCTATAGTTATATGGACTTTTAAAAAATAGACCCATTATCTGTGAGATTCACGGGCTTAACGGATCAGCCCGTGGACCTGAACCCGTATATCCCACCTAGTTATAGGATTGGCACGGATAATTGAGTAGCGAATATGATTCATGATTTTCACTTATTTCCGAATTTGTTGGATACTTCTCGTTTTGCTTCCCATGTAAAGCATTTCATTGACAAGCAAATTACCGACGTGAATTAAGGGTTAAATTTTTTAGTTGTTATAGTGTTGGAGGAAAAAAATAAATTGTCTTTCTTTGAAAGCGAAGACAGAAATTGGATAGACATGTATTTATGTTATGAAATTGATATGGTAATTGGTAGTTATATGCATTACATTGTCGTGCATGCTATAGCCAAAGAATATTAATGACGTGTTTTTATCATGACATCCACCATTAGGGTTGAATGAATGCCAACAGATCGAGTTGGGCACGAATAATGGCTTTTTACTATTCATTCGGTTGGAGAAAATTCGTGTCCATTATACATTGAATCCGTTTAAAAATGATTTGTTTACTATTAGAATTATATCAAAAACTTAGGTTGGTCTATCAAATCACATCTACTAGCAAAAACATACATTCAAATTACATATATAAATTTTTCTTTGGCGTTGATCGAGCGTGGAAAAAAAGAATCCTAATAATATTTTTAAAGTGACAAAATGAAAAGTTTTAGAGTCGTACTACAGAACAAGGCGAGAAAGTTATAGCTACCTTTATACAATAAAAAGAGAAGTTATAACTACCTTTGCCATTATTTTATAAGGAAAAAATATTCTAATTTTAATATTTACATCTTTTGATAATGTAGTTTATATTCTCTAAAAAAAGATAATATAGTTAATATTATCTTTCTAATAAGTATTATATATAACAAGAGGAATTGATAACCAAATAATCAACATTGCCACAAAATAACTTTATAACCACCAAAGCAATTCCATATATTTTACACGCCCTTCCCTTTAACCTTCTAACAACGTAGAAAAACAAATAACTTCCTAATTTGTTTTCTTGAACAATGACAAGTGAGAGAACCTTCACTCCACATTGGACATTTGCTTGGTCATAAAATCCCTGATATGAGAAATAAACAGGGAAGTCTCGGGCAATTCAGGAAAAAAGTAAAAAGCATGAAACATGTTTGGATAATTAATTAACTGTGCATCCTTTTCCGATTTCTTCAACCACTCAAAATACTTCATTTGCCAATCACGCAACGGGTCAAACCCACCCATAAACATAATCGTATTCGGATAATCCAAACCTGAAATATCAAACGCATTTGGGCCACTCATATTAACTGCTCCATGGTCCCGATCTGACCCGTTTGGCAAAAACGCCTTCCAATGCCAATCCATTTTATCTGCCGAAACAATCGGGTCAGATTTGAACCTTATCTCGGAATTGGTTCTCTCTACTCCTCCAAAAAACGGTTGAATCGAAACCAACCCGATAACATTTACCATTCGGAGCCTCTCTTTGCAAACCCGAACCGCCACGTGGTGGGCCAGGTTCGCACCCGAGCTATCACCAGCCAAAAAACACCTCGTGACGTCAGCAACATTTGGTAAAACGGTGCCGTTTTGGTTCTCGTCGAGGAATTTTAAGACATCGTAACCGTCGTTGTATTGAGAGGGGTAACGGTGTTCCGGGGCGAGACGGTAGTTAACGGAGACAATGACGGCGTTAAGTGAGCGACAGAATAGGCGACTAAGGGCGTCGTAAGGGGTTGAAGCTGCGGAGAAGAACGAGAATGCACCACCGTGGAAGTAAACAATGACGGGAAGGGAGGCTGTGGAGACGGCGGCGAAGGAAGGAATGAAGAGGCGGAAGGAGAGGTTGCGGGTGGAGTCGACAGTGACGTCGGTGGAGGAAACGCCGTTAACGGGGACGGGGTTTGGGGGGAGTTTTCGGTCAAGGAGGTTGAAGAGACGGCGATTGACGGTGCCGTTGGAGCGGCGAGATGCGGTGGTGAAGGTGGAAAGGAGGAAAACGGATAAACGAACTTTCCATGGAAGGGTTGGTTTGGTGGTTGCGTCTTCCATGGTTGTTTGCGAGTTAAAATTAAAACTCGGTCGGTGACTCGAAGAGTGATACTGGGCAATTATTTATGACTAATGAAAGAGATCGAGGATGCATGTGGTTTTATTTTTGAGTGTCGGTCCGAGAAAAGATGCTAGCAAACGACTACCGTGAAAACCAAAGAAGCAAAACGGGACATGAACAACTACGTACACTGTTTTTCCATGTGTGTTGTACTTTTTTTGTTCGTGAATCAACGTGTTTTGTATGCTTACTCGAAAGAAGTAAAATGGAAATAGTACAAGGTACTTTTTTTGTTCGTGAATCAACGTGTTTCTCCGCAGCTTCAACCCCTTACGACGCCGTTTGTAGTCTCTACTGTCGCTCCCTTAACGCCGTCGTTATCTCCGTTAACTACCGCCTCGCCCCTGAACACTGCTACCATTGGGACGACGGTTTCGACGTCTTAAAATACATCGACCAAAACGGCAGCGTTTTACCCGACGTTGCTGACGTCACCAAATGTTTTTTAGCGGGTGATAGCGCGGGTGGGAACCTGGCCCACCACGAGGCGGTTTGGGTTTCTAAAGAGAAGAAAAGAACGAATATTATCGGGTTAGTTTCGGTTCAACCGTATTTCGGAGGAGAAGAGAGAACCAAATCCGAAATCCAATTAAACTGGGTACCGGTTATTTCGGTGGATAGAACCGATTGGCACTGGAAGGTACGTGTGTTCTTGCCAAATGGATCGGACCGGGATCATGAACCGGTTAACGTGAGTGGGCCCAATGCGGTGGATATTTTTGGTAAATAAATTGATAATTCATTAAATAAGCAGATAATTCATTAAATTGATATTTTTGGATGTCCGTTCCTTTGTTTTTTGGCCTGTGCTAAACAATGACAAGACTTTTGTGGTTGGGTGAAGATGAAGGATAGGGTCAAGTAAAAGGAAATGAATCATTAATACTTGAAAGAAACCAACTCCAATTTTTTTTTCCAAGTTGGTTGTACACATGACAATTCCCACTTGCATCTCATAGTGTTCTTGCCATTTGGAAGTTTAATTTTGTGAGGTTCAACTTGTATGGTCCCATTCAATAATCTTGCATGTACTGTTTCTGCATAAGACTTTGGCCCTTTTGAAAGTGGCAGGGCTATAGAGAATATTGAATGATTTATGGATATATAGTTTATCATAAGATATGAACTGAGTTGACAAAAAATAAAAATAAAAGAACTGCGATAAGAGGAAGAAGTGGTGGGTGGTGCTGCTTAGTTAGAGATAAAGCAGTATTATTGTGGGGTACGAGGGGTTGGAAAAATTATTAGGAGTTATGAATAACTGAATATTAACTATGATCTCAATCAATTTATATATGACATGTATGCAATTTTTTTAATTTATGAGAAAAAATTAATAATATATTTATTAAAGCTCATTTTAGGAAAATCTCTCCCAACTAACTATCAGAGTGGTTATAAATAGTAGTGCTTCCAGAGAATAAGATACACACAATTCTGACTCTCTCTTCTTCTTTCACACAGTGCACACATCCACATTAATTGCGGTGTTGTATTATAGTATTGTGATCATCTTCCTTGAGATATTCTTATCTTATAAATATCTTCAGAGAAAGTGAGAGTTTGATCACACATAAATATCTAACAATCTTTGCTGAACATATTTGTTCATCACGAACAGAACATATATATTATATGAAGATTGAGTAAAATCACCATAAAATTGAATCGCTTAATAATTTAATTTCTCATATGCAAAAGCTTTAATTGCTTGTTCCTCTTGATGTTTTTGTTCCTAACAAAAGAATCACTTTTTCACTATTGGGTGGAAGATATTTAGTTAAGAAAACTAAAACATCTCACTATCTTTTAATTATCAACACTTTCAATTGGTCAACCTTAATGTGTTATTCTTCAAAACATTAACATATTTCTTAACCCACTTAAATCCAACTCAATATCTAGTATGTTATAATGACATTAAGTTATTTAACTCATCTAACTATACAGGAATCTCCAACACATTTCAATGGTAAACAAAAATAGATGAATTTTATCACTTTGACTTTAACCATATCTAAGGTTTTTTTTTTTTTTGAATGCCGACAATGAAAATCAAACCTAAGTCTCATATATTTTTGCAAGCTTAGCCACATTGGAATGATTATGTTATTAATATGATAGTTTAAACAATTTCTGTGATCACCAAACAATACATTACATACTAATTCTATGCTGGAACGTAGTTCATGTATATGGTCACAGTGGTATGATTCAAAGGTATCGCAGTACATTTGCCTAATTAACATTAACATTATCATACAGAGAGAATTGATCATTAAGCTTGCAAATTTATTCAAAAAAATCAAACAAGCAACATGTACAAGAGATCATTATTAACTAACCGTGGTACCTAATTTCTGTGTTTAAAAGTGTCTATCTGAAAGTATCAAGCTGACTTCATGAAATAGAGATTAACAATCCATATGCAGAAGTCACTTCTTAAGCAGCATTTTTTTGCTTCAAGTGTTCTATGAATAATAATTGCACTCTACTGTATATAAAAACTTTGATCAACTAATGAATGCAACACTCAAACACAGAACAAAGAATATTTTTCATTGGGATCCCTCATTGCCATTTGTGAGGCTTGATATCAGGGTAAAGTCCCAAAACATGCTCTGGCATAAAATCATGGCGTGTTAGAATCCCAACAACTGGAGGTCTCTGCAATATGAAGAGATTGTTAGCATATTTTGCATCAGGTGCAGCAAAAGAAGTAAACTTAACTAAGTACTTATTCAATAACTCTTATTAAAATGAGAGTTTATTCATGAGCTCAATGATGAAGCTTACTGAAATAAGCTAAAAGAATTTGGGTAAGTTAATTTCTCCATGAGACTTATTATTGAAATAAGATGAGAGCTTATAACAAGGTCAAAACTCATGGGTCACCTCTATAAATTAAATAAGTTTTTCTAAATGCTCCTTGGATCTAATTGAATGAGTAAACCATCAACTTTATCCTTACACTATTACCCTATTTCCTGAATGGTCCCTAATGTAAAAAAACTACTCAAGTAGTCCTAAAAGTATTAAAACTCACGCCTAGTAGTTATCCAAATACTAAAAAACCCTTCAAAAATTAGTCCCTAAACTTAACTAAAATACATCAACTTAAGGATTATTTAAAGTGATGAATATCCAATACTTAAAGGATTACTTAAACACTTTACTTTAGGGACTATTTATGAGAGAAGTTCATGCTTCAAGGACAAAATTGATGGTTTATCTATTTTGGAATATTCAAATAAACTGTAGACAAAGAGATGAAAAACTGTAATGTTTACATGGCCAAAGAATGCAGATGACAGATTCAAGTGAAGGGGTATATAATAACATTTTTAGGGAGGGAAAATAAAAGATATCATACCCCTTGGCTCTTTGGAACTACACACATGTGCCTGAGTCCATGTTGGCGGAAAAGAATAGCAGCTTTGGCAAGTGACATTGTCTCAACCACAGTGAAAGGAGATGCATTAGTTATGGGATGGAGATCAACATACGTATCCATCTCTTCCTCTTGGATATCAAGATCCTCTAGTTTGATCCCCTTTCCTGATCCTGCCTTTCCAAAATCCAAAGCAGAAATTCTTTGGAAGATCCTTTGATTCGCAAAACCCCTATCACTTGAAAAGATCTTCTCCTTCAGTAACACTAGTAAATGAGACCTCAGTACAAGCCCACATAACTCTGGCGCATCTGAGAAAGGTGGTTCATCAATGACAGGAAACCCATTATGCCCTGTAGTATTCAATGCATGCAATATATTCCCAACCTTTTCGATGCCAGAAAAGGTTATCAATGGACCTGAAACAACATCGCGTGTTACTATATTCCTCATGTAAGGTTCTGCATGAGCCTCCAAATAAGGAAGTCCTTTGATCTTAAGTATTTGATCATAGACACCCTTGTTGAAGCTGTCAGCCACAGTTTTTGAGACTAATAAGACCAACATTATAAGTGGAAGTAACAAGAGATCATTAGTGAGCTCAAGCAATATGACACAAAGAGACACTGTCATTCTCATGGTGCCACCAAGGAAGGAAGCAGCTCCAAGTAGGGCAAATAGTCCTCTGTCGAGTTTGGTGATCGTTTCGAAGAGCCGGCCGAAAAGACGGCCATAGGCAGCACCAGCAAGTATCACAGGAATGAAGAGCCCGGATGGAATAGCAATGCCATAAGTGATTATCCCAAGACAGTAAATAGTAACAAAGTAGATAAACAAACTGGTAATATGAAACTCTTTGATTATCCTGGGGCTAAATAGATTGCGAATGGCATCATCATTGGTGTTTAGAAACAGAGAAGCAAGATCATTGTAGTAGCCTGGTGGGCATTGAAAGTTTTTGTATTCTCCAGACTCATCAACAGACGGACAGATCACTGTCGAATTAGAAGGGCAGGGAATGCAGTATGCAATCCATGGCAAGAAATAATAACAACATGATGTCAAAAGAGCAATTGTGACAACAAGAGAGATTTTGGAAAGTGCACCTTTTCTGCCACAAAAAAAAGGCTTATTAGTTACATTGTTAATACATTATAGGTTAATCTATTCATTTGATCCCTACAGTTGTCCTCATTTTAAGTTTTAGGCCCTATACAAGAAAATTGTAAGTTTTAGTCCCTACACATGAATAAAAATTAAGTTTTGGTCCTCATTGCTAATATCATATAACACTATCTGATAGTGTAAAACTGCTACAAAAAATTTCTGACAGTGATTAAGTGCCACAAAAAACTATTCAAGGACTAAAACTTCGAATTTTTCGTATAGGGACTAAAACTTAAAATAAGGACAACTATAGGACTAAATGGATAGTTTAAATTGGTTAAATTTATAAGGATGCATCCATCCTTAATTTATAGTGGTTAAATTTATAAAGTACTATAATTTAATCAAGGTAAACACACCGTTATTTCCTCACTTTTAGAATTTGGGCTTCGGGACAAACTCAACTCCACACGATCATTTGTAAGGTGAGGGCTGTCTACGCTTTATAAACTCTATTCACGGAAATTAATGCAATCCCAAAGAGGTAGCAATTCTGGCAGCTTTTCAAAACACACTTAGGGCTATTGGCATCTTATGCCACTTTTTTTCTCTTTTTTAACATGGGTTTGGCTTAACTCAATCCCTATTTAAGCTATCTCTCTAGTCAATGTGAGATTAAGCACTAGGATGAAGCTGCAAATAAGGCAGCCCCTAAAGAGACTGCAATTAAGGCGGGTTAGAGATAACTGTAATTGAGACGGTTTTCCAACACTCACTTTAGAGAAAGTATGTTCTGTAAGCATGATTAGAAAATAGCAAGTAAATGGCTAAGAACTATTTAACTTTGAATGTGAGGACATACCCATTGATGATGCTGTATGTCCGAACAACCTTATCCACAAGGTAATTATATATGCTTCCAAGAATTCCAGCAATGGCTCCCATTAGTAGTACTGCAAATATCCCACTAGCACTATATGTTATATTGTCTGAACTAACATCATACAATATCAGACCACCTTCCCCAAATAGCCCACATTTCCCTGTGGCACAAAACTGAATTGCAACTCTTAAAACAATAGCAACCACTGCTGTTGTGAAAAAAGTCCTCCAAAGAAGAGCACTCCGCCACCTGAAGGTATGGCCCATAAAAAATAAAAGAAAATGTTCAGTTTTCTAACATGGCCATAATTTACAATACATAGCATCAACCATATCATCTATCTTGTCATGCAGTTAAGATCATTGGATTAAAACCAGAAAACATGAAGCAGAGTTCCTTTTGTAAAATCTTTTAAATAGAAGGTGGATACCCTTTTACTCAGCATAAACATTTGAGAGTATTCAAGGCATTAATTTGAAGATATATTGTGTGGACATCATATTCCATTTGTCCATAGAAAAGAAACAGAAACCTTTAAGACCATAAATTATCAAACATAATGAATTATTCATGAATTCAATGACCATTCTTCCAATTAAACTTTATTTAGTACACTAACGTCAACTCCATATGGTAAACAGTTAGCTCGTCACCAAAAAAAAAAACCAGTTAGCTGCCTGCTCTCTTTTCATTATTTATTTATAAGACATACTACTAACTTTCATGTTATGTAATTCTAACTTCTTAAAAGTTAAGCACAAACACTTTGATTTGTTTCACGTATTCGTATCCAATATAGATACTCTTGAATACTCCACCAATACCTTTAAAAAAAGTTACGAAAATCCAATACAACTACATATGAGACATTAAGTAAGTATAACATACAAATATAGAAGCATGTCCTTTGATGAACCTAAAAGGAAAATTGTCTTCTTTATGGATGATTTCAAGAAAGGGATAAAATTGATATTATTCCTATTTGTAGACAATAGAAGTGATTTATGATGATCATTTATAATCTTTATTTTGTTTTCAGTAATGTCCAATAAGTATATTCTTTATATGGATTTGCAGAATTACAATTATATATTTATTATGTTTTGTGCTCTTTTATTACATAGCTAAATACGTACCTTACACCATATCTTATATAATTTTGGAGTTATGATATCGCCGTATCAGATACATATTGTATTTGATACAAGTATGATATCTATGCATGATATCACACAAATAATGATTACACATTCACGGTTATCTTACCACTATTCATGTCATTTTATTGCTTCTTTTCCATTAACATCTTATACTGCATATTATAGGGAATTTTTTTTATTAGAATTACAAATTTGCAATATAAAGATACCATGAAGTTGGGAGAGAAAGAGTAACTTTAGCAGAAATAGATACCATGTAGCTGCCTCTTCAAGGGCAAAGAGGACACCACCTACTGGTGCACGAAAGGCAGCAGCAACACCAGCAGCTGCACCACAAGTAATCATGTCTCGCCGGTCTCGGTCATTTTTGAAATATCTAAGCCAAGTGCAAGTCAAGTGATACTTGCGAGATCCACCCTGCCCCAATAAATAAGCTATGCATGCACCTGTATGTACCATAGGCCCCTCTTTGCCCACCACAAATCCAGCAGAAACTCCAAGGATGGAACCAAATATCTGTCACAGTTAAAACCATAGGTTTATAAAGACATTGAACATTCCCCAAGAAGTAAATTATTTTATTTTGTTCTTACCACTAAAAAGGGGAAAACACAATGTATTAGGAATGAATCAACACAAGGGAGGTGTATTGGATTGAGATTTTTAAAATCCTAATTGAATACACCCACCTAAGTGTTGCCGAGATAAATTGGTCTTTTTAAAAACTTGGTTTTCGATGGTACATTTCATAAATGTAACAAGCTACACCTAGTGGGAAAAAAGATTTTCTTGTTGTGGCTGTATTCTCTGATGAAATTAATCATAATAACATTTTCAACGTATCTAGTTATGTGAAATCTCTTATCCATTGCTAGTCAACTAGATCAAAGAAAATAGCTTATATCAGGATAAGAAAGAATAATCCTTTGAATTTGATAGGCAACTTGTCATAGTTTAATCTATTTTTTATTCATTATCAGAATAGATTGAGGATCAAATTATTTAGTACCTAGCCATTGAATCTGATACCATGTCAATAAACAAATTCACCTCAATGTTTAAGTGTAGCCACTGGAATAGGTGTTATCTCAAACATTTTGGTATAACTCGGTCTATCTTTTCCATATTATTTTGCAGAAACACAAGATAAAAAAAAGTAGAGAAAGAAGTATAAGAAACACCAAACATGTCACAATAAATAGTATATATATACAATCACCTATCTTGAATAATTAAGAAATTGTTTTAACTTTTCCTTGGTAATATATCCTGCAGTGCATTGAACCCTTTCCAAGAAAAAAACATAATAAAAGGCTTACTGACGAAATAATATTCACTCTTCGCTAAAATTCTTTTACCTGAAATAGAAAACTGGGACATTGGGTAATTTTCATTTGTTCAAGGAGTTATTCAATTTTTATCTGTGTGTGGATGCAAAAAGGGTAGACTTGCTCCTAGTATTGTAGTATTATTCACCTTTACAAAAAGGGTGCTTGGAGCCAATATATGTTGAGCATCGACGCCATTGAGATATGCTTTTACCTCTGGAATGCCAGAGCCTGCAGCTGCTGGAGCGATGAAAGCACAAAGTGCAGCAGCAGCTGCTGCTAAACACATATTCGCACCAGCATATGCTAAGAAAGCATCAAGATATCTGCACTGGAACTACTAATCTGTGAGAATATATGAACATTAATGCCAACCATAAAGAATTACATGACAAGGATTAGTAACAACTGAGAAAATAATTTCAACCAAGATCCGAAAATAATTTCCACAAGGATTTTTGTTCATTAAATTGGTGAATTATGATAGAATATAAACATATATATAGAGAGAGTTAATATATGATTTAATCCGTGAATGCTGTTTATTTTTGGTCCATGAAAGTGATCATTTGTACAATTTAGTCTTTCAATGTATCAACTTGCTCATATTTTAGATATTTCATCACAAATATATAATCAAAATGTGAGCAAAATTAATACATTTGGGGATCAAATTGTATGTATTTACACTTTTGAAGACTAATTAGTCACCAAAAAGACTAAAATATGATCAAGTTAACACATTCGTGAACCAAATTGCATATATTAACATTTTCAGGGATTAAAGATAAACAGGATGTCACTTTCAGAAACCAATTTATATATTAACTCTTTCTCTCTCTATATAGTCGCATATTGAATATGCCAATTGCATCTCCAATACAAAGAAAGACTACCTGAAAGGGAAGTTAAAGGAAAAAAGAGTAGTTGCAAATCACAATACATTTATTGCTTATTTTTAAAAGCATATTATATAATAGATGCATTTAAGTTGGTAAGCAGATGACAAATTTATAAACCAATAATTGGGAATAAAGCATTTTCTGTACTTTCAAAAAATTTGTTTTGACAAATGAAAAGAAGTGCCAGAAGCATACAAGAAGTATTGGATGTGATATGATATGTATCTTTTGGGAAGGGGGAAGGAGTGGAAAGCATAAATATCACATGTTTACATTTTCTGGTTATGCTTAAGAGAGTTGACTAAATGATGGACAATCACATGATGAAATAATTCAATGGGTTACATTATAAGCACACCATATATATCTTTAATGTAAAAGTTATGAAAAGAACAATTAGCATCTGACGAAAAATCAAGTACAGACCAAATGTCCCTTAAGCAGTTTGCAAAATGCATCTGGTAGGAGCTAGTAGCAAGCTCACCTCTGTTTAGACATGAGACTGGTGGTCATAAACAGCTTGAAACCAGCTATGTTCTCAACTGCAAAACTGTTAAAGAAGCCAACCAATCCAGTACCTAATCCAATAAGAAGAGCAAATCCCCACTTAAGCATCACGTAATGGATTATCTGAACCTTCTTCCTGGATCTCCAGTCATTCTTCAATATTTCATTGTCAAAAATCCTGAAATTAAAGAATAAGTATTCTGGTGTAGCACATTCCTTAAGTACCTGACTTGTCAATGCAATCAAAACAATTCCAAAGTTCTTGCTATTTGTAATTTTGATTAGCTGATGCATAATAATATGACTTTAAATGCTATGGAAAATTGGAAAGAAATACAAACATGGAGAAACAGAATAGAATCCGGCATAAAAAAACTAATGTAGTGCCACAATGGTGGAGGGTCATTGTATGCAAACTTACTCAAAAATTTGTAAACATATGTTGCAAAGGCAAAACTAGCTATAGTGGAACTGTGGAAGGCACTGATAGATGTAGATATCTCTTTGCCCAGCATTCAAAAGGAAGAAATGTTTAAACAAGTAAAAGATTTTTTACTCCCAATATAATTAAGTATAGGAAGTAGAAACAATGAACTACTTGCACAATTATTCCTGAAATGGACTCTTTTTCAATCAACATATTTTACTTGGTTAGTAGAAAAATATATGAGGAAGAGTCCTAACATAATGGTAAAGTTGTATTTTGGTGACTTGTTGATCATAGGTTCGAATCTGAAAACAGCCTCTTTGATGGTAACTTTTTGACACTATATTGTCCTCTCTCTAGTTTTTTCTTCTCTATTCACCAACAATATCTTTTATTGAAAAAGAATCAGTCTGATGTTTTTTGTGTAACAAAATTTTAACTTACCCTTTCAGTCTTTCTCTCGTGTATTGAAATTTGAGATCCCAAGTATTACATAAAAATAACATTTTATCACTAAATAAATTATTTCTTCTAAATTTAAAATATAATTTACATGTTGAATGATATTTATTTTAAATTTTTTAATTATAATATAATTTATATATTAAAACTTGTTTATTGTAAATTTTAATTATATAAAAATAAACATTTATTCTATACATTATACCAACTAATATACTAGTTTAATTATTAACAAAATTTAAGAGTGATCAAACAGTGGAAGCACATGATGCATAGACACCAATGCAAAATTGCAATTAAAGATAGTTACTAAAAGGAATCATCATGTCAGAAAGTAGCTGGAAGGATATGTTAATTATGTTGAACTATGTATGATTGAAATAAAGAAACAAAAAGCAGGTGGCAGACAGGACAACAAATTCCCCTCCCAAAACAAAAAAAGTGACAGAAGTGATAAAAGTTCCTCTATATGCAGTTTACAGAAAAAATTCTTGCTGAATTCTGAAGCAGCTTAAACATATTTTATAGAGATTAAAACTAAATTATTTATAAGAACCATAAACATATTTAACCTAATAAAAAAAGAGTATGCCAACCATGTTCCTTAAAACATAATAGTGTGTTTAAGCTCAAAATTAAAAAGAAAGCAAGTTGCTTACTCATAGTCAAGGCTTTCAATAGGGCAGAGGTTGGCACCAACAATAGCAATCTGGGAGGTGGTGTTAGTCCCCTTCATAAGAAGTGGCTTTGTATGAGCCATGTTTCTGTCACATATCCCTGACCAGTACCCTCCACTTTCTTCATTCCCATCCCCCAAATCTACATTTTCTATGTCATGCTCATAATCACTGCAGTTTACACCATCTTCTGCATCCATCTTCTCAGCTCCTTCGCCGCTGGTTGGTGTCATGATAAGAACCTAATTTACACTACAGCATATGTATATTAATCAGAACCTGCAACAAGCACAACCCCATCTTAAGCATGTGGTGTGATCAAAGTGCCATCTCACATTCAACACTCAAAAAATTAACCTTCCCATGACTTTCCTCTACAGAAACAACTTGCAAATTATTGAAACTGATACCATATTGAAGATTGAAGATTCAGAGAATCAAAAAATGAATTGATCAAACAGTGAGCTAAGTACAAACGAGTATTAACTACTAACTTATTTAACGAACCAGTACCTCTAATACAAATCATGTCAACAACCATGGCTTTCAACATTTTACAACTGTGAAGACTAGTTTCGAACCATAGTCATTAAACAGGTTAATATTCTGGAAATTGTTGGATCAACATTAATCACATGAAGAGTTGACATATTCAACAAAAAAGGATCATAGGAAAGTTTATCAGCACAAACTAAGATATAAAATGATGACAGTTGAGATATAAAAAAAAAAAACACAACAGTTTGGGCAAGATAGAAGTATCAGAAATTGTGGTCTTTACAGTAATCAATGATGCTCCTTCTTCTGGAGTATTTCAAACTGTGAAGATCACCTGCACATAAACGTTATCCGTGCATCTCTTTGGAAAGTCAAAAAGAATATATATGATAAGATTAAGATGCAAGCACAAAGCAGACAAAACACATCAATAATTCACTGCAACTTACGTGTCAAATTAAACTTTGACACCAAATCTCGTCATCTATTTTTATTTTAATTCAAGGTTAGTGTTAATTTACTTGATAAATCAACGTTTTCTAGTATAATATCCCCACCCGATAATATTGACGAGGTGGTGGGGCTGGTTGGTTCTTAATCTCTCTAAGAGTGGTAGTAACACTGTTTAAGACGCTCGTTCTAATACTCTACTGATTGAAATTTATTGAAAATTACAAAATAAGAGATTTATTAAATAAGACATGAGATTCACAAAATTTTATGATTTTCAATCAATTTCAACCAATATGAGAAAGTGTTCAACAAAGTTAGATAGAGTGTTTCGAACATTTCTCTTTCCCTAATTATCATTGAGATCTCTCTGGTTCCCTCTTGGCGCGCTCCTTTTCTCACCTGTCATGATTGGTGAATCCCGCAACTTGGCTAGCTCTTCTTTGAGTTCTTTCTTAGGGATTATTCTGCTTAATTCTGCAGTATTTGTTAGATTTACCAGCATAATTAAAGATGGTAGTTGGAAGAAATCCTACAGCCACCACAAACCATGAAAATTCAGTCCTAGAAGATGATGATCATGACCTTCCATTTTGGATGCATACATGAAGCTGTGTATGTAAATTTCTTTATAGAACCTTATTTAATTGACAAGATTTCTATGTCCCACCACCATCATCTTCTAGAATTAATGGCCATCTCCATCGTCAAATATTGCCATAATAACCAACAAATTTAGGTGAGCATTTAAAATTTAATCTCTAAAACAAAAAATAACTCTTACTAATTAAAACCATAATGTCACTTTACACAGCATTATGAAAAAATTAAAGTATCTATCCATCTATTTTCACGTAATAGGTATTTAATCATCTAAAGTAATAACAATCTTTCTCACCTAACAGATTCTTCCACTGTGAACCCAAGACCGAGTTGGCACCATCCTTCAAAACCAATAGAATCTAATTAAGACCAAATTGGCATCATCTTCATGCCTTATATATGAAGCCTTGTCACAATTTTCTAACAAAGAACCAACAGTAACAACCGAGGCAAGTAAAGTCATGGAATAAAGAATATCACAATGTGCCGTCCAAAAAAGAAAGGCCATCATCAACATTGTCATCTTCTGGAACCCTTGGGGCAGCTGCAGGATCTCTTTCCATTACCATCTCTTCCTGAACTGAAGGACAGACACATGTATGACTTATTAAATGAGAACATTTCTCATTTTAAAAATGTGAAAACTATGAATTAGACCACAACTATATAGACAATCAAAACATATAAAAGTTATCTAGTGGTCATGCCACCATTTAATAAAGTCATATTGGAACGGTCAACATTAAACAAAATTGTGCATGACGTACTTTTTTAAGTTGTTATGTGATTACTAACTTATTTTTAATCTTGATTATCCATTAATAATTACAACATTTCTCATCCTTCTTTTTTTAATCTAACAGTTAAATGTGAATTGCCTATTAGAATCATTAAATTATAAGAATTATTCTTAGTTGGAATACATTAGCAAGTTGTACCAAAGGACAAAAAAATCATTATTCTTATTGAGTATATTAAGTCTACAATTTTCTTATAAAATTTCAAAACTATTTGATAATTCATTAAATAAATTTAACGCATAATATACTTTTTTAAAGAATTTAATTTATATGCATTGTTAGTTTTAAAAAAAAATTAAACTTGTCAATCAATTAAAAGTTATCTTTAATTTAACTTTTTAAGTGATTATTGTAAAACTCAAAAAACTTACACTACATATCGTGTGTAATGGGATGATAGAATAAAAAATATTATACTACCATTGCATACAATATTTTACTCTTTTAAAATATTGATTACTTAACTACAAACATCTTATTTATATAAAATTTGATGTACATAACCGTCGAACTAATATCTAAATATTCAACAGTAGAATAATTAAATTTAACATATATAAAGAATTAATGGGTGAATAACCCTTTAATTAACTTACATCACCATCCTATATATATTTGACACGTCTGAGGAAGAAAATAAAATCGTTTTCTTATGTACAAGTAGTGTTAATTCAGGAATATTTGATAAAATTATAAATTTTTATTTAATATATTATAATGTTTATTAAATTTTTTAATATCTTTTAATATATATATATATATATATATATATATATATATAATTAGTATCTTAAGAATATTCATTCGTATCCTTCTATTCCCCTTATTCTTTCTTATAAATGACTTTTAAAAAAATTCAGAGATTTAAAAAGCTTGTTAAAATTTGTTAATAGTTTTGAATTTATAAAAAAAAATTAAATTTATCCTTATATAAAAATTATTCTCAGCAAATAAGCATAATTAACATTTAACATATATTTAATATTTAATAAAAAATGAATTGTGTTTTTTTACAATGGTCAAGTCTTAGTGTATTTACTTCAACTTTTGAACCCTAAGCTATCACCAACTTAGTATGATATGATTAGTAGATAATTTTATCTCTTAAGTATATGATTATAAGTTTTATTCCTTATTTATATATATGAAAAAATATTTATTGAAAGATATCCTTAAATGGATATCAAGAGCAGGAATCCAACTTTCACAAGTAGAAGAAAAAATTTCTTTTATACCAAACATTTCCTGTGGTATTTTTTTTCAATTATATTTTTTATCTATAAAATTTGAATATAAAATTTTACTTAAAAAAATAAATTTAGTATCAATTGAATCAACAACTATTGATGGTATTTATTCCCTTTATAATACGATTTTTTTAACTATAAAGATGTGACACTTGTTGATTCTTTGTTTTATTTTATGTTTAAAATGCATCAAATCCTCATATTCCTAGGAATAAGCTAGCATTGGACAGCTGTAAAAAATAACATTGGACTAACACGTTACACGTCTCTTTAAAAAAAACATAGCACTGACGCATACCTAGAAATATATATTTGAATTTCATATCAGTGTGACAGTGTTAGGAAGTATGAAGTACCTTATCCTAATTTAAAAATATATTCGTGAGGCTGGCACTTAAGAACCTGTCCAAGTAAGACAGCGTGATATCCATGCTCCTTGTTTATCGGAACGCAATAAATTTTTACTGTTTTATTAACAATCTTAGTTGGAGCATGCCAAAGGATAATGTTATTTCCTCCTAATATTTTTTTTATAATTTTTTACTAATTTATGAAGAAAATATTAAACAACAAAGTTAAATATTTAATATCTCGAAAACACAAAATATATTTCATGCATATCATAAAAATAGAAAAATTAATAAAAGAATGTTGCAATTATATTTAAAATTATTTTATACAAAATACTAAAATACTGTTGCCCCACTCCCACTGCCCCACGCTCTACATAATATTAAATTATAATTATTAATTGAAATTATATTTAACAAATTCATTATTTATTATACTTCTATAGAGTTTTTATTATAATTTTAATCATTCATTTTTATCAATTAAATAATTTTTTGTTTCTTATAAAATAAGGATTTTTTTTTAAATTTTAGTCATTAAAGATGTTTGTTTTGATTTTAATCCTTTATAAAGATTTTTTGTTTGTTTTACTTCTGCTGTCAATAGGGTTAAATGATGACTTAATAAACAGGAACATAAATTAAAATAAATTTTTGCATAGCTAATGTGAGAGAGTTTATATAAGCTAATTTTATTTTATGAGAGATTTTTTTTCCTTCTCCTATTATGAAATTTTTTATCGAAACATATTGGTAAAACAACTCTTTATATAATGCTTTTAGCCACTAACTGACCAAATCCCAACCATTCTCTAGGCACGGAAGTTAAATCTGTATACAAAGAACATGTATTTCTCTTAAAGTAGTTTAGTTACTATTGGAATCTTATATGTTCTGGTGACAAGACCACGCTACAGAGAAAGTTAACATACAAAAAAAAACACAGGTGAGAACTTCTACTTCTACCTACTATGTACGTAGATAAAGTACAAAAGGAGAAAATAAGATAATAATTTATTAGAATATGACTAAAATTAATATATGCATTTCAATACATTCGTATTGAAGATAGAAGAAAATATCTATGAGTAATTTAAAACAACTTACAAAAAATATTTATTATTAATACATGTTTTTATATTTTTCTTAGTATTTTAGGAAAATAATTTCAATTTTTTAAAACTATTCTTATATAAAATTTATTCTCAGTAAATAAGCATGGCATATAATTAGATATTAAGAATAAAATTGAGAAAGACAATATTTGATATTTCATATATTTAATAAATTGAATTGTATAAAGAAATAATAAATTAAAGTTTCTAGAATATGATTTATAAGAAGGAACAAAAAAAGTATTTTTTATCACAAAGTTTGTTTTAATCTAGGAACAAAACACTTAATTTTATATAAAAAAACGGAAGCATTTAGCATGTCAATGACGCAAAACAGAACAAGTGTATTCTTTAACTTTTTTGTTTTGAAATATCATAGTTAAAAAATACAGACGTGAGAAACAATACTACGTACTAACCGGTACTAAGGTAAGACGACTTCCAACGTTTAACGGAACACAATAAACAACCAAAAAGTATATTTTTTAATAGGTAAATTAAAATATTTATTAATAACCCTTACATAAGCACAAGACGTGCTTATTAAGGAATTTAATTAATAACATTACAATCCATCCACCTACTGCATCAAAATTACTCAGTCAGTACATATATATTTCCCCCTTTACATCAAGTTATATACTTCCTCCCTCCCAAAAATGACATTGATTTGTAAAAATTTTCCATATAAACCAATAAAATAAAACGAGTATTTCAATAAAATAAAACAAGTATTTCAAGAGAATTAATATTTATTGAGAAATAATTTTACTAAAATATTATTATTCTATATCTTATTTTCAATAAATGTATTATTAAGTCTTTCAAGATAATATTATTTATTATTTGACAAAAGTGAAATAGATGTTTAAATATGTCATTGAAAAGTAAGAACAATAATTAATTTTGAATTTTTTTCAAGAGTCTTGCTAATAAAAATAAGAAAATATTTATTATAGAAATCATAGAAAAGTATAATTTTTTTATGAATAATAAAATTTTGTGTATCTTAATAAAAATAAAATTTCATTATATCTTCTTAACAATACTAGTTAGTATTTATCTTTTTTTAAAGAATAAAAACTATAATCATTTTGAGATGCCCATCACCGGTTAAGTTTACAACAAAAGTATATTAAGATAGTGTTCAACAAAGATAGTGCCGCCCCACTATTAAGATAGTGCTGTTCCTCTTCTACGCTCTATTAATTATTTTATTTAATTTATTTTTCTTAGAGGGAGATCCAAGGTCACGAAGCTAAAACACTACATCTTGTGAATGTTGTCATAATAAAAGGATATAATAGTACATCACAGAGGAGGAGAAGTCAAGCAATGAATTGAAGAGCATATGGAAACGTGTGTGCAATGCAACCACATAGCCTTGTCTAAAAGTATGATTTATTAATGATTGGAATCTGCAAGGCCCTATGGAAGAATTCAGCTATATATAGGACAAGATACTACCCCCATACAATTAAATGTGCTAATTAATTAATGGGTACCCATAGCCTGTAGGAAATGAGGGAGATTGACACCATAGAGTGACTTTCCACCTATGGAATACCAGAAAAGAATGGGATTCGTACTAGTTTTATTTGTAGACAATAGAGAGAGTGATTTATGATAACAAATTAACAATGATTTATAATTTTTATTTTATTTTTAGAAATGTTCAAGAAGTATGTACTGATTTGCAAAATTGCAATTATAAATTTATTATGATTTATGATTTTTTATACACATCTAGATATGTATCTCAAATATATCCTATCTTATATATTTAAGAACAATTGTATCGTTGTATCATATGTGTGCACCATAGGGTGAGAATGTTGGCATCAATCTTGGCTTGCTGAACATGTTACTCTTAATTGACATATTTTGCTTCACATACTCCGAACTCTTCTATGTTAATTTCTTGTCCTTCCTTTAGCTAAGGATGAGGCAAAAATCGTACCTTTTCTTGTTGATTCTATGACTATGTGAAGTTGAATGTCATTTTCAGACAAGTTAGGAATAAATGTTACTCTTTCTATAAATAAATATAAAAGTTAATAAGATCGGATAAATATACCGATTATACTAGTGATAAAGAAAGAGAAGAGTATCATATCCACAATGTTTGTGGTTTAATAACGACTCAATCAATTAATTATTCTTTTGATTTGACAATAAAGAAAGAATTAAGAATTTTAGTTTTTATTTTATTTTATTTTTTATTCAACTAAAAGAAAGAAGAACGCAATTAAAATGCACTAGAAAATTCAATTAATAAAAATGGCTGGTTGCCAAAATCTCCTTGTTTTTCTCTTTAAGATAATTCCTTTCTCTTCTAAATCCCTTCTTATAATGTGATTAACTTGTAATTTTTCTAATTTAGTTTATTCCCAATCACTTGGACGTACCTTTTATTCATAGTTTTGAACCCTAATTTTTCAGGCGAGCAAAGTTAGTAACATGATTAGGTTTTAGATGTAACTTTATCCATAGCCTCAAATTATACGGTTATTGAATTGAATAGCCTAAATCTCAATTTCCTAATTACAAAATTTAGATTGCCTATTATTTTCCTAATAAGAATTAATCATGAAAAATTCAATTAAAATATTTTAGAATTATGATACAAAATTATTTTTAACTATTGACAATTTCTTTAAAAATAATATTCATGTTCAATTTAGAAATAAATATGAGAATGGTAAAGACAAAAAAATTAAAAACGCTTTCGTTAAATAAAATTCCTAAAAGTATTACTATTGAAGAGTAACTCACAAATATTAAAAAAAAAAAGGAATCACTCACATAAACGCTTTAAATCGAGATAAAAGTTATAATTTATATTTTTTCTGAATAATTATAGTTTATATATAGAGAGACCTCTCCATTTAGTTTTTTAAATTATTTTTAAATTTAAAGATATTTATTTATTATCAATTTTAAATATATATATATATATATATATATATATATATATATATATATATAAGTATTTATCTTCTTTTATCTATATAAAAATAAAATCTGATCCTCTCCACATGTAACAATAATGGGATAAAATGGGGCCGTGTTTGGATTGGTCATAGAGGGTGGAATGGAGAGGGATTGAGTGGAAGGAAAGTTGTTCCATTATTGGTTTGTAAAAATAAGAATGACATATAATGGAATGGGATGGATAATGATACATTCCATTCCATTGCTTAATCCCAATATTTTTCTCCCAAATTTGGGGTACGCTTGATGGAACAAAACTTTTAGATTATAAAATAACTATTTTATTTTTTGAAATTTAACCTAATCATCAGTCTTTTAAGGATAATATATTTAAAAGAAGGATAATGTGATTAACAAGTTATAACTCATTCGGTTCGGTCATTTTTTCAAACAATGGAATTTGTTCTGTTTCGTTATAAAATATCCATAAAATGGAATGACATTTTTATTCCATTTCATTCCAACCTATCTCATTCCATTACATTCTAATTCATTCCATTCTCTAACACAAATCCAGGCATAGCCTAAGTGCATTCTTGTGAAAGTTTACGTATTAATGGATCTTCTTTTAGGACATTATATATATTTTTAATTCAAGATAAACCATTTCAATAATGCGTTAAATAAGAGATTTTTTCAAAGTTACTATCTTTTCAGCAGAGGCACTTTTTCCTGTTGTTTGTTTTAAGGGTTCTCATAATCAACAAAATTCAGGAGTTGTTGGGTGTTCTTGGATTGAATATTTCAACATGTACATTTGCTAAGGTAGTGTTTGCCAAACTGACTGAAAGTAACAGAACATTCTGTTCTGTTTGGTTTCACTCTTTTTTAATGGAATCAAAATGTAACACTTTTTTCAATGAGTTTTGGGGGGGTTAAATTTTTAAAATTTACTTAACATAGAACATAATCTACTTGTTCTGTTCTGCCGTGTCTTATCATGTCCAGCAAATGCCAGAAGCAGTGGAGAATAAACAAATTTTTAAGTGACATTTGAATGGACAAGTTTGTAGTGGAGACATCATTCCTTTTTTGTTTATTTTTCTCTTATTTTATTCCAGTTCAGTGAAGATCAGTTCCAGTTACTTAATGAGTTTCTAATCTAAAACTGTCCATGGGTGAGTGCTTGGCTTAAACAATGCCAACCCCTTCTCAATTTTTTGTTGTTGTAAATTTCTATCTTACAATCTTATTCCATGGGTAAAAAAATCAATCTTATTCCAAAACCTTCATGTAAAGTCTAAGGTGAAGACCAGTTAGTTACTATGTGAGGTTATAAGCTTTAGATGTGAGGTCTATATTGTTTGAATTTATTTTCATACGGAAAATGGTCCTTTACTCTGTTTTTCTGATTATAATTCTAACACTGCAGATCTTCAATTTGATTACTTGAGTCAAAGATTTCTGTCATCTCATTCATGGCAACTAGTAAGTGAAACGCATATATTTTCCCTATCTGTTTAATCTGTACCTTTTACCAAGTTTATTCATTTATGTCGTTGTTTAATGTATATTACTTTATGGTCTTCTTCGGTGAAATCATTTTTAATTTTTAAATTAATATTGAATGACTATGGGTTCCCTTGAAAATAATTGTGAAGTTGGAGCCTTCTCTAAACTTACCAATGCCTACTGTTTGGTTGCCATTGGAGGTTCTGAAAACTTCTCCCAAGATGGATTTAAGTTATTATATATGTATTTGGTTTTAAATGTTTTGAATTGTTATGATATTTATAAATGAATAAATTAATATGTTCGTATGTTTCTTGATACAGTGTATTTGAAGCCGAGTTAGCAGGTGTTATCCCTGTGGTCAAGACATCCATTAGTGGTATCGTGTTATTGGTCGTCTTTGTGCCGGTAAAGTTTTCCTTATCCTCATTATTCTCTTGGTTTCTTAGGGAGTATTAGTCCATCCTATAAATTTAATTTATTTTCTTGTTTTAATCAACAAAGAAAGTGATGGATACATCAATCTCTTTGTTTTAGTCATTATAATTTTATTGAACCTAATTAATTTAACTTTCTATTGGTTTGCAGGAAACAAGAATGGGCTTCTCTTGCACCATACCACCACAGACCAAGGTGATTCCTATTTTTGTTATGTTTGTTTTGATTCTTAGCACTTTATGTTTCTTTTTTAATATCATGTGCTATGGCCTGTTAAAACATTTCTGTTACTCCCTTTGTCCCCAAACAACAGTTCCCCTATTGACTTTGCGAATAATATATGTTAAACAGCTTACTCAACCTTTTACTGATGTTTCTGATGTTGTTGGCACAGATGGGATGTAGAAATGCTTATTTCTATAAAATATTTAACACTATTGCTTCTTTATAGTGTAATTGAAAATAATCAAACAAATCTACTGGTTTAATTACCAAATTATAGACAGGGAGTGTTTGATTGTTGTCTTGTGGTTATGCAATTAGCGGGTATCATAAAGATTCTGAATTCTGTTGTTTGGTTTGCAAGCAGCTCATCTTTATCTCAACTATAGTCTCTAGGCCATTCAGCATTTTTTTCCTTGGTTTTGATCAGCTCTTATTTGTATTCTGTACAAATTCTTTATGTTGAGGCCTGAGGGTGGGATTTCTGGATTATGACAGTATTTTTTCTCTCTTGTATCTGATGCATAATTGTTGTTGGTGGTATATATAGTTCCACACAAGTTATGATGTACTGACTTATGTTACTTGATCTTATTGCCACGGTTATTGCTGTAGAACTTCAACTTTTGAGAAACAGTTTACCTGATCAAGTTGTTATTCAGCGGATAGAAGAAAGGTTATGTTCTCTGGGAAATTGTATAGCATGTAATGACCATGTGGCCCTCGCTCACACTGATCTTGACAGGGTATTGTGTTGTTGTAGACTATAATTTTTTTTTCTGTACTAGTCTGTTCATTCATGTCTAGGATTGGAAATTGATTTGAAGCAAGACTTACATTCATGTTAAGCATGGGCATTAAATAATAGGATGGACTAATTATTGCATAAATATTGCTAGTCTTTCTGAAACTGATCACCTTAAGTTTTGACTAACACAAACTGTAATTTCTTGGAAATAAAATGCAATACATTGCAAAGTTTTCTGGCATGTATCACAGCCAACTAGCCAATGGATTTTGACAAATGTATGATACATGATTTAGATTTTGTAGATTTGGGTTCAGAGTTGTGAATTCATTGATTAATAGTACACACTAAATATAAATTCTACTTTTTTTTATTTTTTATGGGTAATATTATTTATTCAACAAATTTGATTGTTGTTACTGATTCATTCAAGGACTGAAAGCTTTTCGTTTTATGAAAAGGCCTCGCATGAATTGCTAGAGATCCAATATGCTAAGAACTTCAGCTTTTATAAAAAAGAGCAAGAAACTTTTTTAAATATCTGCAAGTTTTTTCTTCCCTGTTGATGGAATTTTTGAATAAAGAATGCTGATAATATGTTGGTCCATAACTTGTTACTCAAAAACAAATCCTTGTTATAACTTAAATTGTTATACTATATAATTCTCTGTTAATGACCTAATCAAGTCTTGTTGCTCTGCCAAACGTGTTCTCTTATTCAATGCATATGGAGCTAATTCCCCATCTAGGTGTCAATATTAACACACTGTTCGTTCGATTTAAACTAATCCAAATTAGTTCTTCAAACCCTTTCTCTCCTTCGTTGTTATTTGCATTTAACTTTTGAATTTTATATATAAATCTTGCTTGCTCTAGTACTCAATGTTAAGCTTTTATTCAGGAGACTGAGGAGATTATTGGAGATGTTCTTGGGGTCGAAGTTTTCAGGCATACCATTGCTGATAATATTATGGTTGGTAGTTACTGTGCCTTCTCCAACAGAGGTGGTTTGGTGAGTAACATATATTCTCTCTTTGAAATTCATAATTTAGACATGTACAGTGTCTTTTGACAATACACTTGATGCAGGTCCACCCTCATACTTCCATAGAAAACTTGGATGAACTTTCTACTCTTCTTCAGGTTCCTTTGGTGGCCGGGACTGTGAACCGTGGTAGTGATTTAATAGCGGTTGGAATGTCTGTCAATGATTGGACAGCATTTTGTGGTTCAGACACCACAGCAACAGAGCTATCTGTGATTGAGAGTGTTATCAAGCTAAGAGAAGCACAGCCTAGTGCCATTGTGGATGAGATGAGGAAATCCCTCATTGATACCTATGTCTGAACTGTGATATTTAGTGGTTATTGCACTCCTCATTGTTAATATCTTTTAAGTTTTGGTTATAGTTTGTCTTGTGCAGCGTGGACATATATATTCCCTCATGAATTTTACTCTTCATTAGTTGTGATATCATATATTAAGTGCTGATTTTTGTGACCCACAATTCACATGCTTGTAGGGGTGTTTTTGCAATCATATATTAGCCATCTTGTTGGAACAAATCTTTTAAATTTCTTGGAGTACAGACTTATTTTTTTTTTTAAAGTCTGTTTTGAAAAAAAAACAGCAATTTAATAACTTTAAAACTTTGAAGACCATAAAAATAATGTTACTGTTTTATAATTTAGCCTCAATTTTTTAGTAACTCTCAAATAGTTGTTGAAATTTCAATAACTTTAAAACATATCTGAGGCATTACTAAGGATTTTAACTTTTTTAAGAAGATAGTTGCAACTATATATAACCGAAAAGTATCTGAGGCTGGGAAATTGGGACTGTAATTTACCAAATAAAATATATATTTTAGGGTTTAGAGTAATTAGCAAATATGCGATGTCCACGTCATATCAATTAAACCCATTTTTTGTAACTCCCTTTTGTGGGAAATACTCAAGTCAAAGATCATTTTCAATCACACCACACTAATACAGAGCCAGTACATTAGCGACTAGCAAGAAGAAAGTGCATATGTCTTGCAATTTTTATTATTATTAATGATTGCACGATGTTCTTTTCTTTTGGCATATTGATTATACTATGTTTTTTTATAGTTTAATTGAATTGGTTCAGTTAAGTTACAAGATACGAATTGCGAATGCCTTGAGCTCAGTTTGGAACGACAGCAAATTGAATTGAGACTCAGTTTGGAAATATGGAAAATCGAGGGATGGACGATAAAGAAATGGAAAAATAAATCATCATCATCCTTTTACCGTTTGGTATTTAGAGGAGGAAATATTTTTATATTATTTCCTTTTTTTTCCCACAAGTTTTAACCTTTTTTTTCCATCAAATAACTTGCAAAATCATATTATTTTTTACTCTATTTTTCTTTTCTTTCTTCCTAAACCAAACATAATATAAAAGTAAAAAACTTAAAAATATTCTTAATGTCTATGCAATTTTCATTTGGAGCGAGTCAAAGGGTAAGAAAGGGAGAGAAAAGGGAAAAGGTAATCCCTTTAGTAATATTTGAATTTGAAATAAAAAATTATAAAAAAGAGAGTATGAGCCACATATTTTAAAATCCTTCCAAATTCAAGAGAAATAGGGACGAAAGCTGCTCTTGTATAAAAAGATAAACAGATCATTATTTTAACAAGTTTTTTTTATTAAGGATATTTATGTAATTTTATATATATTATTTATTCTTTAAATTAAAATTATAATATTTTAATCAATAATTAAAATTAATTTCATATCGCTATTTTTGTTATATACCTAAAATATAATTTATCTATTTAAATATATTAAATTTTTAATTATAATATAATTCATATATTTAAAAATTCAAAATATATAAAAATAAAACCTAAAATATACTTTAAAAATATAAAGATATTTATTTATTTATCATAAATTTTAATTATAAAATAAATATTTATCCTCTACTAATCACGTGATTTTAATTTTAGTTGTTTAAAATTACATTATCTCTTAACCTAATTTTTGATTGTTTTATAAATAGTATATTCAATATCAACTAAATAAAACGTATATATAAAATAAAAAAACCGTGCAGCTCACGGTACAGACAAGTACAAAACACAATACCCTAATTTCTTTCTCTCGCTCTCTCTCTCTCTCTCTCTCTCTCTCTCTCTCTATATATATATATATATATATATATATATTCTGTGTTTTCAGCTCCGGCGCCGCCGCTATCTCCGCCACGCACCAGGTATTCTTCTCTTCATGTTTGCACATCCAACTTTCCCTTCATAATACCCCAAATTAGGTTATAGATTATTTGGGAATTGGGGGTTCCCATTTTAAAGTAAATTTATTATCGTTATTTTGTTTCAAGTTTTTCCCTTGGGTGAGTTTTTATTTGATTGCGTTGCCGAGCTGAAGTTATAGAGATGAAGCTTTCAGACACAAAATATATTAATCCCTTTTTATGTTTTAAGTAAAAATGATGGGATACACTTTGTGCGTGTTTGTGACAGTTTACGTTTTAATGGAAAAATATTTTTTTCTCACTTTTTTTAAGAAATTGTATTTTTTTAAAATCAAAATAATGGAATGAAATCTAATCGTATTTTTTTTAAGGAACCATAATGTACTACTTTTCAGCTGAGTTTTGGGATGTTCAATGTTAAAACTGCACTAAACTTAAAACATAATTTGCCCTTTCTGTTTTGCTGCGTTTATAATGTCTACCAAATGCCAGAAGCACTGGAGAGAATAAACAAAATTTTAAGTGACATTTGAATGAAAAAGTTTCTAGTGGAGAAGTCATTCGTTTTTTGTTTTCTTTTCTTCTTTTTTAAATTCCAGTTTGGTAACATCAGTTCCAATTACTTCATTTGTGAGTTTGTTATCTAAAGCTTTCCATGGGAAAGTTGCTTTGAATAATGCTGACCCCTTCTAATTGTTTTTCATAAAAAGTTCTATCTAAAGTCTTAACATTGAAATTCCTAGACCTTAATGTAAAGTCTATGGTGAAGACCTGCAATCCACAGATTGAGTATGTGAGGTTTATAAGTTTTACATATGAGGAGTATATTGTTAAAATTTATAATCATATGAAACATGGGGCCTTTATATGTTTTTCTGATTAAAATTCTAATGCTGTAGATCTTCAATTTGATTACTTGGGTCAACGATTTCTGTCATTTCTCAATCATGGCAACTAGTAAGTGAAACATATGTGTTTTCCTTATCTGTTTAATCTGTACCTTTTACCAGATTTGCTCATTTATGTTGTTTAACACTTTATGGTCTTCTTTGGTGGAAATCTTTTTTACTTTTTAAATTAATATATTGAATGACTATGGTTTTCCTGCAGGACTTCAGTTTGAAAATAATTGTGAAGTTGGAGTCTTCTCTAAACTTACCAATGCCTACTGTTTGGTTGCCATTGGAGGTTCTGAAAGCTTCTACAGGTTTTCATTCATTTTGGACTTAGTGAAAATATATTCTCATGTGGATTTAATTTATTATATATGTATTTGGTTTCAAATGGTTTGAAATTTTTATGATAGATTTTTAAATGAATAAATTAATATGATGCTTCGTACAGTGTATTTGAAGCTGAGTTAGCAGATGTTATCCCTGTGGTCAAGACATCCATTGGTGGTACTCGTATTATCGGTCGTCTTTGTGCTGGTAAAGTTTTTCTTTTCCTCATATATTCTCTTGGGTTCTCTAGGAGTATTAATACATACCCCACATCACAGTTGAGATGGCTCCATCCTATATATTTAATTATTTTTCTTGTTTTAATTAACAAAGAAAGAAATGGCTGCATCAATTTCTTCATTTTGTTCGTTATCATTTTATTAGACCTAATTAATTTACCATTCTATTGGTTTGCAGGTAACAAGAATGGGCTTCTCTTGCCCCATACCACCACAGACCAAGGTGATTCCTATTTCTTTATGTTTGTTTTGATTATTAGTACTTATAATTTGGTTTGGCTTGTAACTCCCTTTCTACCCAAACAAAAATTCACCCTATTGACTTTGTGAATAAAATATGTCAAACGGTTATTCAACATTTGACTGATGATTCTGATTGCTGCTAGCACAGATGGGATAAGCAAATGCTCATTTCTATTAAGATATTTAACACTATTGCTTCTATATGTTGTAATTGAAAATAATCAAACAAACATACTTGTTTAATTACCAAATATAGACAGGGAGTGTTTGATGGTTGTCTTGTGGTTTTGCAATTAGCTGATATCATAATGATTCTGAATTCTGTTCATTTGTTTGCTAGCATCTCATCTTTAGCAACAGTCTAGTCACTATGCCTTTCTGTATTTTTTTTTTCTTGTATCTTATGTGCCATTTTTGTTTGTGGGAGTTAATTCCACACTATTTTATGGTACTTGATCTTATGTTATTTTTGTAGAACTTCAACAATTGAGAAACAGTCTACCAGATCAAGTTGTTGTTCAGCGAATAGACGAAAGGTTATCTGCTCTGGGAAATTGTATAGCATGTAATGACCATGTGGCCCTCACACACACTGATCTTGACAGGGTATTACCTTATTGTGGACTACTGATTTTTTCTGTTTTTATTTGTGTTTAGGATTAGAAATTGATTTTGAGACTTATATTTTCATGATAAACATGGATGTTGAATAACTGAACGGACAAATTATCACATGTTGCTAGTACTTCTGAACCTGAGCACCTTAAATTCTGACAACTCAAACTGAAACAAACTGTCATTTCTTGGAAATAACATGCAAAATTTAACATGTATCAAAGCGTAGGAAATTGGATCACCTACTGATGGTTTTGTTAATCAAACTAATCCATGTTTATAACATAAAATGTTATACTAGATAATTCTCTGTTAAGAACCTATTCAAGTCTTGTTTGTCTGCCAAACATGTTCTCTTATTGATATGCATTTGAACCTTATTCCCATATAGGTGTCAATATTAACACACTACTCTTATGATTTAAAGTAATCCAATTAGCGGTTCAAACCCTTTTTATCCATCATTGTTATTTGCATTTATCTTTGAATTTTATATATAAATCTTGGCTTGCTCTAGTATTCAACGTTAAGATTTTTTTCAGGAGACTGAAGAGATGATTGCAGATGTTCTTGGAGTAGAAGTTTTCAGGCAGACCATTGCTGGCAATATTCTTGTTGGTAGTTACTGTGCCATCTCCAATAGAGGTGGCTTGGTGAGTAAAACATATCATCTATTTGAATTCATAATATAGACATCTATACTGTCTTTTGACCATACACTTGATGCAGGTTCACCCTCATACTTCCATAGAAGACTTGGATGAACTTTCTACACTTCTTCAGGTTCCTTTGGTGGCTGGGACCGTGAACCGGGGCAGTGAAGTAATAGCAGCTGGAATGACAGTTAATGATTGGACCGCATTTTGTGGTTCCGACACCACAGCAACAGAGCTATCTGTTATTGAGAGTGTTTTCAAGCTGAGAGAAGCGCAGCCAAGCGCAATTGTGGATGAGATGAGGAAATCTCTCATTGATACCTATGTCTGAACTGTGGTAGTAATAGTGTTTTGTTTTGTATACTGCACTGCTCATTTAAGTTTTGGTGATAGTTTGTCTGTTGTTGTTGTGTGGGCATATATGTTCCCAACATATTGTGCTCTTTTCCTTTATTGTGATATCGTATAATATCAGGTGCTGATTTTTGTGACCAACAAATCAAATGCATGCCGGGGTGCTCTTGCGTTCCACTCTGGTGACGGCCTAAATAATAGCCTTAGGTTGATTCGAAGCAATCAAATTCTGTCATGTTAGAACAATTTCTTACATTTCTTGAAGTATAAATTCTACACTTTTGAACTCTTTGAAAGAGAGAAAAAAACTGTTTAAAATTGTCAAGAAAATAAATTCTTACGTTTCTTGAAGTATAATGTCTTTAATTTCATAGCATGTTCAAATTCCTATAATATACACTATCAAGGACCTTAAGAATTATATAGTTGCAACCATATCTTATAATTGAAAATCATCCTGAGGTTGGGAAATCGGGACCGTAATGTATATCCTAAGAGCTTTATATTCGATTTCTTAATGAGAAATCTTGTTTTTTTATTTATTTAGAAAAAGAGTATATATTTACAATGTAATTTTTTTTACATAATCATCTAATTACAAATTATCATGTATAATCGGTACATAAACATTAAATTTTCTATTCATGTGAAAACATTATTAGCTTATCAACAAATATTGGATGTTCACGTAATATGAATAAAACCCAAATTAAGGTTTTTTTTTTTTACATAGATAACAATTTTGGGACTTTCCAAACATAACCACATCAGAATTGTTCGTCCAAAATTCACAAATTAATTGTTACAGCCCGCATCATTAGATTCTGTTTCATTTTTTCCGCTTTTGGTAGGTTCAGATTGAATCCATCATAAATCAATTAACTGGAGTTATAGTTATATCAATACACATTATTCTAATGTTATTATTGAAGACAAGAAATATGCATACAATAAATGTTATTGACTTTAATTTCGATACCCCATCAATATAATTAAAATTCACTTTAGATATCACTTTTAAAATAATGACAATAATCAGCAATCTTAGTATACAAAACAAACTTGAGAATCATCTAATGCTGCACATCAGATACCTATCTCAAGCATTTCTTAAATCCTTGGGACTTTACTAAAAGACGTAATCGGTAATCACTGGCGAGCAAGAAGACATTGTCACATTTGCAGAGGACACCTTTTATGTAAATTGCATTTTTTCAGAAATAGAAAATTATTACCAACAACTGACCCCAATTAACTTGGGTTAAAGGTATTGTTGATCCCAATTAACTTGGATTAAAGGTGTTATTGATGATAATGATGAGAAACTTATTACCAACAAAAAAAATCTAGTTTACCGGAACAAGTTCCAATGGAGTGCTTATAAATTAAGATGAAGAAAACATTTCACGAATGAATAGGATGAAAAACCAGAAACAGCTCAACAGAATTGGTGAAACTGGTCAGTTTAACCCTGGCACAAAATCTCAAGATAATGGACCGAGAACACCCAATAAAGCATGCGCCAGTAAATCAAGTCGTTAACATCAACAAAGTACACAATTGCTCTTGCAAACAGTACAAGACACAAAACATCCCAATAAAGGACTCAAAACTTCTAAGAATAGGATAAGATTTAAGGAAGATTAAGAACCTAGCACATCATCAACTCTACCAAAAAAACAATGTCAGTTGAACCGAGATTCTCAATCGGGAAGGATTTGCTCACTGTCAGCATCTGCCTCAGTCTCAACCTTGGGTTTTGAAGGAGTGGCTCCAGGATCCTGTTTCTTCTTGATCCCACTCACTATATCATCAATCCTCAGAAGCATGCAAGCAGCTTCAATGGCAGTCTTAAATGCTTGTGCCTTCACATTGTACGCATCCCAGATCTAATATCACATTAGAACAAAAAATTGAGTCCACTTGGTGACATATATGCTTATCAAGATAGTAGCATAAGTACAAATACTTTGAAACAAGATACAAAGGGTAAATTCAGGTTTGGCAATAATACATGACTACTCTACTAAAGAAACAAACACAGGTTTTCTTCGCTCTGTTGCATCTTCTGGGAGTAACTGAGAAATGTTAGTTCTAAGCATAATGTGACTAACTCCAGTTGGCAAAAAAACAATTGGCGGTTTATGGTATCATTTAAATATTCATATCTAACAGAATAGGTTGAAAGTGAAGTACCTTGCATTCTTTCATGTCAGTGATACTACCAGCATTTCCATCTATACCAATCCACGCATTTTCTCCATTTGCATGCTATTATTTTCAACAACACAACATTAAACATGATCAGACTTCAGAGAAAAGATTGTCTACAGTAAGTACTAGCAAACTGTTCTTACTTTTCCTTGTAGAGCAGTCATAGTCCGGATCACATTTACTCCACAATTTTGTGCCAACGTTCGTGGTATGGCTTCAAAGGCTAGGGCAGCAGCTTCATAAGGCCACTGTCAGTCAACAACAATCTTAAGTGAGAATCAGTGTAAACAGCTACTCAGAGAAGAGATAGAACTAGAATCCATCAAACCACCAAATATAAAGTAGTACTGCTACTGGTTCACAGAAACTACGCTCACCTTCTCTATTCCCTCAATAGATGAACTCTTCTGTTTCAAGGCAGCCGACACCGTCAACTCTGTAGCACCACCTCCAGGAACAAGTTTTGGGTTTTTTATAATGTTCCTTGCAACAGACATGGCATCCTGTCAAGAAAATAAGTTCTCAGAAAGCAGTATGATCAGAACTAAATCTTTAAACCATGTCAATAGCTTACCTGTAGGTTTCTTTCAACTTCATTTAATAGATCCTTACTAGCACCCCTTAGTAGAACGGTGCAAGCCTTGGGTTCTTTGCAATCAACAATAAATGCAAAGTACTCATCTCCAATTTTCTTAACCTCAAATAACCCAGCGCCAGTACCAACATCAGACTCCTGTAACTCATCTGGTCTATTCACAATAACAGCACCACAAGCCTTTGCAATTCTATTATTATCAGTTTTCCTCAGCCTCCTGATTGCACTAACTCCATGCTTGCTGAGATAATGGCAAGCCAAATCACTCAGACCCTTCTCTGTGATTACCAAGTCTGGTTTAAACTTCAATATCTGCATGCATAGCTCCTCAATATATTCTTCTTCCATCTTCAATAAGAGACTCCAGTCTTCTTCTTTGAGCAGTTCAGCATTTGTTTGGTTTTCACCCTTTTTATACTCAAGGGGACAATCAAGAAGAATGATGCGTGGGTTAACAATCTTTCTCCTCATTTTGCCAGGGGCAACCACATCTTTGTTTATCATAACTCCCTTGAGAACTCTCGAATCCTCCAGCTGCCCACCTGGGACCTTCTCAACTTTGATATAATTTTTAATATCTACATCTCTCAAACCTTGGCCAATCTCAACACCTACTGTTGTAGTAGCATCAATAGCCAAGTCCTGGAAGTAACCAAGGAACAATATATGATACTTAAATCAACAGATCCAAAAATGATAAGTAATTGCAGAAGGCTATAATAATTATCAACACTCAATTAGCAGAAGGTTTTAATTCAAACAACAAAACCGAAGAGCAAGAGCTAAATGAAATGAGATTATGAAAATATTTGCTAATTTTTCATGTATGTATGCAATTTTAAAGATGAAGAAAATATATTAGTTTGATGAATTCATAGGCAAATCACCTAATTACAGAGGTCCGTCTAATTAAATGAAGATAGCTTAAACACATTTGTCTAGATACCAAAATCATATAGATAATGAACAAGTAAATTGTATATATCAAAATAACAAGTCATGCTTTTGTAGAAAAATAATGTACAGATGATAGCTAACATCTAACTTCACTAGCTGTGAGCCACCCTTCCCATCAGCAATGCTGCAAAGACTAGGCTTCCTTTTATATAGGATAATAGGGTGTAAAGCAGAAACTTTATTGGATTCCACACGGAGTACACAAACACACAAATCAGGCAGACATATTTCCCTACCAGCCTTAGAGCCAAGCTCTCCTTTGAGGAAACAGTTCTCAGACTTACACAACAGAAAAATACCTGACATAACAAAAACTGTCCTACAATATATCCTCCCTATTACAAAAATAACTTCTGCATAACTATCTTACCACCTATTACTAATTCTGGCCTGTTCTATTTTCAAATTTATCTTAGATTAGAGTACACAAGCTACATTTTGGGATGTTGTCTGCACAAATCTAGAACCTGACCCACATCATGACTTTGGGTTGTAACAGGGTTTTAAGAATAGCCATATGCCAGAACAAACAGCTCAACAAGTAAGAATAATATCAATTAGGAAACCTAGCACAAGAGAAAGAGGGATACTTACAGCAATTAAATCCCCAAATTGACCTGTGAATTTGGTACCTATGCAGCTTTTTACAAGCCCCAGCATTATACCTCCTGCAGTTTAATTCATTGTAGCATTTAGATTATATGTCAAGAAGTAATTATGTATTTTTTTCTGCATATTACTCGGTTACTACAAATTCAAGGAGATTTTACACTAAATTCCAACAAGACACTGGTCATCTTTTAAGAAAATCACATTCCTATTACCAAACTATAGATTTTAGAAAACCTACCTAGCCTCTTCATCTTCAAACAATTGGAGTAGAGAATTGAAAAAGTTTCAGTACACCATAAAGGCATAAACTTGTCTTTTGGTAGAAAAATTTAAGGGGGGAGAGATGGTGCCCAGAGAAACCCTCCATGCTCAAATAGCACACTCACACACTTACATAGGACTTATGTTACCTCATCATAAGGAAACGAGTGGAGACTTAAATTTGCAACTTGTCAAAATCAAATGCAAGACTCAGTCTTGCTTCAAATTGTCAAACAAGTGTAAACATTTTTCCTATTATTGGGAGGAAGAAGTTTTAATACAAAAAGGTACTAAACCAGCAATAAAACTTACGATCCTGAGCATCGATAGGCATTGCAATTTTGTCAAGAACAGCAATAGCATCCTCCAAAGCTTTGGCATATGCTGCATATTACAAAATTGTAGCATTCATTAATATAAACGATTTTATACCATTTATGAGAGAAATATCGATTAACAGTAACACTATTAAGCTACCTCGGCAAATAACTGTAGGGTGAATTTTGTCAATGAATGCATCGGCGACATGAAGCATCTCACCAGCTGCACCCAAAAATACAAAATATTGAAAATTGTAAAAAGAGAATATGCTGCCCAATAAATCAACTAAGATCTGATCCTCCGTTCAGTATATAATATAACAAAATCTAGAATTGTGCTATTAAATCATGCAGAAACATACCAAGAATGATGACAGATGTTGTTCCATCTCCGACTTCTTCGTCTTGGGTGCGACTTAATTCAATCATAGACTGTAGACATTCAAATAAAAGAACAGTGTTAGTAAGTTTCACAAAAACTAAGCCTTAGATTAACAGAAGTGATGCTTTCACAAGACCGTCTGGAGTGTAGTGCAGTATATAGCAGTATGTATAATGTATGTGTGACAAAGCAATATCAATAAAGTGAAGCAAAGGATACAAATACCTTTGCAGCAGGGTGAGCAAGGTCTAATTCACGTAAGATAGCATTCCCATCATTTGTAACCACAATTCCTGTAAATTTGCAAGGAAAAAGAACGAGGATCAAATAAATGCATAGAATACAAGTGCTCTACTGAGTGGCAATGGAAAACACTAAACATTTCCAGTTCTGAATTCAGAACCTATATAATAATCCCAACCCCACATCATGCATAAGAAAAAATAAATAATTATAAAGACAATCTTACTGAATGTGACAACAGTTGTTTGCAATTAACAAAAGAACTATGTACACCCCTCTCACAAACCAAAGATTAAAATCAAGAAATATACGAAGTCAGCAAGTTACTATTGAAAAACGTGAGTCCTTGATAAGTTGGAGTTTTATGTAAAAAAATGAAATCACTAACCTCCTTGAGCATCAAGAAGCATTTTTAGCATGGACCTAGGTCCCAATGTTGTTCGGACTACATCAGCAACAGCCTGACATCATCAACAATATTAGATTAGAAACAACAAGTGAACATTAATAGCAACTGGTAAGGTCCTGTTTGGGTATATTTCTCTATTAACTGGTAAAATGAATTGGACTTCTCCCATAAAGCTGCTAAAATCAACTTACGCACTTCAGCTTCTGGAAAAGTTGGACGAAAGAAATTTTATAAAAGTTAAGTGCATAAGTTGATTTTAGTTCATGAAAGAGGTTCAATTCATTTTATCTTCTTATTTTCTTCTCCTATAAATGCTTATAGAAAAAATTATCCAAACAGAGTCAGTTGGAAATCTGCAATACCTTCGCCGCCTGAATAATAGCATAGCGGACCTTAGATCCAGACTCCCGTTTCAAAGAGTCCTCTGCGAAATCAAATCGAACAAACACAAACCAAATACAAAAACATTTAAAATCAATAAAAAGCAAAAAAAAACACAAAAATTATTTTTAAAAAACAAGAAAAAGAAAAACTACGAGCATAAGAGAAGAGAAATAACTTACTGAGAACTAGAACTGGTGCGTGCATGATTTCCTGGATTCAAAATATTCCGAGAATTTTTGCACGCAAGAACTAAATCCAGTAGCAAAGCAAGTTAGTTTCAAACTCAAACACCGCTATAACACAGTTCTCTCCGAACAAAACGAAGCAGATTCAAGCGTTTTCCGAACATAGAAAACACCAAAAATGGACATACTAACGACGAATCCAAAAGTAAAACCCTAAATCACGCTGCGATGGTGGCGATGCAGTAAATGGCGCCTCAAGCAGCAGTAGTTCAGAGAGAAGAATGCGAATTACCTGAACTTGGCCGGAGACTGTTCGATCGGTGCCGGAAGGGGCGAGGGAGACGGTGGTTGACGGCGGAGGAGAAGGCGCTAGGGCAGAGAGGAAGAATAATCGGCGGAAGAGTGTAGTGTTAGGAACTACGCTGAGGTTTTCCGCCAAAATGTGCTAGTAAACCCTTGAACCTCCCACTGCCTCATTTTGATTTATATTTATTATTTTTACTTTTTTTTTCTTTTCAAATTAGTACTGTTACATTTTTTTTTAATTTGACCTTACAATACACTTTCCAATTTAATGATATGTTTGCTAAGAAGGAAAGAAAAAAATATATTATTTTTTTATTTAGATTAAGAGAAAATAAAAAGAAAAGTTGATTTATAGAAATAATTTTTTTTCTCCATTTTTTTTTTCAATTTAAATTTTAAATTTTTTCTTTTCTTTTCACTTTTTTTCCCTCATTCCAAACCTAGTGTAAATGAATTTCTTTTAACATGCTATCTAATGATTAGGATTTATTAAAGTTGTAAACAATGAGTGGAGACTCATTAGATTAAATTAAACGAAACTTACACAATTTTATGATGTGTAATAATTATAAATTTCAATTAATAATAAATAGCTTGTGCAAAAGAATATTAAAGAAAGAATCTTGCTTACCTTTTTCTTTTCTTGTATCAATCCATGAATATAGAAAAAAGGAGAAACAAAAGTAAACAACAGTTTTTGGAACGTAGGAACTATTTTAATGTCAAATGTTTTTGTATTTAATTATTTTTATTTGCTCAAAATATAAAAATATAATCTTATTTTTGTAATTGAGATGCATAGCTAGTCACATATTAGATAAATAAATGTTATGATAAAAAGTCATTTTTGTCATTGAATGTGTAAAGTATCGATAAATTTGTCCTTGAAATATGAAAATTCAAATTTTTGTCTCTAAAAGAAAAAAAGTATGACAAATTTATCAATCCGTTAACTTTCGTATGTTACCATTAATATCATGGACGAATATGTTAGTTTTTTACTCAAAATATAATTTAATCTTCATATTTTTTCTTTTTTAATCATTGCAAGCATAACATTACAATAAACACTTAAAAATTATAAAAATAAGCATAAGTTAAAACAAATATAATAATAAGCATAATATTAATTAATAAACATAATTTTTTTGTTATTCTGAAATTTCTATTATAACAATGTTAGAATTTCAAAGCAAAAATATAAGATAATAGTTACCCAAAATATGAGACTCAAACAAATTAAAATGCAGTCATTAAATTAATCCTTACAAAAAAATGAGACCAACTTAATTTTGTTATTATCGAATGTTGTTACAATATAAATTTTAGAGCAACATGCAAATTATGCTTATTAATCAATATTATACTTATTATTATATTTGTTTTAACTTATGCTTGCTTTCCTAATTTTTAAGTGTTTATTATAATTTTATGTTTACAATAACTAGAAAAGAGAGAATATGAATATTAAATTATATTTTAGGTAGATAGCTGACAAATTCGTCATTGAATGTGTAGAACACTGACAAATTCATCCTTGAATATTAATGGTAACGAATGAAAGTTAACGGATGGATAAATTTGTCACACTTTTTTCACTTTCAAGGACAAAAATTTGAATTTTCATATTTCAATGACGAATTGTCAGCGCTCAACACATTCAAAGACGAAAATGACTATTTACCCTAAAGGTTATTGAAATAATCTCATGATTGACAACTCTTTACAAGATTGAAATAATCTCATGGTTCACAACTCTCTACAAGATTAGACTTTTTATTTTCAATATTTTAACCATTTAGTTATTATTATTGTCATTAATATAAAAAAGAAAGCTAAATAACATAATATATTTTGAAATAAATAACTCATAGTTAAAAATAATTTTTTGTTACAAATTAAATTATTTATTATAAATCTAAAATATAATTTACATATGCAAAAATATTTTTATTAAAATTAAATTACAATTATAACATAATTTATATAAGAAAAATATTTCTTTATTATAAATTTTATATAAAAAATATGTTTTTAGTTTTATCAAACGTAATCAAGACCTTTATATTTTAATAGTAATGAATTTGATCTGAACTTTTAAAATACATGGTAAATTTAATTTTTCGTCCTTAAGAAATCATAATGTTTTATATCCAACAAAACTCAAATAAATGGTTATTGATAAAATAAAAAAAAAGTTAATTATTTACCTACAGGTCTTCTGGCCCAATTAATAGGGAAGATTTGGGCTCAGACGATCCCCGTGACACTGCTGGACACCACCTTTCTCATTCCGAATAAATATGACACTGGCAAATCATTGTTTTATTTATCCTTGGTAAGGCATTTTTAATTGCTCCATCATGCTACAGTGAGTGGCCTCTCCACTAAATTGAGGCATGCTGAATGTCCCAATATCCTAATCTCTATCTTCCTCGCAACATTAGTTGGAAACTACATAGACATAGTTTGAAAAAAAAATACAAGACATGAAGCTTCCGTCTCAAAAAATGATTTTCAAATTAAAACTAAACACTATATTAAGTTTCAAAGCATGTTAATATTAATCAGAATTGCAAAATTCGATACAATTCCGCTACCTACCAATTCATATAATAAGATAAATATTAAATGACTCTATACCTTACGATACATAAAATAAATGTTTACATATTTATATTATCAATAGATCACATGATTCCATAATTCATTATTTTTTTTCTTTCTTTTTTACTATTCGTTTGCCAATTCTTGTGAAAAAACTTGAAGAGTCAATGTAAGCTTAAATTGTTAAATAAAAAAGAGTTAAAGAAACACTTTTGAAATTATTTTGTTTGATCATTCTACGACTTTATTTGTCACACACTCATTCAATGCATGCACTCTATTTAGTTATTTAATTACTTTCTTTTCATTCTTCTTAAATATGACAGAAAACCGGTTAAAATGATATGAACATATACAAAAAAGACACAAGAGGTGCCAATTTAAATAGTAGATTAAATGACTTTTAATCCACTGAAAAGGAGAAGAGAAAGACCAAAAAGAACATTAAAAGAAATCGTTAAGGATGATCTCATGCTTAATAATATTTCTAAAACTTAATTTATAACCTTACTAAATGACATCGTGTGATCCATAGGATAAGACTTTGTTGCATTCTTCTAAAATAAAAGCTTCACAAATTCATAGCTAATAATTTTATTTTATAAGACTTGTAATTAAGTTGTTTTTATATATTTCAAGATTTTTTATATTAAACACTATATATCATTTAGATTCATGATTCAAATCTCAATTTGATAGCCTTTTTTTAGAATCCCCTTTTAGGTACTCATCCCTATCCAACAAGGAACAACTTGTATCAACCACTCAACGAGGGAGAAAGAATCCTAAAGTAACGTCGAGAACAGTCATAAATTTACATTTTGGTACCAGCTTGTTTGTAATTCAAGTCTGAGAAGATCTCGTGCAAGCTCATTGACAATTCCCGAAGTCTGGTGGAGTCATGTCGATTGCATCAACCTCCTTGCCAAGCTGATATTTTCACTATAGCTTAAACAATCACTGGTTTGTACAACCATAGCCTGGTAAGGAGCATTGCAACATCGCTCCACATTGTCCAAACAATCTAACATTCAGAATTCAGATGCATCATGTATGAATATGATTCAATGTTATCGATTCATCTTGACAAGGCCAAGAGGTAGACAAGCAAGGGGGGAGGGAGGAACAATTATTCAATTAGAGAGCATGAGTTTCTAGTTACAATTACAAGTTGTAGATTGGCAGTTACCTGGGAATCACAACAAAATTATTGACCTGGATTTTACAATGTGCATCAATAAGCAATTTGACTATAAGGGGAAAAATTGGGCTAGTATGTTCACCAGTAATACATCTTCATCCTGCCTATTACCTGACTTCCAGACCTTGAAATGTCGGGGAAAGTAGCCAGCATCACTCCAACGTTTCAGAGAAATTAAGGAAAATGGTCCTTGTACATTTCCCATGGGATCTCTGTAATGCCACATCAAGGTATCCAATTGCACAGAAGGAACCACTTTTGTAGTACTTGGTTTCTCATTTTCTTCATCATCGTCATCACTTAGCTCTATAACTTGAATCTGAGATGGCTGTATTTGTTTGTTGGGCTGTGCTTGAGAGATCTTCACTTCATGCGATTCAGCTGGCTTAGACATGCCATTCTTATATGCAAAATTTATTTGTTGCTCTGGCAGCTGCTGATCAGGTAAGCCATCACTAAGCTCTATAACATTAAGCTGCGATTCCAGTATCTGTTTGTTGGGCAGTGCTTGAGAGATATTCACTTCATGTGATTTGGCTGGCTTAGACATGCCATTCTTATATGTGAAGCTTGTTTGTTGCTCTGGAGGCTGTTGGACAGATAAGTCATCACATAGCTCTATAACCTCAAGCTGAGATGGCAGTATCTGTTTGTTGGGCAGTGCTTGAGAGATCTTCCCTTCTACTGATTCGGCTGGCTTAGATGTTCCATTCTTATATGCAAAGTCTGTTTGGTGCTCTGGTGGCTGTTGGACAGGTAAGCCATCACTTAACCTTATAGCTCGAATCTGAGATGACCACGTCTGTTTGTCAGGGAGTGCTTGAGAGATATTAGCTTCATGTGAATTGACTGGCTTAGACATGTCATTCTTATATGCAAAGTCTGTTTGTGGCTCTGGCGGCTGTTGGACAGATAAGCCATTGCTTAGCCTTATAACCTGAATCTGAGGTGACCATATCTGCTTGTCAGGCAGTGCTAGTGAATCGGCTGGCTTAGACATGCCATTCTTATATGCAAAGTCTGTTTGTTGCTCTGGTGGCAGTTGGACAGATAAGCCACAGGATTGGTGCTCTGCCAAAAGATGCCAAGAACATCAAAGAATGACATTAGCATGAACTTAGATGAGTAGGTTGGTATCCAAGAGATACAAATTTTTTAAATTACAGAGCGAAAGAGAGAGAGAGAGAGATGCTGGGCAAAAGATAGGTATTACCATAAAGAATCATGGAAAAAGAAGAATGTTTATAACAAACCTGTGGTGTCTCGAGAAACACAATTCACCATAGTGCTATTATTTGTCATATCCAAAAGAGGAGCTTCTGGTGCTCTGCGGAGAATGGGCATTGACTTTGGTGAATTGCTTTGTTTTTTTACAAGATCATCAATATCCAATTTTGTATTTGCAATTGCATTTGGGACCTCGGTCACTGAAGATGATTTGGTATACGTAGCCTGCCAGAACTCCTGTAAATTGTTTTCTACGTTTTTATCTAGAACATCTGGTGTTGTAGATTCTGATTTTTGCTCATCTGCAATAACTTGAGGAAATTCACGCAATAACCGCTCCTGCTCGTCAGGACTCTGAAGCTTCTCCCTTCTTTGTAGGTACTCGTCGAGTGTACTTCCAATGATTAAGGAATCCTTTTTTCATAGAAAACCTTTCTTACAGTTTTTGACTTAAAAAGGATCAGTAAACAAAGCATATAGCATTATACACATGACAAGACAGAATTTTAAAGCACAATTGATTGCTTTCTAATTCAGGAGTATGTATACTACACTACTGAAAAAATAATAAGTGAAAGCCATATAGAAGCACAGAGGCTGCCCCCTCTCCTCTCCCACGCCACCTGGGCATAACTCAGGTGGTTGGCGTTAGGAGAGAAATTGAGTAAATATCCAAGGTATGTGATGTGGTTTGGAAGAGAAATATGCTTCACCATAAAAGTATAACTATCCTACAATAACACTGAAAGAATTGATGCAGGAAATATTAAACAAATTAAAGAAGAATTATGCAACTGTCAGATGAAACACAGACTGAACAAGAATTGATTTGAAGGCTCATCAATTAGGTTACCAACTCATACAGTTTGAGTTTAGGCCTAACTCAACCCTAAAAGCTACTTCATAGGGTGAAAGTTGTCCCCCATTTATATGCACGATTCATACATCTATCTCTAGTTAATGTGAGACTTGGTGTCTAGATAATATGGTATGTGGCTCAATATTGAATCTATGATAGGCTTTGATACCACCTTACAATTTGGGTTTGAATCTAAGTCAACTCAAAAGCTAGTTCATAAGATAAGGTTGCCTATTCGGACACTATTTCTGATCAATGTGATACTTGGATTTTTCCCAATATCAACAATAGTCAACATTGTTTATTTATTTATTGATTAGTTGAATAAGCAAATCAGTATTAGTATTTGCAAAAATAAACCAATAAAATTAGAATTAGAAATATATACAATCAAGGATCATGAAGTTGTTATTGGATACTATGTATACAGATTGCCATAAACAGCCAATGGTTTTATTTATGACAAATAGTACAGTTAATATGTATGAGGTATCTATTAGAGAACAAATTTAGTTGTATAACAAGAGTGGTGTAATTTAATGTGTTAACTAGATTGTTGCTATCTTCTGATGCAAAAATGGATGGGGAGACATTACCACAATATTGAAATTCGTCAATCTAATAAACATAAGAAAAGGATATTCTCTGCGCCAACCCTTTTCATTAGCTCGATCAATAAGATTTTGTAGCAGAATAAGTTCTCTTGCAAGCCACTAAAACAAAATCATCACATAAAAAGCAATATCAAAAAGGCAAGCTGCTATAGAACTGAATTTTGGTTTATCCTGGTGCATAAACATGTTACAACAAAAATCATCAGCATATATACAGACGCCAACCCATGGAGCAAAAGTGGGACTGCCTGCAAAATGACTCCAGCTGCCTTCTTATAGTATACAACAGTAACCAAGTCTTTTCCCATTGGGTGTGTGTTTACTTCAGCTTATGTTGAAGATCACTTATTTATACCAGCTTTCAAAGACAGCAATTATTTCCACAAAATGATCTATTACCAAACATAGACTAGGTGACGTTGGCAGGAAGAAATAGGATATTCCGTTGCTCTTTTTCATCCTTCTTAAATAGAGGCTCACACACTCAATTATGAGTAATGATTTTGTTTTGTGAGACTTCTGGTCAAGCCATTTTGTCAATTTATTGGTAAAAAATGTTATATTGAAAAACTATACATTATTTATCATTTATATGATATAGTTCAAGCTGTTTTTCATTGTGTCCTCCCTTAATCTTACAATTTGATTATATTCACGATTCAAAAATTAGCTCGAAAAATTATGAGAAAATCATGAACAGAAACATAAGTGAAGCAATCAAAACACAAGGTTCAGCTACAGTTCAGTACATACATGCTTAGTCATATCCTCATGCAATACTCTAGCTGTCTGCTCCATATCCACCTACCATGTATAAAAGAAAATGTCATTATTTAGATTCATTGTCCTAACAAAAGTAAAACAAATTTTCAAATTTCTATTTATTAAATTTAAATTCAAAAAGATAGATGAATTGAGAGAAAGCAAAAAAGATTCAACAATTTATAAGAATAATCCAATGATTTCTGAAACAACCATTTCAATTCAATCGATAAATTTGGTAAATTGTTCATTGAAAATGCATCAGACAAAATATCTAGTATCTAGAGTAAAACAGACTTGCATCAGTTGCATGTATACAGAATACACTGTGCTCTGTATTCCTTCTAGTTCACAATTTATGGAAGTGGATTGTTCTAGAGCTGCAGGAATTTCACTATTTTAGAATAATGCAAAGCAATAAAAAGAGCTTACAATCATAGGTCTCTTGACCAAGCCATCTTTTACTCTTTGGTGCAAATCCTCACACTCCGCCTGAAAATTTAAAGGCAAAATAATACAGATACGGAAAGCAGAAAGTTCTTCAACATGATAATATCATTGAGAAGATAGTATAGAGTATCTACCCAAAGTTGTGATTCTTACGCAAAAGTATGCTATTTATTTGTAAGCACTCAACACTTATTTAAACTATTTTAGCAAGTAAAACAAATTTATAAAAAAAAAATGACAAAATAATTATTAGCTTATTAATGTTTATAATAGAAAGTACTTTTTCCAAAGTAGAGCATGGAGTTCGGAATTTGTATGGAAGTTACTTCGAGTTTTGTTTTAGTAAAAGAATTTCCAAACCATTTTTCTCCTTGCCCTATTTCTCAGACTTCCATTTAATTTCTAAGCTTTGCATTTTCCTACATGACTTGACACTAACTTTAGATTATTGTCTGTTATATTTTAGGTTTGTCCTTGAGACTATCCATAAATAAACCCTGCTGTTGCAGGTTAGAATGAAGATGTGGTTTTGTAAAATAGCAGCAGCTAGAGCACATCCCCAGATCCCCAAAGGTTAGAGCAAGGTACTAGCTTTACTAAAACTTAACAAGACTACTTTTATATCAATTTCTTTCTTCTATTTCCCACCCCATTCTTTACTTCTCCCACATTTTAGTTTTGCACCAATTGGTACTAGAATAAAAGCTTGAAGAAGTATACTTTGTCTCTTCAGCTTCTCTAAGTTGGTTCAAAAAGTTATATCAAAACTTGAATCACTTTCTAGAACTTTATTAATGATAAGATGTTTTCTCATTCTTATTTAATTGCTATAGTCAGAAGACAACATATATCATTATGATGCATAGAACTCCCCCCCCCTCCTTCCCACACCCCTGGAGTCCCGTTTCGCTTCTGCCCCCTTCTTTTCTTTTATCTTATTTCCCCCTTCCCTTCCATTTTTTTTTTCAACCTCTTCGTATCTATTATTGAGTTCATCTACCACCGACCCCAATTAGCTTGGGTTAAAGGTGCTGTTGATGTTGATGTTTAACTCTATCAGGCATGGTTACAGGCAGACCTTGTGCATTCATCACATCCATAATTAATCTTCACATTATTAAGAAAAAAATATTTAGGATACAAAATGATAGTATTGAAGATAATCAGCAGTAAAGAATATCAAACCAACCATCAACTTCCAGCTAACATGTGCCTATTTGAAACTGTCGATGAAGTATTCCGGCATTAATTTGATAGAAATTGATCAAGACCAATGATTACACACAGACAACTTGGCAGTTTTGGCTTACATCAGAGTCAACAAATTTTTTTCTATTTTGGGTACATGAAAATCTAAGGGGAGAAAAAGTTTCTGCATTCTAAGTTCATGGCATAGCACAAGCCATTCAAAATGGTACTTACAGTTACAAATGACATACCAATGAGAGGCCATTTAAAATGGTACTCACAGTTACAAATGACATACCAATGAGAGATCACTAGCATGAAACAAACCCAAGACCTTTGAGTCAATAGACCATTAAGGCCTCATTTAGATAAATTTATCAACAAAACACTTATAGGAGAGAAAAAAAGGAGGTAAAATGAATCAAATTTCTCCCTTAAAGTTAAAATCAACTTATGCACCTAGCTTCTGGACAAATTAGATTAGGGAGCTTCTAAAAAACTAATGGGAGAAGTTTGATTCATTAAACCTCTTTATTTTCTTATCTTATAAATGCTTGCTAAGAGTTTATTCAAACTGGGCTCAAGTTGATAAAATTTGATCCTACAAGTTGAGTTAACCCTCATTAACAGAGTCTACAATTTTTGCTAAATAAAGCTAAAACTGAAAGTAGCAAGACATATTAACTGTACCACAGAGAAATTATCATCTGAAAGCATTTGAATCCTGATGTCTTTAATGAAACCAGAAGCTTGAAGGTGAATTTCCCCATTTACTTCAGAACTCTTCTTCATACCTGGATGGTAGCGCAGAAAAAATTCAGCTAATTAGAAGAATTAAATATCCTTGCCTAATTGTTCTATATCTGTCATATTCAATTGTCAATTGCATTCCAAATTCATGAACAAATAATAGATTGATACAAAACACTAAGAGAAATAATTTCAGGAAGGAGCCCATAGAAAATTAATAGGGAACCAAATGGATTAGATTTTTTGTTCAGTTATTCATTGTGAATAGTCTAAAGTATTCAATTAGGATGAATCATAACTGACACGTGACCTATATTAATAGTGCAAAAACTAATGATGTAAAAAGAAGTAATTAAGTACATTTCAGTTTGTAACCTCTGTTTCTTACAAACATAAGTATGCAACTTAAGCAGTTGATGAACATTCCTATTCAAAGTGAAGTGTATATTTAGGGAAGAGGGGGGGGGGGGGGGGAATTTTTTATTAGAATGCAATGTCATAATCAACGAACAGAAGCCAAATTACCTGTGACTTGCAAAAGCTGGTGTGAGTTTTTCTGAAGGTAATCATTTGGGTCACATCTGATTCTTATGAAGCTTCCAACTACTTTAGTCTCAAAAGTTTCAGGGTCCTTTAAAAGGTCCTCAACTAGACTCCTCTTCAAATAAACAAGATTGATGTTGGCAGGAACAATGGCAGCAAAACAGCTCCTTGATTTTTCAAAAGCTGGTTTCTTTGGTTGACTCTTCGTCTCCGAAGGTGCTGTCAAGGCACTCTCATCATCTTCTGAGTCAAAGAAAATACCATCAGAGGACTCCTCACAGTTCTCCGCAAAGTGTGACTCAAGCAAGTCATTGATTTTCAGCCGGCTAATGGTCTTCCTCCCAAACAGCAAATGCAGCTTCTCATCACACTCAATTCTCTTCTTTTTTGTCTTATGAAAGAGGTTGTGCTGCTTAACATACTCAATTACAATATTTGCAACCTCACTTTGAGCTATCTCGGTGCTGGTATCTCTACCAATGGATTCGAGAAACCAAATAAGAGAAGTCGATCCCCATCCTTGATATTCCTTTTTCTTTGTCCTGTATTTTCTTTTCCTTCTCATGGGGGTCGGAACCGCCCCATCAATTTCCTCCATCCAGAAAGTATCAGCATGAGGTTCATCACCCATCCTTCCTATCATAAATTACCCTAAATCCAACCTCCTCCACTAAATGCTTTCAGTCTTCCACCTTTCAAATTTCCCTATTCCCATGCTCTCTCTGTTGCCAATCTCCAACAAAAAAAATCAAATTCATTAAAAAAAATGAAAAATTGACAACAGAAAATAATAAGAGCAAGAAAAAAAATGACATGTATTTTCTATTGCTGTTGAAACCTGAAATGAATCACAGGGGAGCCGAAAGCACCAAGAATAATCAGAGAGAATATAACATACAAATATAAATTAACCAAAGGAAACACACATTCAGAAGCAAAATGGAACGAAAACCCCTATAAAATCGTCGTATTCAACGACATAAACAAAAACTAACATCATGTAATTTGGGGAACGGAAAGAAAAATTGAAAGAGAGTGTAGATACCCGGTGAAGAGGCTGCGTTGACTGAGAGTGAGAATGTTGAGAAAGTAGCGTGGAAGATTCTCGAAGAAGCAGTGATATGAGAGAGTTATAGCTGATTGGTGCAGAACGCAGTAGTGAGCAGTGTGCGTGTCTCTGGGCAGAGTGAAGAAGCAGCGTTGTTGTTGGCCTTGTTGTTCACTGAAACAGCATAAAACGGTGAAATGTACAACAAGCACGAATCTAACACAGAAGCAAACGGAACGGCCCCACAATACCACATAAAATAACTTATTTTCAGGCATATATATCTTTTTTATGACAATGGGATGGGTCCGCGGGAGTTTAACTCTCTCCATTTTCCATTCCTATAAAAGAAAATGTATGTTTGGGTTTGTTTTTTTTTTTTTTTTTTTTACAATGACCGGTTAAGAGTATATTTGTATAGAAGACTAAAAATGTTTTTAAAAAATTTTATGTTAATTTTTTTATATTTTTAATAAAAAAAGCTCTTAAAAATTCTTATAACTTTTACCTAAAGAGATCCTAAGACTAAAACCTAAGATCTTGTGTAAACTTGTAAAATTTCTTTTTTCATCACTGGATCAATATTGTGTGAACTAATTTGGAATGGATTTAAGAGTGATGGAAATAACATATTTATACATAACTTTGTTTTTATTAAGTTTCATTAGGTTTAATTTTGATTTACAAAAAACTTCCTCCCACTCGCTTATGGGTGTATTTGGAATTATTTTATACAAACAATAACAACAAGATTAAGATCTCATGAGTTATCCAAACCCTCTTACCACTAGGTCGATGCCAGTGAACTAGGGTGTATTTGGGATGGGTTTAAGTGAGGTGAAAAAATATTACGTCTAAATTCGTTTTTATTATTTATTAGATTTGAGAAACTTATCTCACACATTTTTTTATATATTTAATTATTTATATTTTAAAATAAAGTATATAGTAAATCATTAATTACATTTTAATTCAAATAACATATAAAATTATTAAATAATAAATATCTTGAAAATAAAATATTTAAGAATTATTTAATGTTTTATATTAAATGTATACTTTTTTTTGTAATTTATATATATTTAATTATTATAAAAATAAAAATATGAAAATGAAATTTAAAACTTTTTTATATACATCGCAAGGTAGTTTCAAAGGATAGAGGTGTAAGTTAAAGGGTAGAGCTTACATATTTAAACTCAACCCAAATCCAACCTATCAAAACTTTGATCTAAGTAAAAATGAATTTTTCATTTAAAGCTAATTTAGTGTAGAATATATTATTATTTTTTGTGAAAGCTAGATAGGGACTAAGGCCCTAAAAGAACTTTATTAAAATCCACGAGGGAAGTGAACTGAAGATAGCTTAAATAACCAGACTTAAAAAAGAAGAAACCATATTAAAGACATTACCATGAGTACGTACATGTCAATATTAAGACCATGCATGCTTATACAATAGAACCGCTACTTGGTTTTCCTCGCGATATATGTGCTTTCAGGAATAGACCCCTCCCCCTTTGTGTTCAAACTTCAAAGTCCTTCACCAAACTCGCCAGTTGGAACGCTACATGAGTTGATAAACATCCATGCTGAAAAGTAGATCAACGGTAGTCTTAGAATTATATTCAACCTCCAATTCTTTGAAACCCCTTGACCATGCAAGCTAGATTCCCATTGCAATTGCCCACAACTATGCCTGTGTAATGGAGCCTGATCTGAGCTTAAAAGCATATGAAAAAATAATTGCATCATTCTCATTCCTAATGATACCACCACAAACCGCTACAATACCCCCATAACCACTGCATCATCACAGTTAAGTTTGAACTGCCTTGGTGAAGGTGGCTGCCAATAATTAACAACTTGCTTCCGACCTTGTAAACCATGAATGATCTTATCATTGTAGAATTTAAAAAAAAAATAGAAGCCACCATATTAGAGATACCTTCTACGATGTCCTTTGCATGCATCCTCTTATTTAAGAAGATATACTCATTAGAATACTTCCAGAGAAAAGACAAAGTGACTCCAAAGAAAATAAATGTTCCAATAATTGGAATCTTGATCACGACATGATCCCAAGTTATTTAAAAGTCACATTGTACAATCATGATTATAGAAAGAATCATTTAGAGAATTGCAAAAATAAGACCAGACTTGCCTCACTATAGTGCAGCCCCTAAGACAGTGCAAAACTGTCTCCACATTCAAATTGCATTGCACACAAATATCTGACTGTGACATGCCTCTTTTATTATAGTGACAATCATTCGTAAAGAGGCCATTATGTAAATCTTTCCACATCATCATCCTAATTCTCTGAGGAGTCATGGGAGAAGTTGAGTTTTATGAGAATTTGGGTTAAAAATTTTAGTGTTTCATGTTTGATATCTAAAAGAAAATATATAAGATTTCTGTAAAACAATATTTTTTCGAGAATGTTTTTTAAGAAATTTTCTCAAAAAAAAAAATCATGAGAAATGTGAAAATCTTTTTTTTTTTTCATTTTTAACTATAGTAAAAATATAGCATTATTCTTATTAGGATGATAAATAACTGATAAAAAAATATTATGTAATTTTTTAATTTCAATGACCAACCAAATACACTAGTTTCCATAAAATATAATTATTAAAAATCATGATTTTTTGATATGAAAAAATTTATTCTCTACCAAACTCACTTTGTACAGAGAGTCATCTCCACCACCATCTCCCGCAACAAATTTATACGCAGCCTTGACAGAAAATTCCTATCCGTACAATCTCTCCAAGTAGCTAGGCTTATCAGCATCCCAAGTAATTTGAGGTGCAACCAAACCCTCTAATGTTGCAGACATTCACAGGGATCAAAGATTAAAACTTCTACCAGTCCCATTCTCCATTAGGCGAGACAAAATCACTAACAGTCTTTTCTATCTCATGATCAAATAGGATACAATTTGACACATCCTTTAGGGGGCCAATCCCCGAAACCCATTAATCAGACCAGAATTTAGTAGAATTGTGATTACCTAGTCTCCACATAAGCCTCTCTTGGACATGATCCCAAACACTACAAACTACCCTCCAGAAATTTGACGCCTATCTAGGCTTTTTGATCTCAAGAACCACCTTATTTACACTCTTATATTTGGCACGGACAACAACCATCCAAAGAGAACTTCTATTTTTGTATAAACTCCATCCAGGTTTCATAAAGAAAGCTTTATTCATGAGTCTTGAAGATCAAAGCCCAAGTCCGATCCCCCAGTGTTCTTTGGTTTGTACATCTCCTTCCAGTGTTGAATAGATAGTAACATTAAATTTTTATAATCATCTATATTTTCTTTTTCATTTCTCAGGCATATATCTATTCTACAATTAGTTCAAAAAATTCATATACAATTTTTTAATATATTAATTATTTTTAAATGAATTTTATAACCTATTAACAAAAAAAACTATACGTCTCTCATAAAATAACATAACTTTATAAACAATGTAGCATGCTCTTTTTGCTGAGAAAAAAGTTTAGTTAAGGAAAAATAGATACCTTGCAAAAGTAATGAAAAGCTACCAACTTCAACACAAAATATAAATATACTCTATTTAAAAAAAAATATGAAACTTACATAATAAGAAAAATATATCTTTGTATATTGTATTTCAAATTAAAATTAAACATTCACCTTTAAAATTTATGTCAACTTTAATGTAGCATTAATTACACAAATTATAAAGTGAAACTTCAATTCTAATGGCAGAAAATCACCAATAACACCATAGGAATTGCACTTAAATTTTGTTATACACAAGAGAGTCAACTTGGTGGAGAGTTTTGAATAATTTACGTACATAAAGTGATCATAGTTCAAATCTCATCGTATATATTATTGTACATCAAAAAATTTGTCTTAATTAAAAAATTATAACAATGTATTGTTAAGAACGGTATAATTCTATAATTTCAGTTTATCTATATATTTTTAAATATAACAGGTATTAAGTTATTAGTTACATTTTAATTTAAACAATTTATATGAATTAATATAAAACAAAATTATTAAAATTAAAAAATTTAAGAAATAAATAATATTTTAATTGAATGTATATAATTTATTATTATTATAAATTAAATTATTTCACTATAAAAAAAATATGGAAATAAATTCTTAATCCATTAACCCATTTTCACCCCTACTTATACGAGACAAGGAAAATCCAAATCTTATTATATAAAAAAAATCCAAATATAACTCCAATTTGATCAAAATAGATTTTCTCATCAATGTTAAATAAGAGTCGAATAGGTGTCACTCATTCAAATTTTATTCTCATCTTTACTTTCCTTTTTATTTATCAAACAAAATTCAATTCTATTCAATAATTGTTTTATAAATTTCATGTATATTATTTTTATATATTAATTATTATTAAATGAATTTTATAACTTATCACCGACAATTAAAAAGAAAATTTATCTGCCGTTATAAATAACTTAAATTCATACATAATATAAGTATGCTTCCTATTTAATAAAATTTATATGAATTTTTTATAATATATAATAAAAATCACAAAATGTAGATACAGTTTTAAGTACTTTTTGTATTGTATTCAAATCAAAATTAAGGTTTCAAAATATATAGCAACTTAATGTGTAAATTTTTATTATATATGCAAATTATTGTGGAAAAATTTCAATTTTGAAGGGAGAATATCAGCGAGAACATCTGTGAAATTGCATATAAATTTTATCCTACCCACAAGATCGAGTTAGACTAGTAGGGATTTTGAATAAATTGTGCAAGTTCTAAATTAAAATATCATTGTTGTCATTATGCATAAAAATAATTTTTTTTATCATAATAAATAACTATAAGAATTTTTTTTGGGTACGGATAATTATAAAAATGTACTGTTAAGGAAGTCATTATTATTATTATTATTATTATTATTATTATTTTGGATGTCTATTAAGGGATTAATTCTATATCATTGTACAACAGTTTCCTACTAATCCCCTACCCTTTTTTATACACTAATCCATTTCTTTTGTGTGTTAAGTATTCAATGTGTTTTTGAATTTTTATGACATTAAATGTATTTAATTATTTATTTAATATCTTTTATAAGGTAGTAAGAAGATTTGGAGCAAAATCTTTTCCTATCTTATAAAGAAGGTATTAAATAAAAAATAATATATTTAATGTTTTGAAGAAGGCATACTATTTTAATTTTAATGTTTTGAAAATATTAAATACATTTAACATAAGATAGTAATATATTTTAACAGTGATTTTATATTACTTTTATCAAAAAATTATCCAAATCAAACTTATATATGCAATTCAGTTTGGTTTAGTTTTCATTTAAAATTAAATTCAAACCAAACCAAATCAATACTTTACTATTTGGTTTGGTTCGCTTTTTATTATGATATTATTTTACTATTTGGTTTGGTTCACTTTTTATTATGATATTATTTTTTTAAAATTTATATACTTTCTTATCACATTTTAAATAAAATTATATTATAAAAATTGTTGATGATAATTTATGAAACTTATTAATGTATGTTAAATCTTCTACAATAAAAATATGCAAAACTTTATTTATTTTAAATAAAACATATCTTTAAAATGTCATATAAAAATGTAATATGTATTATATAAGTTTTGTATAATAATATTACAAAATATTATGAAACTCAAGTAGGTACACGCACAAAATGCATAACATTAAAGTAATATAAGTATTGGTAGAAGTATTGCAATTTGATTTGATTTGGATCAGTTCAAAAACACAAGCAACAAATCAAACCAAACCAATCGATTTGAGAAAAAAATTAACCAAACAAATCCAAAAATAATGGATTTGGTTCAATTTTTTATTTTTTTGAGTGATTTTCAATTTATTTTAGATCGGTTTGATTTTGAATACCCCTACAACAAATTACTAATTTCCTACAGTTTTTTTATTATTTATTTATTTTACTAATATTAATCTATGATTTCTTTTGTATGGTAAGTATTTATATTTTTAAAAAAATTAGTGCCTTTGGTTTTTTCATTAAATGTTTTGAAAATACAATTGAATGAAAAAACAAATGCATTAATGTTGAATGCGTTGAAAATACAAAATGCATTAAATGCTTACCACACAAATCCAACATACTAAACCAACTCAGGTAAATTTCCTTCATAAAAATGCTAAAAATACACTTTTTTTTAATGTAAGGAATACACTTTTTAACATACATTTTTATTAGTTTAAATTTATTGAAAATGATAAAATTTTGTGAATCTTTTCTCATATTTAATAGTTATCTCTCTTGATTTGGTAATATTTATTAAGTTTTGACAAAAAAATTTTGCAATAAAGGAAAATTAAAAGAAAGTTAACTTTAAGAAACAGAAATTTAAAAATTTCTTTCTTTTCACTTTTTCTTCAAGTTAAAATATTTCAAATTTTTGTCCTCCCTCGTTTTCTTTTCTCTTTATCAAACATAGGATAAATTGCCTCAAATCCAAAGTCAGGTTTGTCCCAAAATGTAGGTACGTTGCAAAGTTAATTTCTGAAGCCTCCAATCGTGATGCATGCCAAACTAAGTTTAGGACTCCAAAAATATGTTTGAGGTACCCAAACTAGTATAGAAACTACTCTTGTCATAATAAGAAATATATTACACTATTCTCCAACTTTTTTTTTATAATTAATGTTTCTTTTTAATATAAGTATTAATTTATCCTCTAATTATGTCTAAAAGCTATTGTTGGAAAAATTAGTTTGAAAAAATTAAAATGATTATTATTTTAAGACAAAAACATAAAATCTAAAAAGATTATTATTTTAAAAGGGATGGAATTTTTTTTTCTGGAACCAAACCAAATACACACCATAGATTTATGCACACATAAATCTTACTATGACCCAAACTTTGAGATATTACACACGTAACATTAAAACTAATTTTTATTTCAAACCATAAAAAAATAAGAAAACATAATAAAAGTTTCTATAACAAAATGAAATTTTATCTCAAACAATAATTTATAAGATACCCATTATTTTAAAAAATAAAAATGCAGTAATTATTTTTTTTTAAAATTGTTTAGTATAATTACCGTTTAATATAAATATATCGCGAGAAGAGATTTCCTAGATCTTCTTTTATACTACTGGTACAAGATGTGCTTAGTAATATTCCAATTATGACAGTGGCAATAGATCGAATTGATAGTCGTGCTCTTACAACATTCATGTTAGTCTCTTCTAAACACACAAACTTGCAGTAAAGAAGACTATGAATTGCATAAAGCAAATTATGGGCAACGAAATGAGGAGCTTTTATTCCAAGCGTATTTAATTAGTCATTCCTTACATAAACAAACAAAGCCTAAAGGGGCTTTAATTTGTCGATTTGAGAGCTAGAAAGCTTACATGCATAACACTTGTTCATGCACTAGTTTTCCTTATTGTCATCCTCACTGGACTTGCAAGGTTCATAGCAGAAGTCGTTTATGTCAACACAAACACACTGTGCAGGAGATAATGAGCAAATACAAGATTTGCAAGCTGAATGGCATGAATTCAGCCTCATATCTGAACAGCGGCATTGAGGAGGTTGTGAGTATGCGCATGTGCAGTGATCACAGCATGGTTTTGAAGACTCAGAAGGCTCATGATGATTACTTTTGATGAGCAGGCCCAGCTCATTCAGCTTCAAGCTGGCACTAGCTAGTAGTCCCCAGAAGGAAAAGTAGCACGAAACACACCTTTAGCACCACCATGTTGTGGTTCAAACTCATCCTTTTTTCTTCTGTATGGAGAGAAAAAACCCGTGAAGTGGGTTATTAATTTGTACTAGAGGATCTAAAGAGATGGAACGTGATCACTGACTAGTTTAACTGAGTGATGGAGCAGTGAATAGCGATGTCTTGGTTCTTTTCTGCATTGTATTTGAAAGGTGGCACACATGCAGGGTATGATGGCTGAGTTTGCTCCCACGTTGGCTAGGCGTGTCTATAATTAGCATATTATACATGGAAAACTGGAAAGGAAAAGGAGGTTCAGGTGTTAGCCAAGCTTGACACCACAGTCTAATTACCTACTCACCTCTTATATGTATATAAACTAAAAGGATTGACTGTGATGTAAGGCCGCTACATTCACATGCAAGAAAATAATCAATTTAACGAAATAACTTTATTCCATTTTTTCTATGTACAAATTTTTTAAAATCAGTAACAGTTAGGTATCATGATGAACATAATTAATCTTTAATCATTAGATTAAAAGATACGTGTGAGCTCTAATCAATTGACCAAAATAGACATATATATAATTAAATTACATAAGATATCTAAATTTTTTTTGTGTGTGAACACATCATTTTTCTTATTATATATATATATATATATATTGAAATTTAGTCATTTTAAGAATAATAATATATAAATACATCTTTTCGTTTTAAACATTCCATTAACATTAATTATTTGATTGATTTCTTTTTATAATTTTCTTATCATATCTTATTACATATTATATTTATATTTCTTTTTTTTTCTCTTCTATCTTTTTAGATATAAGTAACATATAGATAACCACCCATCACTTTCCTAAGTTTTAAAAATGGATATAATTAAGCAATTTACTTGTGTATAATTCACTAGTGGCAAAAACACTTTTACATTGCCGTTTTGCATTGGCTAATTATATAAAAATTGATGTTAAAAATATGCACTACGACAAATGTGTAAGTAGAAAGTTTTACATCAATTAAAATTTTAATCGGTGTAAAAAGGGGTTCAGCCACACTAACTTAGGCCTCATTCCAGGTGGTTGTCAGTTTCCAGTTTATGATTTTGAAATGCTATTCCAAATTGGAAACGTACTCGGATGAAATTGTTGTGAGTTGTATTTTCCTAAATTTTGAAACACTTTCTTTTATGTTCTGAAAACAATAAAAATAGGTTTTCTAGTTTTTGTTTTTAGTTTCCTTCTATCTCATCCAACCTTGTTGCCTTCTCTCCCTATGCTTTTCGTGACAGACCTTGACGATTCCCGATGGGTGCGAGTCTGGTTGCGCCACCGCCTACAGCAGTAACTGTCGATCTCAGCGTGACCGAAGAACAACACCACTGTCTCTCCGATGATCTTGACCTCCACTGCCCTCTGTCACCTTGCTGTTTCCCGAGTCGGCGGTGTGGCGGAGACAGGGCGGCTCTGGTCCACGTCTAAGCGTTGCTCATCTGCCACTGGAAGGTTTTGGCGCAGAGGTGCTGCAACTCGTTGAGCGTGTTGATCAAATGAGTCACCGGGGTCGCAAAGCTGCTTGAACTTGGTAGCATTTGATTTGGATTTGGGGATAATGATTTTTGTGCTTGAATTTGAAATTGTTATACGGTGAATTTGAATTTGGGGATAGGAAAGCCATTTTTTATAGCTTGAATCAATTTCGAAACTGAAACTATAACTGAAACTCAACACTCTAAATTGAAACTGGGTTAGTTTTTAACAATTTCAAAATTGGAAATAGAAAACTACCCTGAATGGGGCCTTAGCTAGCATGCCTCAGTGAAACTCATTAAACCAAATCTCCAACCCGTTCATCCCCTTTGGCTCTCCCTCAACCTTGCCTACACCTTCTTCCTCCAAACCTCTCAACCACACTGAAATGCCTCTCTCCTCTGCAATTGCCCCCATCGATTCCACCTTCAATGATAGATGCATTTCTTCATCAATAGACCAACTTGCAGCCTGGTCCCTCGACGAGGATCCTAAGGCAAATTTCTCTGCTTGCGTCTCGATCATTCATCGTTGTCTATGCCACCTGTTCAAGTTTGGTTATTAATTGTTTGTTTCAGAGTGGAAAATTGTTACCAATTTTGGATTTGCTTTGATTTGTTTTCAGTTGTTAATTGTTCAAGCTTTTCCTTATCGACAATTCTTCCAGGGAAAGTCTTCCTTACTTCTTAGATTCATTGTGAGTCATTAGTGAAGCTTTTCCTTTTTTCAACTTTAATTTATACCATGTAGGAGAAACATTGTCATTTTAATTTAAGCATATGCACCTCTCTTTTGCTGTAAGAGTTTGTCTTATCAATTTAGTAATTAATGCTCTACCTCTCTCTCTTTTTTTCTCTTTCTTTAAAATTCCAAAGGTGGTTGTTAGTGTCTTAGTCGCCCTTCAACGAGATTTTTTGCGGGCTAGTGAGGGAGTGAAAAGAAAAATTGCATGGGTGAATTAAGAAACTTTTTGCAAAAGTAAGGAGGTTGGGGGCTTGGGCATTAAAGACTTCAGTGTTTTTAATGAGGCTTTATTGGATAAATGGAAGCAAAAAACACAGATAAGAGGGCTTCTTTGTGGTGGAGCGACTTGTCTTTGGTGTGTGGAGGGGATAGTAAGTCTAAATGGTGTGACCAAGGGATGGTGTGGGATGGGAACAAAGCTAGATTTTGGTTAGATAATTGGAATGGGGAGGAGAGGTTCCAAAGTAGTTATAGAAGATTATTTCTCATTTAATCACAACAAAATGAGGAGGTTGGTAAGGTGAGGAAGTGGGTTGAGGGTGAATGGAGATGGGATTTGAAGTGGAGAAGGAATTTGTTTATATGGAAATCCACAAACCTATTATAGTGGATAGTTGCGTTTGGAAGCATCAAAGTGATGACGTCGTTTATAATGTCAAATTGGGTTACAATGTTATTTTAAATTTGCATGACCAAGGGGAGAAGAGTTCACTGTGGAGGCTGAAAATCTTACTGAGAGTTAAATGTTTTATTAGGAAAGCGTGACATGATAGAATACCTACTAGAGTCAACTTGAAGATTATTAGAAATGTGAGAATTGAAGATGACTGTGGGGCTTGCCCGTTTTGTTCCCAACTGGAGGAGACCGCATTGCATATTATTTTTACTTGCATTAACTCTTGTTGGCAAGTATGGAGTGAGTGGTATTATTGGTTGGGAGTTCATTCAGCTCAACCGCCAAACTTGGAACAACACTTTTGGAAGTTCACGCATTCGGGTCTATCAAAGAATGGTGAACTTATTTGGATATTAATTTGGTGTGCTATAGTAAACAACATCTGGACTTGGAGGAATGCATGCATTTTTAAAGGATACCATTTTAATAAGGGAAAGATCCTGGATCAAGCAAAGCTACAGATATGGTCATGGTTGAAAGGATGGGAAATTTCAATATATCTAACACTGCATGGATATCAAATATTGAGGCTTTCCTTATGGTGGTGTTGAACGATAACAAGTTATTCTTTGGATTGGAGGTTGCATCGAGTGACTTAGGCAAGGTTGGTATCAATATACGCACGTTAATGTGGATGCATTATTTTTTCTTCTTCCATTAGTGCCAAGATGCAAAGTATACGTGTGGTTGCAGAAGCATAGTCTCTGTGTTGGTTTTTGGGGATGGGCCTAACTGCATGTTTTGTGGTGCAGAATTTTGGATCTGGTTTTTGGTGGGGTTGGTCTGATATGTCTTTGGATGGATATATATGGTTGATTATCTTATATTTATGATCTTTACATAAATATTTCATAATTATCTTTTTTTTATTCATGTTATTAGTATGGAATATTTATAATATTTTTTGGAGATATCGTTTACGGTTCATTCTATACCTTTGTAATCTTGGGTATTACTTATACCTGTTATATATATATATATATATATATATATATATATATATATATATATATATATATATAT